>JADBJO010000072.1:82500-92500 GCA_016801955.1 Conus betulinus
TACCGACGGACGACGTCCCCGAAGAAGTCGCTGAGGTCTACCGCGAACACTGGGGCGCCATTCGGACGTATTCTATCCAGGGGATGCACCAGCAGATGTATATCTGGTGGAGAGGTACACAGTTCCAGACTGGGACGGACCTCTCTCGGACATTTTCGAGTCACAAGATAAAAGGTTCCAAATCAATGCCAGCCACTCCTTTATCTTACACCACCGGGAGGAGGAGAAATACAGGTTTTTTTCATGCCTCACAAAACAACGCCAGAACCTTCGAACGACCGCGACTGATCAACGACCGAAAAGATTTTGAACGATTCCTGGAGGATCTCAACAACGAAGAAAAGCTCTAGAGCACGCCCGGCAAGAGAGGCCGGACTCAAAGTGGACCGTCCACTCCCCTCCCTCCACCAGCTTTACATCAACCCCTTGCCGGATTTTCCCATTGGTTGCTGCGACGGGTCTCTACCGGAATGCATCAGGAGCAATCCACTCATCGTCTCACTGGATAAGGACACCGGGACAATCGCTGTTTTTTTTTTTTTCCCCGATGCCTAGGTCTGCACCTCCGTGGCGGCGACGCGCCTCAAGATCTGTTTCGACGTTGGAAACCGGAAGGGGGTGAGGATTTTTCCGGTGTCACTCTGGGTGATCTCAGAGAACTGGAAAAGCTTTTCGGGGTCAGGGTCAACGTGTGCAGGTTTGACGAGAAAGACCGGCAGAAACCCTGCCTCATCCCGATGCCTCGGGGCAAGACTCATTTTCCCTCAGAGGTGAACGTAGTGAACTTTGAAAACCATTTTTGTTATATCTCCGACCTCGGTAGAGCCACGGAATCCTGCAAATATCTGCGTTGCGAACGGCTGCGGAAAAAGCACCGGCTCCTGAGACGCCACGAAAAGAGCTGCACTGGAGAGCTCGTCAAAGACCTGTAGCTGGAAGGGTCTACTCACCCCTGTCAACCCCGCTAGACATCCTGGACCAAAACGGTCTGATCGTGGACACAACCTAGGTCTGTCCCTAGGGGGCGACCTACTGGACACAACCTACGTCTGTCCCTAGAGGCGACCTACGACTATGAAGCCTATTTCGAACGCGACGACCTGCCCCGAAACCCTGATTACCACAACGCTGGGCACACGGCCAAACACGTGCCCATGTCCGTCAGCGTCCCCAGCAACGTCCCGAGCTTCGACGAACCTGTCTACTTCGTTAGCGAGGGGGATCCGCAAGCGGTCATGGATCGTATGTTCGACCACCTGGAAGAGATTGCGGAGCATGCCTGCCTGCTACTGAGGGAAGAGTTCGCGAGCATCTACGACCGACTGGCTGCCATGGCCAAAGAGGAGGAGGAGGAGGGTTAGAAAGTCACGGGTCTCTGCGCAGAAGAATTAGAAGGGGTTCTAAATGCCTACCTGCGACAGACGGCCGTGGTGGGGTTTAACAGCGCGAAGTATGACCTGAACGTCATCAAGCCTTACATCTTCACGCGAGCATTAAGAAACGAAGATCGGCTTTACGTCGTCAAAAAACAACAACGACTTCAAGTGCGTGAGCACCAAGGCCCTAAAGTTTGTGGACATCGCCAATTTCCTGGCACCCGGATTTTCCTATTCGGCCTACCTGGCAGCCTTCGGGTAAAAGAAAAAAAAAGGTTTCTTCCCTTACGAGTTCGTCGAGGGACTAGGGGCGCTAGATGCTTCGTCTCTCCCTCCCAAAGAGGCATTTTACAGCAGCCTGATCAATCTCCACCTCGACCAAGAGGACTACGCATACTGCCAACGAGTGTGGGATGAAGAAGGATGTCAACGTTTAAAGAATTGCTGATTTGGTATAACAACAAGGATGTGGGCCCTTTCCTAGAGGCCTTAAAAAAACAAAGCCGACGTTATCAGGAAGTGGGGTTAGACATGCTGAAGGACGCAATAGGAGTGCCGGGACACACGATCCGCTACCTCTTCAAAACTTACCCTCGGAGGCGTTCTTCTCGTTGATCCTGGAAAAGCACAAAGACCTTCATCAGCTCCTCTGTGAGCATATGGATGGAGGGCCGTCCATAATTTTTTCATTGATGCCACGAAATGGGGGTAAATGGCTCTTCGCAGACCAGAAGGGAAGATGGTGTCCTGTCTCAAGGGTTACGACGCTAACGCCTTGTACCTGTGGGCACTGATGCGGGAGATGCCACGGGCCAATCCGTGCGTCGACGAAAGGAGCGAGGATTCCAGGCACAGCACGTCGACAAGCACGGACCAATGTGCCGCGTGTGGCTGGCGTGGATGATGAGTAAAAAGGGGATTCGACTCAAGCACCAGTTCAACGGAAAGGAGCAGAGTCTGAGGAAGCATCGCCTCCGGGTGGATGGCTGGGACGCCAAGCATCGCACCGCGTACCAGTTCCACGGATGCCTCTTCCACGGACACGACAGTGAAAAAGTCGGTCACCTAAATACAAACCCCGTGAACGGAAAGAGTATGAAAGAGCTCAAAGAAAATATCCTGGAGATCGCAAGGTACTTGAAGCAGGTAGTGCGCGTAGAGGTAGGAGTGTCAATGGGACCAAGAAAAGAGGATAACCCGGCGGTGCGGCGGTTCTTAAAGGAGAATTGCCCCCAAAAACGTCAGCCCCCTTCGAGGCATCCGACACATCAGGACCGAGGACGTCATTCAAAAGTGGAGGAAGGAAAATTGTTTGGTCTGGTGCAGTGCGGCATGGATATCCCCGACCATCTTCCTGACCTCTTCGTATGAGATGCACCCGGTCTTAAAGAATGTCGAGGTGGGTCTGGACGACATCGGTGACTACATAAGAACCTATGCCGAAGAACACGGACTGTTGAGCAACCCAGACAGACCTTGGTCAGGAGTTATTTCGTAAAAGAGATTCTCCTGGCCATCCCGTTGCTTCGGTGGTACCTGCAGCACGGCCTCGAGGTTACTGGCGTTCAGCAGGTCGTCGAATACACGCCATGGACGTATTTCCGATCTTTCGGAGAACACGGGGTCCACTGCACAACGCCGTGGTGGTCAGGACTCTTCCCAGACACTCTTGGCAGATACCTTCAAGCTGCTGGGTAATTCGGCGTACGTGTACCCCGCGTCGCACGAACACACGCTGCGCCCATCATCCAAGAGATCGTAAGACGCGCCCGATCCAAATATAGATATGGAACGCAACAGAAAATAGAACTAATGTAGGGAAAAGAACTACATTTAAGATCACTTCTGCTGTAGACAAGAGAGCGAGAGAGAGAGATGGGGGGGGGGGGGGGGGGGGAGATAGGGGGGGGGAGGGGGGGGGGACAAGACAGGGGTGGGAGAGGGAGAGAGAGAGAGAGGACAGACAAGACAGACGGAGAGAGGAGGCAGAGAGATAGAGAGAGAGAGAGAGAGAGAGAGAGAGAGAGAGAGAGAGAGAGAGAGAGAGAGAGAGAGAGATAATGCAAACACAATTTGTCCATTGAACGCATGGAATCTGTTAGTCTTTACGAGAGAGAAAGAGAGAGAGAGAGAGAGAGAGATGGGGAGAGAGAGAGACAGACAGACGGACACAGAGAGGGAGGCGCAGAGAGAGAGACAGAGAGAGAGAGAGAGAGAGAATGCAAACACAATTTGTCCATTGAGCGCATGGAATTTGTTAATCTTTACGTGGCAATTTGATGTTATTCTTTAACAAAGCGATACATTTCACCCCCCCCCCCCCCTCCTAAAAGAAGGGAAAAATAAAAGATTGTAGGGAAACAAGGGAAATATGATGATAAAATGCAACACACACACACACACACACACACACACACACACACACACACACACACACACACACACACACACACACACCCAATGCACTGAACTGCCAACAAAAAAATTATAAAAGAACCTGAAAAAAGAAAACGTACATATGATGACAACGATGACAAAGCAGAAAAAGAGGAGGAAAGAAGAAGAAGAAGAAGGAGAAGAAGAGAAGAAGAAGAACGAAGAAGAAGAAGAAGAAGACGAAAAAGAAGAAGAAGACGAAGTTGAAGGAGAAGAAGAACAAAACGAAGAAGAAGAAGAAGAAGAAGAAGAAAGAACAAGAACAAGAGGAGGAGGAGGAGGAAGAAGAAGAGGAGAGAGAAGAAGTCGAGGAGAAGAAGTAGAACATGAACAAGAAAAAACAAGAAGAATAAAACAGGAGAACAAGATGATGACGACAAGGAAGATGATGATGAAAAATAAAAGAAGCAACTGCACAAACACGAACAGGAGATGAAAGCAAAGTGACGGAAAAGGGCAAGAACTGCGCTAAGAATAACACAGCAACAGGAAGAGTAGAACTCAACAACAGCCATACAGCACACAAAAACACAAACACACATCATATGTTGGACTAATTGTGGTCCAGTTCATCCCTGATGAACGTATAGAATGTCTGATTTCCCTTGGAAAAAAAAAAATAGACGCGCCCGATACACACAGATGCTCAGTGCCCTCGCTGGTCGGGCCGTGTCGGCCACAGGATTGCCTCTCCGCGATCTCTGCAGGAAACAACACACTACCACTGTCAGTCCACCTCTCTCGTTTGTTTTCCCTCTCAAGCTGTTTGCCTGTGATGAGCTCTTTACCCGTGACCTGACCCAGTTCACTCCCCACTCCCACTGTCTTGTATTATCTGTATCCACCCGCCTGTGTCTTCCCATTCGTCTTCCTCACGACGGTGTGTTATCATTGTTTTCTTCCTTAGACCAGCTTCAAATACCGACATTGCTTCGGTTCGTAATAGAAATGTGGCATTCAAAAAAGTTGTTGCCGTTTTACAGCACAACAATGATTGGGTTTTTATATGCATAGTATAGTGATGATCTTCTTCTTCAGCGTTCCAGTATCTGGTAGCGTGTGAACTCGTTGTAGCCTGTTGGGATACTCGCACTATACTCCGGAGTATTGTCAGTTCACTCTGACTTCGTTGAGTGCAGAAATCTCCAAGCAGAATTTTGAGAACATGAAATTAAAACTGTAGATTGCTATAATAGCAAGAATACAGACAGACAGATAGACAGACAAACAGGCAGACAGACCGAACACGCTTTAAATATGAGAAGAAGGCTAACTGATTAAGACCGTTTTTCCTTTCACAAAAGAACCTTCACTGCAAGGGGAACACACACACACACACACACACACACACACACACACACACACACACACACACGCACACACACACACACACACACACACACACGTGCGCGCGCGCACACACACACACACACACACACACACACACACACACACACACACACACACAACGCGCGTGCATGTGCAAGCACGCAGAGAGAGAGAGAGAGAGAGAGAGAGAGAGAGAGAGAGAGAGAGGTATTATTAACCCCATTTTTTTTTTATTCCGTAACTACAGAATGATATAATTTTGATGTTTATTGATCTACGATTCTACGAATTCAGATTTGGTGTGTTTCTGACATTGCATGCCATCGTTTAAGATATTCCAACCCTGCCGAAATTCGTTTGCCGTTTATGTGGTAACAAAGAGCAAGGGAAGATGAAGTTCATTGCTTGTTATGTTGTCCTGCACTACATAATCTCAGAACAAAACTTATTCAGCCAAAATATTTGATTCAACCATGTCATTTCAAGGTAAATATTACTGTTGTCGACAAGAAACGAACATTTCCTTTCACATTTGGCTGTATATATTTATGAAGCTCAGAAAAGACTGCGAGCGGCTATCTAATATCCCAATTAATGATGGCCTTTAACTATTGTCGTGAATCTCTTTACATTTTTTTTCTACATGTACCTTAATTTGCTTTGTTTGATTGTATGTATGCCCCTTCAGAATGGGGCGTTGGCCTTACATCTGAATAAAAATTCGCATTCGCATTCTCTCTCTCTCTCTGAAATAAAAACAAATGAAGAAAGGGATGAGCTGATTGTGTAAAATGGCATATAAATGCTTCAGATATCATGTTCGAGTGACACACGATCGCTTTACGCGTCCATTTTGGAACGACTCGTGGCTGTTTCAAATGACCACAATAATATCAGGCTTTTGTATGATGTGCCACATTTAAGCTTCGCGCATACAGTCAGTGTGGAACGCGAAAATGAACTAGTGCCGGTCAGAATGGTACGCTAATGCTTCAAATGATTGAATTTAATCGATATCACTTTCAACTTCACATCAGTGTTGATATCTAACCCCTGAACCTTTACTTCCCAGCGTGTTTCTTTCAAGACAACAGGAACGTCAATCGTTACAAAAAGACTGAAAACATTTGGTTTCATTCGTTATTCATTTATTCTGTTTTTTCTCAAAGGAGAGAGAGAGAGAGAGAGAGAGAGAGAGAGAGAGAGAGAGAGAGAGAGAGAGAGAGAGAGAGAGAGATAGTGTTCAACAAGAGTAATGACTAAAGCATAATGGAAACATTCTCCTTTTTTTTTCAATTGTCCCGGAAGCAAAACTGTATACTTATATTGATAAAAAATCGAAGGTACCAGGATGATGAGGTCCACACACACACACACACACACACACACACACACACACACACACACACACACACGCACGCACGCACGCACGCACGCACGCACGCACGCACGCAAGCACACATACCAACACGCACACATACACAACGTGCGCGCTTTTTGCTTCCAGGCGTGCTGGCATGCAGAGAGAGAGAGAGAGAGAGAGAGAGAGAGAGGCGTGGTCCTCTGTTGTTGGAGATCTCATTACAATAGGGACTGCAGAAAAAACGTTCAGCCTTGTTGGGCATCTGCACCAACACTGGCATTCCAGTCACCCTGAATGATGAAGATGCCATTCTTCTGAACCTTACTGGTGACTACTGTTTGGGCTTGTTTCTAGCCAGGTCAGGCGTTCTCCTATGCTACTACTACGGTAAACCCAGCACTATCTGCTGCATGTGGGGAGTAAATCCAACAAGGAAATCCGACCTGGAGAGGAATGGGCTCCGTCAGATTCAATTTTTGCCAGAGAAACACAACGCGGAATGAGCAGCGTAGGTGTAATGCCGCTGAAGTGGCACAGAAGACGGGACAGCAAAAAAAAAAAAAAAAAAAAAAAAAAAAAGATATTCCAGTTTCACTGATAATGGACGGTACCTGAATATGCAGCAAAACTGGAACAGTTCCGTTATTTGATTTTCATCGTTCAAACCGACCCATCAATTTCATGCAAAAACGGTACATCTTAAAAATTCAACAAAAACTCTTTTTAGTTTTTAAACTCAACAGCTCAGCAACGTATCATAAAGTAAATTACACCAAAAGGCACCAGAATGGACACATTTATGCGGGTTTTTTAGCATACAAATAAAGTAAGAACTTATCTAAATTACAACTTCATTCTACTTAAAAACAGGCAATTTCCACATGTCCGGTGTTGTTGTTGTTGTTGTTGTTGTTGTTTTAACCACCAAAACTGTCACTTTCTGTTTATCCAGTAGTAGTTGATTGTAAAGGCACTTTGATCAGCTGCCTGTAATGATTCAGGTCAAGCCCAGTTATGGTCATGGTTACAATGCTGCAGTCACACCGTTTACATAAAGCTTTTACGCTGTATTGTTGTGCTGTGCTCTCTCTCTCTCTCTCCTCTCTCTCTCTCTCTCTCTCTCTCTCTCTCTGCATGCCAACAACACGCATGGATACAAAAGCGCGCACGTTGTGTATGTGTTTCTGTGTTTCTGTGTGTGCTTGCGCGCGCGCGCGCGCGCGCGCGTGTGTATGTGTGTGTGTGTGTGTGTGTGTGTGTGTGTGTGTGTGTGTGTGTGTGTGTGTGTGTGTGTGTGCTTGTACTTGATTGTCTGCCAAGATGAAAGTCAAAATATTTAATTTTCATGAATCTGCTCGAGGCCAAAGATTGTCTTTAAGATGAATATACCGTAGCTAAGACTGCTACTTTTGTGCCTTCTGTCGTTTTTCAATGATTATATTCAGAGTGTAAATGAATGGGTTGAGTGCTGAATTGAGAGGCAGCACCAAAATGGCCATAGCCACATTGACCTCCCCTGAGATAGGAATGTTAAGAGATGCTAGCAGACCACACAGACCCAATAGGAAACCAGCACAGAAAGTCAGACATGGCAATGGACAGAAGTCGTCTGGCAATGATGAATTCTTTGGACTTGCCACTTCCCACCACTCTTGTTTTGGAGCTGTGGTCTTGGTTCAGACATAGAATTGGACCTAACAGACCAAAAGATCAGGGACTGTCCGCAGCGATCAGCAGAAAGAGAATCAGATTGCAGACAATCATGACGCTGAAGGAATAAGTGTGTCCATCAAAGTCCGCTCTGGTGACGGGAAGAGGGATGCAAATGCCTGTCTGGCGGTAGTATTCCCAGTGAGATGTCACAGGAAGCAGAGGTGTAACAGCCAGGAGAAATCCAAGGAACCAAATGACGGCACAGGCTATGTGGGCTGAGGTGGCTCTGAAACGGATCTGACTGAAAGGGAAACGAAGCACCAGAAATCGATCCAAGGTGATGAGGAAAATGATGAAAGCTGAAACCTCTGACGATAGAAACGACAAAAATCCTGCAGTACTGCAAACTGGGCTTCTTCTCCACTCACTCTCTTTCCAGAGGTAAACTCCCCCATAAAACCGGTCTGCCATTCCAATAAAAGCTAAATACACTCCCATTAAAAAGTCAGAAAAACACAGATGGAGGACAAAAACAGCAAAACCTGTCTTGATTCTTTCAGATGAACAATACGATCGACAAACAAAGCTACATAGATTTCCCAAGATTCCAAGCACACCAGATACTGTTACGATAAATCGATAAATGCCAGACTTCAGCAAGTCATCGCAGGACGAGATTTCGTCAGTTGGGGTCTGACATTGACCTTGAAAGTGGAGTGGTAAAAACTTGTGAACAACATAATTTTGAAGCTGCTAGCAAAAACATGCTTCAGATGCTTCATTGTTCGCATAAAAGTAGGAGTGAAATCTTCCACAGCGTTACCCCGAAGGTCTAAAACACGAAGCTTTAAGAATACATGCTGCCCTTTCAGTATCCTCATTCTACATTCAGAGGCATCCAGAACTTCCAGGCTTGGGAAAACAGACGACAACCTACTCATTTCGAATGAGTGCATATGGATTCCTGAAATATTTAAGACAATGAGTGATGGCAACAAAAACAGCAGCTGATTATTAGACAAACTACTAGATAAAGGATTACCAGCGACACTCAACGATTGTAAATGATACATCTGTGTGAAGTGACTGAAGTTGACATAGGTCAGTTTATTGTCACCTAAATCCAGACTGTGAATATGGGGTAACGTGAAATCTGTAAAATTGGTCCAACCACAAGCCTGCACACTCAGGTAGATCAACATGGAACTGTTCATGATGTCATTTTGAAGGAGTCCACTTCCTCTGGCATCCAGGTAGCGCAGCTGACAGAATGACCTGACGTGGAAGGTGTGGGTGCATATGAAGGCCAGGCCAGAACAAGAACATGGCTCAGGACACGTCACGTCACACATCAGTTCATCATCATTCTCTGCACATTGCCCATATCCATCACACAAGTGATTCACGTGTACACACGGCGATGTTTTGTTTCCCCAACATCGGTAAAACCCTGGACAGGTGTAATTCTCACAGCCAGCTTCATCTTCGTGACCTGGACAATCGTTGATACCGTTACACCTGACATAGACAGGTAGACAGTAACCGTCATCCGGACACCGGAAGTGGGTGTCAGGACAGTGTGTGGTGTCTGCTGGTAGAGGAATCACAGGGGACCTCAATTCTCCATAGACAAAGTTGATTACACCTGGGGGCTTCACAGATTGTCGAAACTGTATATGATCGTCAGTTCGGTTGATAAAGGTTTTCATACACTGAAGAAAAACAACATTCGATTTGTACCAATGTTGACTTGTTTTATTTGGGGGGAGGGGGGGGGGTCATTCCAATTCTAGAGAGAGAGAGAGAGGGAGGGAAGAGAGAGAGAGAGAGAGAGAAGCGGGCT
>JADBJO010000072.1:97500-110000 GCA_016801955.1 Conus betulinus
ATAATACCATTCCTGAGTATTGCCCAAAGTCCTGCACCGACTTTCCGGGTCACAAGCGAACATCCTGTGTGTCAGATGTTGCAAGGGACAGGTGACGAGAGGAACAGGCCGCAGTGTCCGGTTTGAGGGCACAGGGAGTGTGATGGTGTTGTTGCTGCTGCTGTGGCGGTCAACAGAAGACGTTACGTTCACTTTCACATAAGATGCCAACACGATCATAGATATCCGTTTTCGCATATTTGTACCGTGGTGGCACCCCACAAGGATGAAACCTCAGATAAGCACCACTATGATATTCCGTATCCATGTAATAAGCCACAGTGCCACTGCTCCACTGCAGGAGATTACTGTACCTACCATTACAAACCAAAGCCGCTGATATCCATTTTGAAGAAACACACAAAACAGGGACAACTGTCACATTCGGTATAAAAAAAACAAAGACATTTTCATCACTTGAATTAACTTTTAACACCGTAAAGTTTAACACTAATTGGCAGAGCTATAGAGAATTCATTGAAAGTAAGGAATGTAAAAGCGAAAAATACATACCTCATTGAAAAAAAAAAACAACAAACAAACAAAAAAAAACCACTAACAACCCTGTTACAGATGGTGTGCGATGCGTGTTTTGCTGTCTGATTCTCGCTCTTAAAAGTTTGGATGCGTGTAATGATTCTTCCCTACACACACCCACACCCATACAAACATGGATAGCCAGGCAACACACGAGTTAGATTTTTTTTTTTTCTTTTTTTTGTATCTTTAGATGCTGCCTGAACCATTTAAAACATACATTAATGTGAACTGGTACAAAATCAATAATGCCACTGCATAGCATATAGATCAGGCTATCAATACAAAGGAAACTCCAACCATCAGATATCAACGTATCATGTTACTTGATCTAACTCACACTCTCATTGGCGATGTCCACAGTGTCCTACAAATAAGCTTACAGTCAACACACTGTGCCCAAGCCACAGTCTATAGCATTAAAGAAGACACAGAAGAAGAAGCAGTGTCACGAACTGTCAAATGTTTTTGGGCGTGCGTCTATGCTTTGCGTGTTTACACATGTGTTTGTGTGTGTGTGTGTGTGTGTGTGTGTGTGTGTGTGTGTGCGCGCGCGTTCCTCGCGTGCACGCTTCACGCACGTTATTCAGTGTCAACTAAAGTGGCATCAGTATACAGGCATCCCGTGCAGCCCCTTGCTGATCACTTGGCTCACCTTGAGAGCGAGCAGAGTTCGAGTCCCGTTAGCCTGGGCTGAGAACATTCCTTTTTTTTTTTATCAAGAGCCTTGGAGGGAGGTCGTCGGGTGTGACCGCGCCGGTAAGGTTTGGGTCGTCCGAGCATCGTTGTGACGCTCATTTGTGTCCGCGGTGAGGTGTCTGTTTGTTCAGACTCCTGTATTGCCCCCAGAGCTCACTCACAGGTTTTGGTGAGTTAACAATCTGTTGTATGCATGTACCTTTTCATTTGTTTGCTATTGTTTTATAAATATGTATATTATTCTGCTTTCCCATTTAAAAAAAAAAAAAAAAACTTCACTTTCAGCTACATTGGATTCAGACGGAGGGGGAGAAAGGAAGGAACCCTAGTCAGCCTTGTCTCTTATTCTTTTCATTGTTGGTGCGTGACCCTCTCTATTGAATAACTGGGGTTTATTTCATGCGTAAAAAAAGCTTATCACAGAAAGTTAAGATATCGTTTCGTTTACCTCCGACTCGAATTATTGTATCGTTATATTCTTTTATGGTAAGCACATTGTTTGATGTAGTGTAATGTACTATGTTACTATTGTTTGGATGAAAACGCGGTTATTTTGGCTTTTGCTATTCTCATTTCTTTTGGGCTGGTGTATATAAAAGGAAATCCTTTGAAATCACTCTTGATTCAATACAAAAGTGGGAGAAAACATTGTAGAAGCCTTATATTGAAGAAGGGGACATTATGGTAGTCATTTTATTATAGTCAAGTAAGCGTTAACATGCCCCACACTCTCTAAAATTTTCCTTAATATTTAACTTCTATAAGAGGAAAGGGAGATGCTAACCAAAGTCATAACTTTTACATGGAGAAACAGAGCTGGGGAAAGACTTCGTTATTTTTAGTCATCTAAAATATTCCATTTCCCCTCCCTTACGGCAATTTCCCTTTGTCTCCAGGCCTTTTGTTTTTTTCTTATCCTGTTCTTACGTTTGAAACCTCCATCCCCAGTCCTCCGCTTCCCCTTCATCATCACCAGCCATTCCTTCAGCAAGCTATCCCCCTGGAGACTGCGCCCTGGGACCTTCCTCATACCCATTTCGACGCCCAAAGTTCAACATTTTCTCTCTGCGCTCGCATGGCTACATTGCCTGCGTGCTACCATCCCCCACAGTGCCAGCAATTGACTCTTTCCCGGGCGCGGGTGCTTGGACTTTTGAACATCCTTTTTTGTTTGTTTTTTTATTTCTCTGTTCACAACCTGTCCTATGGTTATAATAATTTATTCTGGGTACTCATCATAATCATCCTCATCCCCATCCCCCTCATCATATGCGTTGTGTTGTATGTTGTTTCGTGTGATTCTATTGTTTTGTGGTTTGTGCAATGAAGTGTCATTAAATGTTGGAAATGGAACTGTGTTAGTGGGTTAGTGTTAGAGTAAGAGTGGGAAAGGGTGTGGGTCTTGGTTTCGTGGGCACTAAGCCTGCGTTACAATGGTGGAGATGCGGGGTACGTGCTAGGTAGTTAGGGTTCCTAGTGTATTTGTTTAGGCTAGAATAGGGTGTCTTGTCGTGTCCTGTGTCTGGTACGGTAGTAGGAGTGTTGTTGGAAAGTGGACAAGGGGTGTATCTCTTTGTAGATCAATAAGTGAATTAAGCAGGTTCAACTTACAGGGTGTGGGGAGACTGGCCGTCTCACCAACCATTTCACACTTTGTCCAATCCTGATTTCCTCTTCCAGCCGTGCCTCTCTACTTATTTTGTTTGTCGTATTCAATTTTTCCTTGTGCTCGTAGTTATAGAAGTATATGTCTTCAAGTCCGTTTTTTGTTTTGGGGGGCGGTGAATTTCTTTCAGTACGCAGATGCAGACAGACTTTTATGTAAAGAAAGCCACGAATTTTTTCTGTAATATTCTATCAATTCGTGTTTCACCAAATGGAACTGCGCCCCACTGCTGAACGTTTGCTTAGGGAGACCAATCAAGTCCCGCCAATTATCCCAACTGTTATTACTAGTGCTGCTGGGGTTTCCACTGGGTTACTTGGACAACCCGCTGCTGTGTCTACTCCAAGGTCGTCCGTTTCTACAAGAACTAGTCCTCGTATCGCTGCCAACTTTTCACCTCCTACTCCAGAGCCAACGATGTTAGCGCCTGCAGACACGATGCCTGTTGACTTGGACCTGGCGGCATTGTATTCTCAGTTCCGGAGCCTGGGTCAAAATCTTGGTCTTCAGGGCACTGACCTTGCACACTTTTGTACGTGATTCTGTGGAAAAAGAGCGTGATCGTCGAGAACGCTTGGTAAGGAGGAAAGATCGACGATCGAAAGAGAGAAAGAGACCGGCAGGAAAGAGAAAGGGATAGGCAGGAAAGAGAAAGGGATAGGCAGAAAGAGAAAGGGATAGGCAGGAAAGAGAAAGGGATAGGCAGGAAAGAGAAAGGGATAGGCAGGAAAGACAGCAGAGGGAGGACCTGTTCTGGAGAGGACGCGAGGAGGAAAGACAGGATTTAATAGGACTCTGGCTGAAGCAGTATCCAATCGTTCTAACTCGTACCCAGTGATTTTAGAAAAGTTCGAAGACAAAGATGACATTGACTTCTATCTGCAGCACTTTGGAGAAAATTGCAGTGGCACACAAATGGAGCAAGGACACATGGGTAGCGAGGTTGACTCCACAGCTGACTGGGGCAGCCAGGGAAGTTTTTCTGAGATTGCCTGCCAGTGATTCCAACAATTTTGAGAGGTTGAAGAACGATCTGCTGGTACGATTTCAGAAAACAGCCTCCCTCCTTCTACCGACAGCAGTTTCGACAGGTTGGGAAAGAGCCCGGAGAAACTTTCACAAACTTTATTGAACGTCTCAAGTGTATCCTCCAGCGGTGGTTCTCTTTGTCTGGTAAGAGTCTGTCCAAAGCAGACGATGTTGTAGACATGTTTCTACAAGACCAATTTTTCAACATACTGACTCCTGATCTCGCAGCTCATGTAATGGAGCAGCAGCCTGGTGATGTGAAAACTGCTGCCAAGCTCGCTGAAACTCACATTGAGGCTAAGCGTTTTGGTCGGGTGGCAAACATGGGAGTCAAGCAGGAAAAGCTTCGCACATCCAAAGGCCAAGAGAGAGTAACAGCTCCCTCAAACATTTCCACAAAGGAAGGGGAATGGCAATTGTTACCGCTGTGGAAAACCAGGACACATGAAACGAGACTGCAAGGAGTTGAAGGCAGTCTGCAGACAATGGATGCCAGAATCAACTACCACAGAACTTGCAGCTTTATGCGACCAGTGCAGTTTCAAGCCATTTGTCCCGCGAGTATCGGTAACGATTAATGGCCAGCAGGCTGTGGCACTACGAGATACTGGAGCTGAGATTAGTGCTGTATCTTCCCGGTTCGTGTCAGAGGAGGATCTCACAAGCCGATTTGTAGATGACCTTTGCCAACTCATCAACTGGAGGACCATTCCCGACAGCTTTCATTGACCTGGAATCTCCTTTTGTCCAAGGACGTATTGAGGCAATAGTAATGGACAAAGCAAATCAAGACCTCATCATTGGAAACGAGGTGAAGTTTGCATCTGGAGAGTGTGCCCAGGTACCAGTCTATGCGCGCAAAGATCTTCTTGCTGTACAGACTAGAGCACAGGCCAAACGGGGGGATCAAGAAGCATCCACACCAGTATCAAAAGTATGTGGACTCGACCTCACTCCGGATAAGCTCAAAGAACTACAAGAAGGTGACTCATCCCTTGAAAATGCTAGAGCGATGGCCTGTTCTGGAGAGACTGCTAAAAGTAAGGGGGGTGAAGTGTCGTATCGGAAGGTACATGGGATCCTGCACCGAGAATTTAAGAATGGGGATCAGGTGTTCAAACAAGTTTGCGTCCCATTTCTTCTTCGAAGGAGGTTATGCGACTGGCCCATACGCCGATGGGAGGGTATCTTGGCACCAAGAGGACCAGGCAGAGAAAATTGGGGCCGAGTTTTACTGGCCAGGAATGTGTGGCGACATCCAGCGTTACTGTCGCTCTTGCGATATGTGCAAAGAGAGTTACCCCCAAGGGACGAGTCAGCAAAGTACCACTAGGAAGGATGCCAGTGGTAGGCCAACCCTTTGACAAGGTGGGTGTGGACCTTGTTGGACCGATACGACCAGCATCTGACCGCGGCAACAAGTACATTTTAGTCATGGTGGATCACGCAACTCGGTACCCTGAGGCAGCTCCTCTAAAATCTGTGGAGTCAGAGAGGGTTGCCGAAGTCTTGTGGGAAATGTGGTCAAGACTGGGAATCCCAAAGGAAGTGCTGACTGACCAGGGAACTCAGTTTACTGGGGCTGTCATGCAAGAAATATTCAGACTTCTCTCAATTAGAGGCATCACTACATCGCCATATCATGCCCAAAGCAACGGGCTAGTCGAACGTTTTAATGGTACCTTGAAAGCAATGCTAAAGAAAATGTGTCAAGAGAAACCAAAAACGTGGGATCGATTTATCCCAGCAGTTCTCTTTGCCTATCGGGAGGTTCCACAGGAAGGGACAGGTTTTTCACCATTCGAACTCCTGTATGGGCGAACAGTCCGAGGACCCATGACAGTTCTCCGGCAGCTGTGGACCAAGGAGCAAGTCGACGATGAAGTCCGGGCTTCATGCACGTATGTTCTGGATCTGAGGAATAGAATTGAGGAGACGTGTCGTTTGGCCAGGCAACATCTTCAGAAAGAAGCAGTTCGTCAGAAAAAGCATTTCGATAGGCGAGCCAAACCTCGATGTTTTAAAGTGGGTGACAAGGTTCTGTTGTTGCTCTCCAGCGAGAGCAATAAATTGCAAATGGCATGGCAGGGCCCTTTTTCTGTCCTGGAAAGAGTTGGCGAAGCTGATTATCGTATACGTATCAAAGGCAAAGAGAAAGTGTTCCACGCCAACATGCTAAAGGAATACGTCGAACGCCCTAAACTTACGGTGGCTGTGTCGGTAATAGATGACAGCGAGTGTAATGAGGTGCAGACAACGCGAGAAGACATTCCTGTGATTCCGTTACAGGCTCAGGAAGTACCTGCTGATGTTCAGCTGGACCCGGATCATCCAGAAAGGCACGCCGACCTCCTGCACACTTTTCTGCAGTCTTTAGCGACGTGTTCACTGACTTGCCACAGAGGACTACTCTCACTCCCTGCAGTATCAAGTTGGAACATGAAGAACCAGTGCGCACACGACAGTTCCCTCTGCCCTTCTCCCAGCGTGAAACGATCCAGGAAGAGGTCAAAGAAATGCTTAAGATGGGAGTCATTGAGAATTCGACTTCCCCATACTGTTCCCCAATTGTATTGGTTAAGAAAAGAGACGGCAAAATACGCTTTTGCGTCGATTTCAGGAGGATCAATCAAATTGTGATTTTTGATGGTGAACCTATCCCAGATATCGAGTACCTGTTCTCAAAGCTTGGTCAGGCCAGATACTTCAGTAAGATCGACCTGACAAAGGGTTATTGGCAAATCCCCATGGTGGAAAAAGATAAACCTAAAACTGCTTTCTCAACACCGCAGGGTCACTACCAGTGGACTGTTATGCCTTTTGGACTGAAGACAGCAGGTGCAGTGTTTAGCAGGGCAATGAGGGAGATGCTAAAGCCTCTTCAACTTCCTGAAGTCGACAACTTCATGGACGATTTACTGGTGGCTACTCAGACATGGACGCGTCACCTTGAGTGTCTCTATGCACTGTTTCACAGACTTCGTGAGATTCGAATGACTGCTCGGCCTACCAATGTGTTCCTGGGGTTTGATGAAGTTACGTATCTTGGGTTTGTGGTAGGAAAGGGTAAACTGAAAGCAGAGGACGAGAAGATGGCCAAGATTGGCAAGGTTCAGCCCCCTGAGACTAGAAAACAAGTTCGGGCCCTTTTTAGGGCTGGCAGGTTTCTACCGGCGATTCGTGCCGAACTTTGCGGAGATCGCCCTTCCCCTGACAGATGCAACAAAGTCCAGGATGCAAACAGAGTGAAGTGGACTCCCGAATGTCAGAAAGCTTTTGACGAGCTGAAAAAAGACTGTGTAGCAAACCCGCCTGTGTTATGCCCAACTGGGAGTTGTCGTTTGTACTGAGGACAGATGCCTCGGATGTTGGGTTGGGCGCGATCCTTTTACAGGACCAGGGAACTGGTCTCCAACCCGTGACGTGTGCCAGTAAGAAACTACTTCCTGCAGAAAAGAACTACTCTACGGTTGAAAAGGAATGCTTTGCCATTGTGTGGGCGGTCCAGAAATTGAAAACGTACCTGTATGGACGGCATTTTATTATTCAGACTGACCACCAACCCTTACAGTATTTGAAGAGACTGAAAGCATCCAATGGTCGCCTGATGAGGTGGGCACTTCAGCTGCAGTCATTCTCGTTCAGTGTTCAAGCAATACCAGGAAAAGAAAACGTCGGTGCTGATTTTTTGAGCAGATGCCCAGAGTGAGTGTGGTTGACAGTTCATGGACATTATGTATGATTTAAACTATGTTTAAACTTGGTTCGGGGGTTTGTCACGAACTGTCAAATGTTTTTGGGCGTGCGTCTATGCTTTGCGTGTTTACACATGTTTTGTGTGTGTGTGTGTGTGTGTGTGTGTGTGTGTGTGTGTGTGTGTGTGTGCGCGCGCGCGCGTTCCTCGCGTGCACGCTTCACGCACGTTATTCAGTGTCAACTAAAAGTGGCATCAGTGTACAGGCATCCCGTGCAGCCCTTGCTGATCACTTGGCTCACCTTGAGAGCGAGCAGAGTTCGAGTCCCGTTAGCCTGGGCTGAGAACATTCCTTTTTTTTTTTTTATCAAGAGCCTTGGAGGGAGGTCTTCGGGTGTGACCGCGCCGGTAAGGTTTGGGTCGTCCGAGCATCGTTGTGACGCTCATTTGTGTCCGCGGTGAGGTGTCTGTTTGTCAGACCCTGTATTGTCCCCAGAGCTCACACTCACAGGTTTTGGTGAGTTAACAATCTGTTGTATGCATGTACCTTTTCATTTTGTTTGCTATTGTTTTATAAATATGTATATTATTCTGCTTTCCCATTCCCTAAAAAAAAAAAAAACTTCACTTTCAGCTACAATTGGATTCAGACAGGAGGGGGAGAAAGGAAACCCTAGTCAGCCTTGTCTCTTATTCTTTTCATTGTTGGTGCGTGACCTCTTTATTGAATAACTGGGGTTTATTTCATGCGTAAAAAGCTTATCACAGAAAGTTGAAGATATCGTTTCGTTTACCTCCGACTCGAATTATTGTATCGTTATATTCTTTTATGGTAAGCACATTGTTTGATGTAGTGTAATGTACTATGTTACTATTGTTTGGATGAAACGCGGTTATTTTGGCTTTTGCTATTCTCATTTCTTTTGGGCTGGTGTATATAAAAGGAATCCTTTGAAATCACTCTTGATTCAATACAAAAGTGGAAGAAAAACATTGTAGAAGCCTTATATTGAAGAAGGGGACATTATGGTAGTCATTTTATTATAGTCAAGTAAGCGTTAACTTGCCCCACACTCTCTAAAATTTCCTTAATATTTAACTTCTATAAGAGGAAAGGGAGATGCTAACCAAAGTCATAACTTTTACATGGAGAAACAGAGCTGGGGAAAGACTTCGTTATTTTTAGTCATCTAAAATATTCCATTTCCCCTCCCTTACGGCAATTTCCCTTTGTCTCCAGGCCTTTTGTTTTTTTCTTATCCTGTTCTTACGTTTGAACCATCCATCCCCAGTCCTCCGCTTCCCCTTCATCATCACCAGCCATTCCTTCAGCAAGCTATCCCCCTGGAGACTGCGCCCTGGGACCTTCATCCTCATACCCATTTCGAGTTCAAAAGTTCACAATTCTTCTCTGCGCTCGCAGGGCTACATTGCCTGCGTGCTACCATCCCCCACAGTGCCAGCAATTGACTCTTTCCCGGCGCGGGTGCTTGGACTTTTGAACATCTTTTTGTTTGCTTTTTTATTTTCTCTGTTCACAACCTGTCCTATGGTTATAATTAATTTATTCTGGTACTCATCATAATCATCCTCATCCCCACCCCCCTCATCATATGCGTTTTGTGGTATGTTGTTTTTCGTGTGATTCTATTGTTTTGTGGTTTGTGCAATGAAGTGTCATTAAATGTTGGAAATGGAACTGTGTTAGTGGGTTAGTGTTAGAGTAAGAGTGGGAAAGGGTGTGGGTCTTGGTTTCGTGGGCACTAGGCCTAGGCACAGTAAACCATAGTGAATCACCGGTGAACACAGTTTCTGCAAAGTCCCATAGAACACAACAAGCTTCGACGTATTGTTGATCTAAAACAAAAATTAGCTTCTCCGTATATTGACATCAAAATGTTCACATCAATAAACTCAGCCCACCGACACACATGTGGTGGTACAATTAGAGCATGTAAGTATCCCTGCAGGAGCTTTAACAGTCACTCTCGGCGACACAGCATTCACAAAATTTGTATAACAAAAAAAATTTCTTGGTACATATTTCGCTGGTACCGTCGTCAGAAGTGTGGCACATACACAGTGAACTTGGACGTACTACTGACTTGAAAATCAGCCTCTCCACATAGTTTCACTACTACGGAGAAAACGACGAATAAAAACAAATTAAAAGAAGGCTGGACACCAACGCCTCGGCCGTTGCCCCTTGCTTCCTTGTCCCGTCGCATATTATCATTTTCGTCATGTGGTTACCTAATTTTACCTTGACGTCATAATACTTTTATTTTTACGTTGACGTCACTTCCCCCCCCCCCACCCCCCCCAGCCAATTAAGAGTATATAATCATAACGTCTGTGTATTCATCAAGAATCATTTTTTTGGATGTTCCAAGATACCATCAATATGTAATAATATGTATTTCTTCTTAAACGGCTGGAAGATATTCATATTCTTCTTTTGTGTGTATATATTTTCGATTTGTTTATATTGCTCTTTTTTCTATTTTTTTTTTCCCTTCCGTCCATTGTTGTGTTATATCATCCGTAACTTTTTCATTTGCGAAATGTTGAAATTATGTAGTAAGAAATTCGAAAAGAAAATGACCCTGTAATATTTTTTAAGTTAAAGAAAATAAAGATAAAAAAGGACGAGAGAAGGAAAGAAAAGACTGTTTCATCACATCGGATTTGACTGAATTTTAGTCAAATGAATCCACATCATATCCACGATATCCATTCGTTCCAGGGAGGTGACGACGTGATTCCATTTTCTGTAGGATTCCAGACTGAGAGGCCAGGCTCCTGCCTCAAGGCAGCTAGCAGGCAGAACAGAAAGCTCCGGAAACCACAGCTCTTCGTATAGGTAGCAATTACTTCCAATATGGACCTGAAAAAAAAAAGAAAAAAAAAAAAAAAAAAAGGTTGGGCAACAAGCAACATGACCTTACCTTATCCATACCTGAAGCTCCGCTGTGCCAGCCTACCCTCAATGAATCAGTTACTGTTTACTGTTGGGTAGATACAAAGGGGAGGGTGGTGGTGGTTAAGCTGAACGAAAACCAGCACCACACATTATGGTTTGTTCTCACACTCGTCATTTCAAAGAACTAAACGTTCTTATCGCTTGATGACGGGACTCTCATTGAAAAGACCGAAAATAGAAAAAAAAAAAAAAAAAAAAAAAAAAAAAAAAAAAAAAAACCAAATGATTCAATGAACGATTTAAGAGAAAATCAACTTGAAAGGTGTGATAAATCGAACAGTTACTACACATTATAACTACATTGGTGACGGACGTTTTTCTTTATATCATTTTTCTTTCCTCTTTGAAACAATCTGTGTATACTAAGGTGTAATGCTTCAATGTTTCAACAGATAATGAATTATATTTACACTGGTGATTTTTTTTTGTTGTTGATAGTTTCCCTTCCTTTCTTAAACAATCTGCTTAAACACTCTGTGAAAACTAAGGTGCAATGCATCAATGCTTCAAGTTCAACTGATATCGCTGAGTCGTTCACTGCACGCATAGATCTTTCCATACTTGTGTCCTACAAATACGTAGAATATGATCAAGAGCACTTCATTTTGTACAGTTAATGTCATGGCCTCATATATGTAAACAGGGGCTTACACTTCTTAAGACTACAGGGGCATATTGAGCGCGCGCGCGCGCGCGTGTGCGTGTGCATGTATGTGTGTGTGAGTGCGCGCGTTCGTTTTTTGGGGGAAGGGTACGTGGTGGGAGTAGAGGGACGTTACTAGGACTGTTTGGCCTCAAATAAAACCAACTCATATAAACCAACTCATATAAAACTAGGTTTATTTGATGCCAACTTCAAATTTAGAATATACAGAGAATGACCACATCTACATGGAGCTTGTATGTTCGTTTCTATGACATTTGTAAACAACATTCAGTTTTTGTTCTCCTGCGTACGCAGGCTGATACTGCCGCGGACACTCCCTATTGGGACAGGCAAGTATTATTCACATATACCCAACAAAAGGAGTGGAGTTTTTGGTGTATGACCGTTTTTTTTGTTTGTGTTTGTTTGTTTTTTTTTTTTATCCCGCCATTAAGGCAGCCATACTCCGTCTTCGAGGAAGGTGTTTGCTATGCGTAACGTGTCATCCATACCAACGGCCAAACTGGCCTTCTCTTCCAAAGGTTGGTGATGGGATTTTACGTGTGTGCAAGATGTTATGCGTGCGTTCACACACGGAACCTCGGTTTATAGTCTCATTCGAAGGACTGTATGGGAAATGGAGAGGGGGGGGGGGGGGGGGATAAGGGGGGGGGGGGGGGGGCTACGAACATAAAGTACAATCAAGAAAACACACAGAATGCTTGCTGGAGACTGAAACGTAGTACTGAACTCAGGCATTGATTTTCATAATTATAACCAGTGATTCATCCAAATGCAAAATTTAAAGAAGACAATAAAATGGTCAATTTGGACTTGTAGACATGTTTGTCGAGACTGCCCAGGCAAGAGGACATTCACCTAAAGATTGCAAACCACACATGAAGGAAAGGTAGCTATACTTTAACACGTAGGGACTGATGTTACAGTATGAGAATTTCCATGACAAGGATTTGATATCATAGGGGTTTTTTCCCGTTATCTTTTAATATAAGAAAGAAGAAAAAAAAAACTTCGTCGTAAAAACTGTGAATATTTCAGGGAAACAGGCAGGCCTATGGAAACTTTTATTTTAAAAGGTATTATGAAGAAAATTGTCATTTCGAGTGAAAACTAATGATAATGATAATTATGGTAATAATGATGATGATGATGATGATGATGATGATGATTGATGATGATGATGATG
>JADBJO010000072.1:115000-125000 GCA_016801955.1 Conus betulinus
CGTCGTGTTTTGTCTTGTGATTCGTTTGACAATGTTATCTGGCAGAGTTGTTTCAAATGCCTTTCTGAAAACTGTAACCGCTGGCGGTGGACACGTATGCTCCATTTGCCATGTTGTCAGTCATCACGATACGTAGAACATCTGACAATAGCCATGGCACCAGGGCATCCTCATAGCGCTCTGGCAGCTTTCAATGACGTCATACACTGTGTTCGACCGTCAGTATAGCAACTTGTGAAAGGCAGTTGCAGATGTTGAAGCCTACGACACAAATGACAAACAAGTAGGTTACCGCCTGCTCCCATGATTTTATAGATTCTCGTCCGCAATTCCAAAACGAATGCTGCTTACGACACCGAATCGCCTAGCAGATATGACAGCACAGAGCTCACAGAACAAACAAGGAAACATTCCCCCCCCCCCCCCCCCCCCCCCCCCCCCCCCCCCCCCCCCCCCCCCCCCCCCCCCCCCCCCCCCCCCCCCCCCCCCCCCCCCCCCCCCCCCCCCCCCCCCCCCCCCCCCCCCCAAAAAAAAAAATGGTGCAAGCTTGCGTATATACCCCGTCCTGAACACAGCAACAACAACTGGGGGAATGAACAAATACAAAGTAACAGCTATTCCAGCCTGGCACGGCCTTTTCGATCTTGAATATAGTCAGACAAGTACACAGACAAACAGTAACAAATACAAGTAACCTCGTCAAGGGAGCAAGAGTTACCCTACTTGTTTGTCGTTTACTGTCTACTGGTCCCTGCCTCATTTCAGATTTCCTACGGTACAAATTTAGCGTCGGCAAGGACTTACAACATGAATCAGTACCGGGGTCACAAGTACTGAAGATCCACAGGAACCGACTTTTCCTCTTACATTTCTTCTTTGTAATCAATGAGGGGATGTCAAGAACGATATAGGATTGGATCCCTTGAAATACAAACATCTACATTTTCATCAGGATATGGAAGAAACATAAGGGATTGAATTCCTGGAAAGATAATCATCTGCAGTTGTCATCAGGACATGGAACAAAACGTATGGTGTTTAATCCCTGGAAATACAAGCGTCTACAGTTTTGATCAGGAAATGCGAGAAACAAGGGATTTAATCTTTAGAAATGCGAACGTCTGCAGTTTCATCAGGAAATGCGAGAAACATAAGGATTTACTCTTTAGAAATGCAAACATCTACAATTTCATCAGGACATGCGAGAAACATAGAGAGAAAGAGTGTACGTCATATTGTACCCCAGCACATTCAACGACGCTGGTAAGCACTGGGTAGTTTTATAAACATGTGTCTAAGGCCTCACTCCAATGCCCATGAACCTTCTCAGTTCCATTATCGCTATTGCCCAGTCGACCGCTATGGGCCCTGCCTTCAAATTTGTCACCACAGAGAAATGAAAAAATCTTTCTTGCACAGGTAGCAGACACAACACATCTACCAAATATGCTCAGCGCCTTATAACATGATGACGGTTCTGCTAACCTTTTTCAGGCAGATAAACGTGCACCATGTTGAGGGAACTAGCCATTCGCTCTTGATTTTTCTCATTCGGTTAAAAACAATCATAATCACAAACATAATGAGGAAAACTGCCATTCTTTCGATTCTTCTCCTTCATGTAAGAAGATAATAAACATCATGATCAGAATCATAACTACAACAACAGAAACACCAATAAAAATAATATTGATCACGATAATAATGGTGGTGATGATGATAATGATGATGATGATATAAAAACGAATAATATTAATTATAGTAATAATACTAGCACGACAAGAAAAGAAGAAGAATAGTTGCGGAGAGGAGGAGGAGGGGGGAGAGAATAGCAATGGAAAGAATAAGAAAAAAAAGAATAAGAGGAAGAAAGAAGGGGGCGGGGGGGGGGGGGGGGGGGGGGGGGGTGGGGGGGGGGGGGGGGGGGGGGGGGGGGGGGGGGGGGGGGGGGGGGGGGGGGGGGGGGGGGGGGGGGAGGCATAATACAAAACACATAATTCATCTGTGCATGTGGACACGTGGAATAGCTTGTATCCAGTCCTAAGCATGCTTTCTGTACTACCATGAAGTTTCCAGATGACAAAAATACCGACAAGTTTGACAGTCTCACGAGAGAAAAAGTGCAAAAAGAGTTTCTAACACAAAGGCAGTAGTCCATACATCAGAATAATAACAATTCCAAGCAACAGTGTGATTCATGTTGTTCGTAGCCTGACCGACTGTAGGGGTCCATTTAAGGGCAGACACATCGTCCAAATGTGTTCCATGTGTGTCTGATCAAAACGAAAACAATGGACGATCACTTCATTTGAAATAAATTCGAATATACTTGAAACAGAATCTTTTTTTTCTTTCCATAAAGAAACTCACAGATCGAATTGAAACTATTCATCTCTTTTATATGTTAAAAAGGGGGGTGGGGGGAGGCGGGTAAAGAAAACTGAAATCATATCAGGTGCACCATCCCCCAACTAAGGTGTGCTGGGGTCCACTGTGAAGTGCTTGTGTCCACTGCCATGCAGACCCCATCAATGTACTGGTGCAGCTTTCCTTTGGAGTAATTATTGTTTGTTTGTTTGTCTGTTTGCTTTTAATCCTCCAACCTCCTTTTTCTTTCCTTTTTTTTTTTTTTTAGCGGCGCCTCCATCCTCCTATTTTCCCCCCACTTTCCTTTTTTTCTCCCCTTGATAATAATAAATCTGACTCTTTCGTGCAAAATCTGTGTGTTTAATTACTAAGTGGACGATCTCTTGCTGATTTTAATATTTTGTCGTTTGACACACAGCGTCTGGTTTTTCTACCGTACTGATGTTTGGTGTTCCTGGCGAGTAATTCATAACGTGGTCTGCGCCACGCAGCCCCCCTCATCATTTCAGAGAGATGACGAGTGTGTCAAGAGCGGCCTGTGGGCAGTCGCCACATTGCCGTTTCTTCTGTACGGCAACCAGGTGCAGGTGGCGAGAGTTCTTTAAGGCGAAGACGGAGCAGAAAAACTACGGAGTTTTACATTGCACGTCACTTACCCGGTACGGGCTACATAGGAAACATATCCAACCCGTACAGCACGTTCTTGTGCGATTTCCTTACACCGTACCGGTTTCGATAGGGACGTACCTAACTCGAGTTACACGTAGCTTCACCCCTATGTGTTTCACAACAGCACGACTCGGGTTTCAGAGAAAGTAACGTTTCGTTTTTTGTTTTGTTTTTTTCATTTTAAACCTGTCCTTAGCATCGTGTGTATGTTTCATTTCACTAAGTTGTAAACAGTTTGCGTACAATACTTCCAAAGACACCACCTATCCACAGGCGAGAGACAGGCGGCCGGGCAGCACGTATTCCCAGTCAGCCTACTCGTCACCGAGAACAGGATTTAAGATTGCGGCCCCACTTCAGGCATATTCCAACTTCAAACAGCTGCTTTCTGACTATAAAGCAATAAGTGTAAATCACAGATGCTTTCTAGAAGTGATTTTGATCAGTTGATGCTAAAAGCTTTGTTTTCAAAGTCTTCGTTGCATGTGTTTGAGGAACTGCACCAAATGTGGACACAGATTTCTAAGTAGGCCAAAGCCAGCCTTTTCTCGCTGTGTCTCGGTGAGTGAAGGACGGAGTGTGAACAATCAACTCATGTGGAATCCCATGTTTTCTGGCACCACATGCCACACACAACTGGGAAACAAGGTCACGGTTTAACCTTTTTCGGCAGTTATTACCGGATATCAAAAACATTAATGGATACACATGTGCCAATTAATGCTAATCTAATGAACAATATGTAGCGGACAGATGAATTCTCCACGAATATGTCTTCTTTGGATGCAAAACCAATGTTTTCCTACATTTCTGTCACGGTTCACCTGGTTAAGGGCGACCAGTGACGCGGCGTGTGGGAAGAGACAGAACCCGCAAGCACCCTGACCTCAAGCGCACAAATCACACACCGGGCAAGAGACAGACAAACACAACATTTATTCACATTAAACAGATATTGATGAGAAATGAAGAGATAGGGCCCTAATTAACTAGAGAGAACAGTGATGATTGTAACCCCCCCCCCCCCCCCCCCCCCCCCGCCCCCGCCCCCACCCTAGCCCAATACAGCACCAAGGAGGACCTAATCACCCCGCCTACCCACACTACTGAAGCCCAGGGGGAAAAGGGAAATATGGACAATGACAATCACATAAGAAAAAAAAACAGTCTTAAAATCTATTTTTTAAAAATGATAATGGCCTGTCAAAGGAAACAAAACAAAACAAAACAAAAAAAAACCTCAACGAAATCATCCCAAACAGTTCATTTTTCTGGCTTATTTCTGTCTGCTTCTGCCCAGTTCCGTCTTTCTGGGGCTACCTTGAGTCCAGCACCCCCACCCACAAACCCTCAACTCACGCATGCCCCTCACCGCAGTCGCCTCATGATTTTAGGACGGGCGAGGAAGTGCCGACGTCACAATCGGGATCTCCCGGGTCCCAGGGCAGCAGGTGTGTTGACGTCCCGGCCAACAGGAGCAAGGTCAGGGCGTGGATGAACAGGAGGTGAAGCAGACGAAGACCCGGGGGAAAGGCAGAAGGAAAAAGGGAAGGGCTGCACATCATACAGTGGACTCAGGATGAGTACACCTGTATGGACTGGCGGCGGGAACGAGGGGAAGGGGGAGGGGGCGAGTGAAGGTGAATGTGGGGGAGGGGGGGGGGGGAAGGTAACCATGACCCAAGGAGCCCCCTACACCTAACTCTGGTCCTCCAGGCACAATAAGCCATATATACAAAAACTCTCTACTTATAGTGGACACTTTGAACTGGTAAAAGATTAATCGGAATCACCTTATGAATGGCAGTATTTAAAAGAAAAAACTGATAGTTACATTTGAACATATAGACGCGTAAGTACGCAGTTGAATCAAAATAATGACAAAAGAAAAACCACTGGCCCTAAGCCATCTCAATCAATTAATCGATCATTTTGATTATAGTCCAGCCGACCATGGAGACTATAAGACTATCTCTGAAACTCAGTCAATTAAGCATCTTTGAAAGAGGGATGATATGAAAATAAAGCACAAAAATGACATCACCATTCACTCTCCATGCGACCCAACAAAACAGACAAAAACAAAGGCGTCTGGTCTCCATAAAGGAAAAGGGGAAGAGGGAAGGGGGGGGGGGGGGGGGGGGGGGGGGGGGGGGGGGGGGGGGGAGGGGGGGGGTGCCCCCAAAAAACAACTAACTCGCCAACCAACCTTCCCCCAGCCTCGACCTTAAGGCGCCAAACGGTAATGCCACAAATAAAAATTTACGCTGGAAAGGTTAAAAAAAAAAAGAGTGAAGAATCCTTTTGAATTTCGAAACGGTAATGAAAATAAGGTAACGATTTCAGCGCAAAATGTGATACCCTAGTCGACACCAGAAGGGGAGAGAGAAAAAGGGGGAACGAAAGGAAACAGTTCCCGAGATGTATGAATTGCAACTTGCAATCAGTAGCATTCCACTAAAGAGGATGTGACTGCCTGAAAAACGAACCCCCAGAGTCGAAACAAAAGAAATGAATGTCGAAATTTGACCAAAAATATCTTCAACGTGACCTACGTACCACCAAATACTATTTTAAATCTTAACACTCACCCAAACCACTCGTGCCAAAGAGGAGGACGAAGACGACAGGTCACCACGTCTGGGAAGGGGAAAAGACCATGCAGACCCCCCCCCCTCCATGAAGATGTCGCCCCCCAGTCTGACCCTCCTACCTCTATCCCTCTCCAGTCTTCCTTTCCAAGGTCCTCCTCCGTCTTCTTCTCAAGGTCTTTTCCGTCTTCTTCTCAGGGTCTTTTCAGTCTTCTTCTCAGGGTCTTTTCAGTCTTCTTCTCAGGGTCTTTTCAGTCTTCTTCTCAGGGTCTTCTTCTTTCCGCTTCCTTTGGCCCTCCAGATGAACAGACGATCTGGGGGGTGAAAACAAAAGGATGGTCACGGTGGATAACCCCCAACAAGACGACGAGTCTTGCTCCAGTGGTTTGACTGCCCACTCCAGTTCATATCTAGAATACAGGGACGAGGCCCTCTGAAAACAAAATGATCCATGAAAAGAAAATGGGATGACTCCCGGATCACCCCACAAATCAGAGTGCCAAACCTCACCAAAACCCCAATTTTTGCCCACCTTCTAACAGTGGTGTAGGCTAGCGAGAAGACAGGGTGAACGAAAACGAACGAAACGCACGTGCAAAGACAGTGCACAGAGAGGGCTGGGGTGAAACTGAAATCAGTCGAGCAGTGTTTGCCCCAAGATTTGGTCCATCCTGAAAAATGGGCATATAGGGCAAAAGTAATAGGGACAAAATCTCATCAAAAGGGGTAGAATAGAAAGGTCACGCTTGGCGCGTGACAATTTCCATCATGTCAGATGAAGAACATAAGCACATGCGCGCGCATGCGTGCATGTGTATGTGTGAGTATTTGTTGTTAATAATTGTATATTTTTCTATTTTCATCTATTCATTAAATGTGTTTGATTTTGTTTTTTCGTTTATTCAAACCATTTGTTATTGAATCAATTATCCATTTATTTGCCTATCAATTGACTTTAGCTTAGATAGACTTAACAGGTTACTGCTTTCAGTAAATTTGTAACTCGTAGGATGAAATTGCTTATTGTCTGCAGATTTCTCTTTTTTCAGTGGTTAAAGTAAGCCTCGGAGGGTGGTAAATGTTTAGAGCTACACCCATTTCCACATAATTATGATCGGCAACGACACAAAAACGGTTTCGAACTTTCATCTGATTTTATTTCTCTTAAATCCTGGGCCTGTGGCATGCAAAACCATTCCTTTTCATTCCCTCCCCGTCTTTTCCTGTCCAGCCTGCAAGGTGTCCTGCCACAACATTCCGGAGGACCCCTCCCTCCTCCCCATCCCACCCCGCATTCCGGAGAGGAACCCCCCACCCCCCCTTTCTCCTCCCCTCCCCCCTCTCATTCTCTCTATCTCTCTTGTAAGGACCAGTCACTTAAAATACAGACAACATGCACGAAATGACTTTGTATACCCATTGTGAGTGCAAGGTGAGGGAAAATGAAGTAATCTAGTCTTCCTTTGTTCAGCTTTAAAAGACCTTTGCCCAAAATTTACCCCCGCGGTAATCATTATTGTAGGCGCCCATGTGTGCTTTGTTTACAGTTACTGCTTAGCTCTAACAGTCATAGGCTTATTAGGAATTTGGGTATGTTTTTTGTTTAAGGCGTCTAAGATCAGACTAATAGTACGTTTAGTTACTGTTTTAATTACTAGGGCTGTTTTCTTCCCTGATAAAATGCTTTTTTTCTTGCCTTTGATGCGAATTATTTTGCTCATTCCCCTTCAAAATGGGCCCAAGGCCTTACTGAACAAAAATCTGAAGTCTGCTCTCTCTCTCTCTCTCTCTCTCTCTCTCTCTCTGTCAGGTTCAAATGTTTTAAACAGACATTATACTAAGTAAGTGTCCTTGTTCATCACTGAGCTGTGCCAGTCCTACAGATAGTGATCAATCATTCTTTGTTTAAACAAAAAAGTTAAACGAAATTTCACATCCTACTCCCTTGTTTAACAAAGAAGTAAACGAATTTCACATCCTACTCCCTTGTTTAACCAAGGGTAACTGAACCCCAGGCTAAATAAGTGTGTTCAACCGTTGTTGTCCAGCATACTTTACCATGTGCGTCCACATTAACGAGCATCGAATACGCCTGGCGTGATATTCGGGGACATGTCCATTTTAAGAATTTTCAACCCGATATTAAGGCGTCTGACAGCACTGTTGATGTAAAGGGGCTGTCGCCCTGTTTCCCCATATACAAACTTGTTAGGCAGTTTAAAAGGGACTCTAAGAAAGCGTTTCCATCCAAGTGAATGCACCTTTTCAATGCTACTGAATTCATGTAGACCCCCGATATTTCAGATGCATACAATCATACAGATTGAACTTGAGAGTCAACAATTTTAAAGAAGCAATTCTTTTAAATGTCTTGAGTTCGTGTCGGGTGATGCTGCTTTTGTGATATGTCTTAGATTGCGATGTTTTATTCGTTAATTCATTTTGTGGCTTTCCATATTGACTTTGAATTTTGTTTGGATGAAACAAGATCCTGATCATAGTTCTTTTGCGCAGCTCGTTTGGGTGGATTAACCTTATCTGGCTGTTAATTTCTTAATTCATCTGGTATCACTCCTGTCTCCACCAAGTCCTCAGAATGAAATCTCCCACAATGGACATCTCCCAGAATGGACATCTTCCAGAATGGACATCTCCCTCTGGAAAAGAAAAATAGGAGTATGGCCATCCGCTGATGACAAAAGGCACTTATCTTAACGCCCTGTGGCGAGCCAGCACATAAGGACAACAATTATGTAACCAAGGCATTATTTGTTTGCAGAGAACCTGAAACAAGCACGTAGGAGCGACACTTTGACACACACCCCTGAAGCAGGGGCGACCCACCCCCAACCAGGCGGGTCCCAAGGTGGCGGATAGGGGGATGCCCCCAGATATGAGGGTTAGCTGCAATGTAAGTCAGGCTTGCCTGGTCGAATAAGCAGTTCCGGACCAACTGGTGATGTTCCTGGCAGGATGGGGCGGGATAATAGGTGACACTGTCATCTCCACTGAAACACCCTTTTATGTCCAATGACAGGTGGCACTGTTATCTCCACTGAAATACCCTTTATATCCAATGATAGGTGGCACTGTTATCTCCACTGAAACACCCTTTATGTCCAATGACAGGTGGCACTGTCATCTCCACCGAAACACCCTTTATATCCAATGACAGGTGGCACTGTCATCTCCACTGAAACACCCTTTATATCCAATGACAGGTGGCACTGTCATCTCCACCGAAACACCCTTTATATCCAATGGCAGGTGGCACTGTCATCTCCACTGAAACACCCTTTATATCCAATGGCAGGTGGCACTGTCATCTCCACTGAAACACCCTTATATCCAATGACAGGTGGCACTGTCATCTCCACTGAAACACCCTTTATATCCAATGGCAGGTGGCACTGTCATCTCCACTGAAACACCCTTTATATCCAATGGCAGGTGGCACTGTCATCTCCACTGAAACACCCTTTATATCCAATGACAGGTGGCACTGTTATCTCCACTGAAATACCCTTTATATCCAATGGCAGGTGGCACTGTCATCTCCACCCTTTCACCCTTTATGTCCAGTGGCAGAAGCATCATGCCATTAAGAGCCGCGCTGTAAGTTCTCAGCCCTGGGGAAGGACACCCCAGTGAACAAACCATCTCCAGCTGTGGACAAATGCCGGGTAGGACACCTCAGTGAACAAACCATCTCCAGCTATGGACAAATGGCCGGGAAGGACACCCCAGTGAACAAGCCATCTCCAGCTAGGGACAAATGGCCGGGTAGATTGGACTCGTCAATTCAGTACAGCAACCAGTCTGGGAGAGCGTTCACTCTGATATCAAAACAAGCCGAAGTCGGATGTGCTGGTCCTGACTTGCCAGGGACATAACAGCCGCACAACGCATCTCCAGTCATGTGACAGACAACCGTAGAGACTGTCAATGTGGTGTGCTCGTCCTTTGGAGACAACGCATCCACACTCATGTGACAGACAACCGTAGAGACTCTCCATGTGGTGCTCGTCCTTTGGAGACAACGCATCCACACTCATGTGACAGACAACCGTAGAGACTCTTGATGTGGTGCTCGTCCTTTGGAGACCCGCAGGTTATGGATCACTGGAGGGCTTCCCCTGTCCAGCAGCCTTCGTCAATGCCTCTGGGGATTCCTGTCTGGGTGAACGAAGAAGGAGGAGGAGGAGGAGCAGGAGGAGGAAACGCACACTAGCTATAAATACATTTGTGAAATGCTCCACCCTGAAAAGACTCCCCAATACTAATCCCTCCCTCCAGATCGTGTAAAGGCAAGATTTCCTCCAGCCCACAGGACTGAAACACAGTTCCGTCTATTCCTGTCGGGTGGGACCAGA
>JADBJO010000072.1:132500-135000 GCA_016801955.1 Conus betulinus
AAAAAAAATACACCCGAAAGTACGAGTGGTACCCGGACAAGTACTGTCTTCAATTGCTAACCAGCTGGGAGCAATTCTGCACCAGCCTGGAAGCCTGCGCTGTGTTCACATAAGGTGCAGGCACGCACAGGGCATTCCATTAAGACGTCAAGGGACATAACTGCTCTCTGAGAGATGTCATTGTGTAATGGCCACTGAACGCGACACGACAGAACCTCCACGGGAGCGTTCCCATGGGTGCACCAGCCCACTTCATGACTGCAGAGCTCATCGCAAAGAACTCATCAACAAAGAACAACAACAACAACAGAAGAGCAACAGCAACAACAACAACAACAACACCGTCACGCAGCTTACGGCGAACCGTTGTTTTTCTTTAATCCAGAGCCCATGATCCACGTTGCGGGTTCGTACATGTACCAGGAACTAGAAGCAGTTTCTCAATTAAGTCTTAACAGCCCTTCTCAAGGGAGGGAACACAGTCTGCATAATTCTTTTCGCTGGTCTTCGACTAAGGTATTTTGTTAGGATTCCTGGCCTTGGGACTGTTTTGAGCAGACCGTGAAATCCATGTTAGCCATCTCTTTGTCCGAATTTCACTTACTTGTTTGCAAGGCGTCGTAAGTTTAGAATATTTGGCCGTACCGAAGGAAAATGTTCCCTTATGAATCAAGATTTACATTGGGGTCGATCAACCACAAACTCATTTCCATCACAAGAGAATCCAACATGACGGTACGTTCTATATATTCAAATACATCGCTGTTTGGTACATGGAATACATGGGATTCCAAAACTGCCGATCAGCGAGTCTTTAACGGCGAAACCTGTGTAAAAAACATTTATATCACCAGACGAAAAAACAGAAGAGCACACAAAACAAAGTGCGAAGTAACACAGTGCGAAGTAACACTTTTGTTTTGTGCGCTCCTCTGTTTTTTCGTCTGGTTCCGGTAACGCTGCAATTTGTTTCCTTTGCCATTTATATCACCAACAGTTCAGTTCATCCTACAAACCTGAAACCACATTTGCAGAGTTTCAATGTCATATTCGTCACACAGTTTTCTAACCTCAATCTACCGGGGTTCGATACGCTTTGTGTCGTAATCTGTAGCCCTTCTTCCAAATAACTTTTAACTAGTTTTGAAAACTTTTTTTGTGATGTTAATACATAGGATAATTAGTTGCTTCTTCATATCCAAATTATTTCATGTTTGCCACAATATCATAAGAAATGTCTTTAAAACGAAAGACGGATTTTCTCACAATATGCAACAGCAGCGTCAAGGACCTATGTGTCAGCAGTGTACTGCAGCATAGGTTGGACTTGGCCATCAAGTAGTTTAAAAAAAACACACATAAAGGGAACTGTTATCTGACATTGATTTCTTCGATAGCACATTAACGCTTTTTTGTGTTACACTGGCGAAATCTGTGCCAGTAAAGTCAACAGTGAAAGGCGTGTGAAGAAGTATATACCGAAGTATTCATACACATAGACAACAAGCATCACAGGTCCATTTGTAAGTCCATTTTTTCTCTCGCCGCAAGATGTCCACCTTTTCTAAATACAATTACATTCCTTTTTTCCCCATATCAGCTTTCAAGTCTGATGAAGCAGCAACTCGCTGTAAAGCGTTTGACCGAGCCTGCAATCCAATCACTGTTTCTTATACCGAGCACCCAGAGAAATGAAAAACAAAGTCTACATGTCGAGTACCTGCCTACGAAGCTGCAGACCTTCTCAGAAAGGCGTTAGAAACTATGTTTTGCCCCACATCGATTACACCGGGACATTGTCAATGATACACAAACAAAACTTGCTAGAAAATCCGCCTTTGGAAGCAGTCTGCATCAATACAGGAATTGTAGCAGACTTCAAGTTACTAAAAGTGTTCAAGAACCTGTTCTTTAAAAAAAAGAAAGGATTACAAGGTACAAATCATTCAAATTTTATCAAAAGGTCAATGGGTTGTGTCCGAAACACTAAAGAAGCCTATTGCCAGATTTAGTGTCGGCAAGAAATCCCTGTTCCGGCAGAGATGCATTGACAGACGTGTGCCTCTGTGCAAAACAGAACCACGCAGACATTTGTTTATTCCAAAACGCAGCAGAACTCAGGAGTGACGTCGTTAATAACCTAAACTCCGCAAAGTTTCGTGATGTATTAAGAAAAAAAGTTGTTTGTTTGTTTGTTTGTTTGTTTGTTTTTTCCTGTCTCAACTTCTGCGCCACCTCAGAGGCAGTGTACCCACGCCGCTCATTCCGACATTCCGTCCACAGCCCACAGCCACAGCCCGGCCGGTCCCGCCGCAGCCCCGGCACCGGAAATCCACAGGGAACAGTCAATGTCGAGTTGTCAAGAGGCAACCCACCGGAGGAGACACTGCACTGCTGCCGAGTCACTTCGGTGTGTGTTTCAGTGGCGCCTGTTCTGATCTAACATACGCAGGACACAACCTACTAAGCCCCCTACTGACGACAATAATTGCTTAGTCGC
>JADBJO010000072.1:140000-142500 GCA_016801955.1 Conus betulinus
ACCAACCCCTCTATATGTACAGCAAAATCCATCTTGCACCGTTGGTAAAGCATCTCCCACTGTAAGACATGCTTTCTTAGCCACGGTGAAACTTCATCTCTCCCACGTCTCCGTCAAAGCCTTTCTTGCGGGACGTCAACGAAAAAAAAAAAAAAAAACCCACCGACAACAGTTTCACTCAGCCATTTTGGTCTGAAAGGTATCACACCCAACAGTCCTCCGCCCAGAATGCATCAGTGGCCTCACTGTCTCTGACCTGTCTGAATGGCTTGTCAGTCACACCAGCCTGGATTCGGTGAAGCAAACTACTGTCCATGTGTGGGTTCACTAGCAACTGCTGTGAATTCGCAGCATCGGCTGAGACAGCAGGACGAATTTCAACCCCCAAAACAGAAAGCACCGTGTCACCCGCCGGTTCCTTGGAAACACAGCCTCAAGCTTCACCAACCAGCCCTGCTCAAGGACAGAATCCTCTGAACATCATCATCCACCCCATTAGCACGCTCCCCCCCTCCCCCCCCTCCCCCCCCACACACACACCCCCCACACACAAATCAAATAGTTCCGTTACAATTTACACACACACACACACACACACACACACACACACACACACGCACGCACGCACGCACGCACGCACACACACACACCCAAGCATACACACACACTAGCGCATAGAAAAAGTGTCTCAAAATCAGGTTGCTGAACTGCACAAAAAACAAATAGTCAGTATTACCAGCACTGTGTACAAGTAAAGAATGCAGCAAATCCGAAATCCTTTTTAAACAATTTATCTGTAATGCATTCCAGACATGTTACTAGTTTTGATGTATAGGTTCCGATTAAATGCTTTTAGAACAAAGTATTCTAAAAATATACATTGCATATGTGGCAAACAAATGACTGTAAATCACCTACTTCTTCTTCACTGCCCAGGAGTTAGGCACTTTAATCCTAAGATAAAGTTAGCAGATCAGTTGTCAGCCAGTGCACCATTATCCACTGAAAATATTTTAAATAATCATTCATTACTTTGCGTGTTCTCTGAAATTTTTAATTCCAGTCCACTTGGTATCTATCTCTGATGTACTTTCAAACTAAAATTGTTGTATTGTACAACATTGATATAAAAGAGTTACGATTATATGATATATATGATTATCCCCCCCCACCCCCACCCTCCTACTCCCTTCCTCTATTCCGTCCTCCTTTCCACCCTGATGCCCCCCATTCCCACCCGCAAACCTTCTCCTCCCCCACCCCTCCCCCCTGCATTATTTTCCAGTCCTACTAACTTGTTTCATTTGATATACTTTAATTCCTCCGATCAACATACACTAAAGGCTAGAAAAACGACCAGGATAAGTAAATATTTACCTATCTTTTACCACCCATCCCAACCTTCCCCTCTTGTCCCTAACACACACACTCTCTCTCTCTCTCTCTCCTCTCTCTCTCTCTCTCTCTCTCTCTCTCTCTCTCTCGCACACAGAGGCACAGGCACACACACACAACGCATACACGCTCATACGCACGCTCTCTCTCTCTCCTCTCTCTCTCTCTCTCTCTCCTCTCTCTCTCTCTCTCTCTCTCTGCTCCTCTCTCTCTCTCTCTCCACACACACACACACACACACACACACACACACACACACACACACCACACACACACACACACACCCACACACACTTTTTTTCCGTCTAATAACACTTATAGTGAATAGACGTTAAACTAAAGAACTAACTAACACACACGCGCGCGCACACACAAACACTCACTCTCTCTCCACCCCCGCCCCCTCGCCCCCAGATATATATATACACACACTAAGTTGAACAATCAACAAGTGGGTGGAAGCAAGTGCAGACTATCAAATTTCTCCCCCGCATTACAGTAGCGAGTTGTAAAGTTCCATTTCAAAAAGAAAGAGGGGGGTGGGGGAGGGGGGGGGAGGGGGCAGGGTGCGGTGCAAAAAGAAGGTGAGAAAGAAAAATCAGGGAAATATATTCTAAATATCATTCAGCCTTTCACCAGCAGAGTATGGCACTATCGTAATCTATGTTGAAGACAGGTCACATTCATAATGCCTGCTCTGAGGCCTTTCGCCCTCTGGATCCGAGAGACGGCCGACTGTGTCTGTGCTCCCTTGGCATCATGTGGGGAGAGACCACAGTCCAGTAGTCTGTGGTGTTTCTCATAACCAAGGGTTCAAACATCTAATCCAACAGCACCCCAAAGCAGCCAGCTTGTGTATGTGTGTGTGTGTGTGTGTGTGTGTGTGTGTGTGTGTGTGTGTGTGTGCGTGTGTGTGTGAGTGTGTGTGTGTGTGTGTGTGTGTGTGTGTGTGTGTGTGTGTGTGTGCGTGCGTGCGTGCGTTGCGTGCGTACGTGTGTGTGTGTGTGTGTGTGTGTGTGTGTGTGTAGATAGATAGATAGATAGATAGATAGATAGACAAATAGATACATACATAGACAGATAGAAAGATGGGTAGAGAAAGAGA
>JADBJO010000072.1:150000-155000 GCA_016801955.1 Conus betulinus
TTGCGTGCGCTCGTGCGCGCATGCGTGCGTGCGCGCGCGCGCGCGCGTGTGTGTGTGTGTGTATGTATGTGTGTGTGTTCTGTTGCTGTTGTTGTTGTTGTCGTTGATGTTATTGCTGTTATTGTTAGGGCCGTAAACCAGTGACAACTGTTCTTACTCCGTGATGACGGACAGATAGAAGCTGCACAAGTGTGTCAGGACAGTATGTCAAGTGCTGACTGAACAGTGGGGTATACCGTATCGTGAACCACACCCCAGTGTACGTGGCCTTCTCACCCACTTGTTGCAAATCCCTCATCGTAATAAGCTGCCTCTCAACTGTTTGCATTGTCATCGTCACCTTCTTACACACTTAACTCTCTCCTCTCTCTCTCTCTCTCTCTCTCTCTCTCTCTCTCTCTCTCTCTGTGTGTGTCTGTGTGTGTGTGTGTGTGTGTGTCTGGCGTGTGTGTGTGTGTGTGTGTGCGTGCGTGTGTGTGTGTGTGTGTGTGTGTGTGTGTGTCACACACACACACACACACACACACACACACACACACACACACACACACACACATTTTCAATCGGACTATTTATTTCCACCCGTGTTCCTTTATTTGATCTCAAGTTGTCGTCCCTTCCCCCGCTCGAGGACTGGAAGTTATCACCCTGGAAATATAGTAGGTTACCTTGTCTCTCCTCTTGTTCCTTACCCTGAGGAGTAGTTCCCTTTATCCCCCCCCCCACCCCCACCCCCCAACCCCCCAATCCCCTACAATTATCTCTGGCCGCCGCCTCCTCCTCCTTCATCCTCTGTTATCTTTCCCCTTCGTCTCCTTTTCTTTTCATCTACCATCTCTTTTGTACGCCTTTCCCCCTTCCCGCTATCGTCTCGGTCCCCCCCCCCCCCCCCCACCCACCACCCACCACCCCCCAAACCCCACGATCTTACCATCTCCCTATCATCCTGTTTTACTTCATCTTCATCTCCCTTTCTTTTCATATACCATCTACATAACTCCACTCGCATTCTTTCCCCCTCCATGCAGTTTCTTCTTTCCTTCCACATCCTTCTTCCACCCTCTTTCTGATGATAGGATCTGACCCGCTTCGAATCCCCAAAACACTTTGCTTCCCGAGGTTGTCGTACACGCTTTATTCGCTTTTCACCTTGCTACTTTGAAAGAGATCACCATGCGAACCACATGAACCATGAGACATGTATACAGAGCAAGAACACAGACAATTACACAGAGAGACAGACAGAACACGTTTTACAGGTGACACAGTTTGCATGTCAGATTGTGCACCTGTCCTGAGCAAAAGTTACTTACTTAGGCCCACAGCTCAACATAGCACGCACCGCACCGTATCCTAAAATTTCAGGTTAATAATGACAAATGATTGAAATTGATCTCTGCCTCTCTAACGAAAACATATAAATAAATAGCATGTGTGTTTTCTAGGTGTGTGTGTGTGTGGGGTGTGTGTGTGTGTGTGTGTGTGTGTGTGTTTTAAGTGATTAATTTAAGACGTCTTTCCACTAATCGTGATATTAGACGTGTGTGTGTGTGTGTGTGTGTGTGTGTGTGTGTGTGTGTGTGTGTGTGTGTGTGTGTGTGTGTGTGTGTGTGTGTGCTGACATCACTCACTCAGAGAATAAATGCATGCCTTTTTTAAGGGAAAAGAAGGGGTAAGGGGAGGGAAGGGGCTTCAGCGTTTGATCTCAAAAAGAAAAAAAAAAAAAAAAAAAAAAAAACGTCTTCATCCAGATTCGTCCGACAATCTCATAACATTTCTGGTCATTTTGTGGCTTGCAGGGCTTGCGCCGGAGTGCGTCCTAGAGGAAACCACTGCATGGATGCTTAGTTGTCCTGCATTCCCCATACCAGCCAGACCCCCCTCCATCTCTTCAAATCACCACCACACCAATTCGCAGGCTTTTAGGAAACGTGTGCCAAGAAGAGCTGTACGCACTATGCCTCACAATGACTGTCAAATGCTAGCGGAGCTCGGATCACCTGCCGCAGACGCTGACCATTCACTGACCATGGAAACAATATACAGACCCCCAGATTCGCTGGACAAGGATAGCGTCAGAGATCCCGTCACAAATCAGACTGTGAGCAAAGATGATGTCAGATGTGATGATGATGACGTCGATGATGAAGGGGGTGACGCCATCAGAGCTGGGAATGACGTCAGTAGGTCGCGTGACGTGGACGGTGGCTGGGCATGGGTGGTGCTGCTGACGACATCGCTCACCCTGGCCATCCAAGAGGCCTTGTTCAGCATGGTGGGGATGTTTCAGGTAGGGACGTTTGCTTTCTGTTTGTTTTTCGTTCGTTCGTTCGTTCGGTTTTTTTTTGTTGTTGCTTTGTTTTGTTTTTTTTTTTTTTTTTTTTTTTTTTTTTGGGGGGGGGGGGGGAGGGAGAGGGGGGGTTGGGTTGGGTTGGTTGGTTGGTTGGTTGGTCGGTTGGTTGTGGAGTTTAGCCAAATGTTTGAAATTTACGTGTGGGTGGACTTCATACTCTTCAAAGTAAATAAATGTTTAGTACAGTTTCCATCGGCCCTCTATAAATATCTAAGACATCCAGACACGGCTATCATTTCAACAAAAAATGTCATTAGATACAAATGAACATGCACTCAAACTGTAATTTATATTTGCTGACAGCGTCTTTTACAGAAGCCATTTGGAAATGAAACCCTCATTCACAGTTTTGTTCATGGCTTATGCATTTCCCGGTTCTATCATCTGTATTTCAGCTTAGGGATGAATACTGGAGATACGGGATTTTTTTTCTTTTTTTTTTTTTTTTTTTTTTTGCAAATCTATACTTGTACAAGTAGCATTTGGCAAAATCGTCAAATGAGAATGATCAAATAGAAAATAAGATTTGTTTTTTTTTTATATACTACAGCATTCTCAACATTCAATTTTGTATCCTTTAAGATTTTTGGAAAGGTATTATTTTCTATACGTGCCTTCGCGTTTAATATTTATCATCATACGCTATGTATTTACGCAATAATCGACCGACCTTGACGTAAAAATGCATAGCTGCTCCTGAACTCTTGAACGGACTGACTACAAATTTGGTGGACGGGTAGACGTTAAATCTGTTCGCATTAACTACTCAGTCTTTTCAGCGATTTCGCAAAAAAAAAAAAAAAAAAAAAAAAAAAATCATCATCTTCCTGATAAAAAAACGTTCTGCTGACCTTTGACTTATGACCTTTTATCCTGGCTGTGTGAAGTTTGCATGAGATGACCTTTCCAAAGCTTAAGGAAGCAGTAGGGTGAGAGAGGCCGAGGGGAAGGGTTCACAAAAACACGTGACGTAGTTCCCACGTGAGACACCCCACCCGTCACAAAGCCACATGATCTTGCCAGTAGTCACAATCAAAGGCTGGCGACACGTAAGACCTACAGCTTATCTATTTGTTATTCATTGTACAGCTTGCTGATAAATGTGTTCCCATCTCCGGTTCATTGCTTCAAGATTAGTATTTGCCAATGCGTAGTACAGTTCAGCTGGGCGACAGAACCGTAAAGGTTATAATACTGTGTGACAGCAGCGTACAGTAAGCTACAGCGCCGAACTTGTCCACTAGGTCAGCTGGTTAATGTGCCGTGCTGATAATGCGGAGGTCGTTGGTTTGAACCCCATATAGGCCACTGCGCTTCTTTGCCGTTAATAATCATCATTTCACTGAAAGAATTCAACTCGTTTTCAATCCCTTTATTTTCATTATTACATTGCCCTGCGCTGTGTACATCAATACACACATCCTGACACATTTCCTGTATATAGTATATATCAATGTACAATGTATATATGCCTTTTTCGAACAGTGTTTTTGTAGTGGCGGTAATATCATTAGCAAGCCAAAACACGAATAAACACTTACGACAAACTGCAACATACATTCTTGTACAACATACAATATGAAATCGATGAAAAAAAAATTACAAAAATGGCGTTTTTCGAACGTCACCAACAACAGATAGGAGAGATGCTGAAAAACGATACTGCCCACATTACTGTCTGAAGAACGACGAAGAACAGTGAAAGAATGAGACCAGTTCACAGATCACAGAACAGAGAGACAGAGAGTTCAAAGAGCATAGAGCGAATAGACGAGAGAGGAGGAGAGAGAGAGAGAGAGAGAATGCAAGAGAACAGAGCAGTGAGAGAGAGAGAACATACATAAGAGAGAGAGAATGCAAAGAACATAGAGCAGTGAGAGACAGACAGAACATAGAGCAGACAGAGTCTAATGATAAGAGCATAGCCAGAGAGAGAGAGAGGCAGAAAGTTCAAAATCATAGAGAGAGAGTTCAAAGGACCGGCATAGAGCAGGGAGAGGAGAACATGAGAGAAGAGAGACAGAGAAGCAGAGAGAGAGAGAGAGTTCACAGAAACATAGAGCAGTTCAGAGGGGGGGTCAGAGAGATGAGAGCAGAGACAGAGGAGAACAGAGAGAGACAGAAGAGAGAGAGAGAGGCAGAGTCAAAGAACACAGAGCATAGAGCAGTAGAGAGACGAGAGCAAAGGAGAGAGAAGAGCGTAGAGAGTTCAAGAAGAACAGAGAGCAGAGAGTTCAAGAACAGACAGAGAGACAGAACATAGAGCAGAGGAGAGAGTTCAAAGGACAGAGAGAGATGAGAAAGAACATAGAGCAGTGAAGAGCAGAGTTTGCAAAGAACATACAGCAGTTCAGAGAGACATAGAAGAACACAGGACATAGAGCAGAGTTCAAAAGACATAGAGAATGCAAGAGAGAGGATACGATACAGAAGTGAGAGAGAATGCAAAGACAAGATAGAGGCAGAGAGAGAGAGAGAGCAGAGGAAATAGACAGAGAGAATGCAGAACAACAGTGTGAGGAGAGAATGCAAAGAACATAGAGCAGTGAGAGAGAATGCAAAGAACATAAGAGCAGAGAGAGAGAGAATGCAAAGAACATAGAGCAGAGAGAGAGAGAGACATTCACAGAACATAGAGCAGAGAGAG
>JADBJO010000072.1:172500-202500 GCA_016801955.1 Conus betulinus
AGAGAGAGAGAGAGAGAGAGAGAGAGAGAGAGAGAGAGAGAGAGAGAGAGAGAGAGAGAGAGAGAGAGAGAGAGAGAGAGAGAGAGAGACTGGCTTTTTTGTCTAATATCACTTAAAGTGAAAAGACATTACATAAAAGAACGAACACACACACACACACACACACACACACACACACACACACACACACACACACACACACACACACACACGCGCACATCACTAACGGACTGAACAGAGAGAGAGAGAGAGAGAGAGAGAGAAGAGCGCACAGGTACACTCGACACATGAACAGGAGACCTCATAAAGAGAGAAATAAAAAAAAGAAAAAAGAACAAAGAAACAGAGAGAAGAAGCAGACAAACAAGACAAGTGATCTCTCTCTCTCTCTCTCTCTCTCTCTCTCTCTCTCTCTCTCTCTCTCTCTCTCTCTCTCTCTCTCTCTCTCTCTCTTCCAGCCTCCCCCCTGCTAACCCCGCATCCCAACGTGAAGAGCACACAACCATCCGCCCCCAACCAACATCCCTACCTCCACCCCCCACCCGAACCACACCCCTCCCTTCCAACGTCTGCCTTTCCAAAGCCTGTACACATATATCTACAAGCATTCTTCAAGTTTCTTTTTTTTTTTTTTTTTTTTTTTTTTTTTTTTTTAAATCCTATGAGCAAGTACATAGTTATCTGCCATTGAATTACATATATTGGAAAAGAAAGAACAGCATTCTTCATGTTCATGACATCACCCTCCTCCCCTCCCCATCAATCCCTTCCTCCACGTTATTGTCTCCTCCCTTCCACCCACCCCCTCCCCTCCCCATCCCCATCCCAACCTGAGGATCCTGATTTAGAGCCCCCCCCCCCCCCCCCTCCTGCCTCCCCACACCCATGCCCGCTTCCCTGCCTCCACACTGCCCCCCCTGCCCCCCCCCCCCCCCTCCCCTTCCCCTACTTTCCATACACACCCACTGCCCACAATCAAAAGAACGCATAAAGCGTGCACGAAAATTCTTCAAGTTGATTGCTTTCTTTTTTCCCGATTGAATGTTTGTTTTGATTAATAGCACATAACATACACAAACAAGCAATACATATAGACTTGACTAACTCAAAGGTTATATAAACAGTGGGAAAACGAAATGGCTCAGCCTACGATAGATCCGCACAGAACTCTGGATTCAAATTCCCATAAGCGCACGGCTGTACAAAAGGCAATCATTGGTAAACGAACAACAAACAAACATACAAAGACCAGTTACAAAACTGGGAGAGGAGTCATGGGGAGATGTGGGGAAGGTGAGAAGTATGCTTCATTTCCTCCAGATCCCAGAGCCTGCCCAATGCCATGAATTCACGAGAAACATTTAGCGCTGATGTGTACACACATACTGTAATAATGATTTTGTCTTTCCTGGTTATTCAATAAGAGAAGCATAGGATCACCACTTTGCTATGAAACGAGGCAAGCTGTTTTGAGCACTTGGTGTGTACTTTTCGATGGAATACCTCTGATTTAAAGCACAGAGAATAATTTGCAAAGCAAGAGAAACGTTTATAAATCTACACCTGTAAACGTTAGAATTTAACCGCCAATAAAACCAAATCAAACATGTTATCGGTGGATGTACTATCTCGCAATCCAAAAAGAACAAGATCTTCAATAAAGCAATATCCACAAGGCAGTTTCGCTTTAGGTAGAATTGTAACTCTGACCAAGAATTCTGAACAACAGTTCAAAACAAGATGCAAAGCATATAAACGTACTCCCAGATTATCTTGAATACGCGTGAGGTATTCCATAAAGAGGAAAAGCAGTCTTGGGTCGTTATAGCTGTTAGTAACGGCTATTCTAGTAAACGTCGGGCATCATCTGTGACCCATAATGAACATACCTACAAATTTTCAGAAAGATCGGCAATGTACTTTCTGAGATATTCCATTAAAAAAAACCGTTATGGGTCGTTATAGCCGTTAGTAACTGATATAACGGTAAAATAATCCATCGGGCATTATCCGTGTCCCATAATGAACATACCTACAAATTTTCAGAAAGATCGGCAATGTACTTTCTGAGATATCCATGTCCAAAATGTTATGGGTCGTTATAGCCGTACCTACAAATTTTCCATCGGGCATTATCAGATAATGAACATACCTACAAATTTTCAGAAAGATCGGCCGAGATAGTTTTGTCTGGAGCGAGTGGGACACATTTTGACCACACACACACACACACACACACACACACACACACACACACACACACGCACGCACGCACGCACGCACGCACGCACACACAGAGTTTTTCTTCGTTCCCATTCTAAAGTACTCCCTGTTCTAGAAGAACTGGGCGTACAAAAAAGTGCCCAATAGTCTCGATCTCCTGCTTACAAAACATGCACACTGGGTCTTCAGCAACACGACACGTATACCACAAAGATTTCCTTGCTTGAATACAGTGCAAAACATGCACACTGGGTCTTCAGCAACACGACACATGATTATTCAACAAATATTTCCTTGCTTGAATACGGCGCAAAATCCTACTCTGGAACCATCTGAGCTGGACACCAAACGTTGATCTAAAACAATGGTCAAATATAGTTTTCGAATTTGATTGGTGAAATTTTCATTCCATTGACTAACAGCGCATGGAATGGAAACAGATCGGATCAATGTAAGTCGTACAGCTTGCTGCCTTTACAATGATTGTCCAAGTTTTATCATCTGAAGTTTAGTACTTTCGTTCCGATGTACGGTCCAAGCCCCACCGAACCTGAAATGGCAGACCCTGTCAGAAGCCAGCTCAGAGCCAGCTTAGCCTTAATGAGTGTGATGGCTATCTAAGGATCATCAAACTTTGGCTGGACTCATTCAGTTAGATGCCAGACTATTCTCAGCCTTAATGAGTGTAATGGCTATCTAAGGATCATCAAACTTTGGATGGACTCATTCAGTTAATGATGCCAGGCTGGACTCATTCTCCAGCCCTCAGCCCTAGTGAGGATGATGACTGGGTAAGGGAATCACGACGACGAATCAAACACCTGTTCTCTAACACTTTAAGGGGCGTGTCGTGTTGATGCAGGTGCTCGACTGGAGCTGGTTCTGATGTCTCGCTGAATCGAGCTGGACTGAAGAAAGGTCAGTTCTTGCTGCAAGTTCAAACTGTTTATGTCCAGCAGAAAACTCACAAAATCAATGCTAGAGCGCGCGCGGGGGCACGCGTGCGGGAGCGCGTGCGGGCACGCGCGCGGGAGCGCGTGCGCGTGTGCGCGCGCGCGCGCGCGTGTGTGTGTGTGTGTGTGTGTGTGCGCGCGCGCGTGCGCGCGTGCGCGCGTGTGTGCGAGTGCGTGTGTGTGTGTGTGTGTGCGCGCGCGCGCGCGCGTGTGTGTGTGTGTGTGTGTAGGTTTTGGAGTGTACATATAATCACACAAAGGCCGCCAACGTCATATCAAATGCCTAACCGAACTACGTAGCACACAAAAGATACCTTTCAAAGCAAGATAACTGTCAGGAAAAACAACAACAGTCACAGACATGCCTGATAAACACAGTAAGTATGCCCTGGGGGGGCACGCACTCCAATCAAACATGGCCTCTTGATTTCTTTGTTTTGCCATACATACATTTTATTGACGCATATAATGATTTAGTTCTGAGAGCATCTAGTTTTAGTCCATAAAACGTTTAAAAGCAATTTCTGTGTTAGTACATATCACGAATTTGCAGATTGTTGATGCCTTTGACATATAGGCCTAATACTGAAAAGTTGGCGCTGTGTGTGTGTGTGTGTGTGTGTGTGTGCGCGCGCGCGCGAGTACTCACGTTTATGTGTGTGCGCGCGCGCATAGGAACCATTTTGTGATATGTGTGCGCGCGCGCGCGCACAGAAACACGTGAGAGCAATTGTTCATGAAGTGGAAACCGCTGGTAAAAAGTTCCGTTTTATCAGAATATCCGTGCGACTGTTTTTCAGTTGTCAATTAAAATTGAGCTGTTGTGTGGTTGTAAATATTGCGTTTCAGTCGTTTGTGTTTCACAGTTCATGGTTGTACCGACGAAGCTTTAAATTTGTGAAATAACATTAAAATAAGTTTACCTACCTACATTGTTGGCATTGTTCTTTATTGTCTCTTTGATACTCTGATTTAAACACTCTTTCCCTCTCTCTGCATTCGTTCACTCTCTCTGTCTTCCATATTGGTGCATGCTGGCTGGTCGTCTTGGACATTTGATCAGGCACATACACTCGAGGAAAAAAAAACTGTTGAAATTAATATGCTTCTGTGACTTTTTAGAAATTCAGCATTGTACAATCAATTGTCATATAAATGAAAATGTAAGAGATATGATATATGCGTGCAGATAGCTATTTTGAACCTGGTTTTGAACTTTTAAGACCCCAGCAGTTGTTCGCATCTTCATTGACTCGACTGCATGTTTCAACACTAGACCCCTGCTGCTTGCTATCGTCCCGGTATAATTTTAAATCAGTATAACTATGCATCAAAGCGCGTACGTTGGAAACTCCGAGTCAAATTTTCTCTCCTACAGAAAATGTGAAGCGAGCGGTACGAAACCCCGCTCTCTCTAAAAATATTTATATGTACAATATACCACGCCAGGCGCGATATATTTCTGTACCTTATCATTCTTACACTTCTGATAAAGCGATAATATTACTTGAACAACCATACTTTATTTAATGAATTGGTTTAGCAAAATTACATATCAAATAAACATGCATTTTTATTGCAAATAGTTATTTTTTTGTCTGTTGTTAGAACAGTTGCCTTAATTTCTTTTTACTGTATTAAGTTCCTAATTCAAAAGATCAGTTAATTACATTTTAAAGACTTAGAGTGTAATGTAAAAAATGTATATATATGCAATAAAGGGAAATCACTCGTTTATGCTGATCTTTCACAATCAATATCGGGACTTCTCTTTTCCGAACTTTGAAATGAGTTTTCTATTTACATATTCATGCGTTGTCAAAAGTTTACTTGGCTTCGTCCATTTGCTTTTAAATTACGCAATTAAAATGTGACTGGACAGGGAGTCGTTGTGTATCACATTTACAGGTAAGTTTACCCTACAATTGTGGATACGTTTTTTTTTTTGTTTTTGTTTTTTTTTCTTTTCTGTTACGCGTTATTAATTAACTTCCTTACAAGTTTTCTGTTCCCAGTGTTGCAATACAACGAATGGTCGGTCTCACGGCGGCGTGGTTTACAGTACATGCAAAGTGAACTGCGAAGATGGTCAGACTAATGCCCTGCCTGTTCACTGTTTAGGGACTGAGATATGAATTGACGTATCGATGACAGAATCATGAAGACTAGGCCTAATTTCAATCGTACGAAGAACCTGAGAGTAACTGACGGGTTTAGAATAAACTGATCGTCACCATATCACTTTTAAATGCTCTAAATGGTCAAAGTCATCAGTTGTAGTTTAGTTCTCTCTCTCTCTCTCTCTCTCTCTCTCTCTCTCTCTCTCACACACACACACACACACACACACACACGGAGTGAGTTTGTGTTCACGTACGTGGAAGCAAGGTTTTTTGAATCGCTCTCAAATCGCAGCGTGTTTTTTGCTTTAATTATTCAAAGTTAATTCCATACAAGTCTTTGAAAATTATACGATTAGGTTGCTCGTGGTGTGCTGAAGACAGTGATGTAAGTTTTGTCTTTCAATTTTTGTTCTTAGTGTTTTTATTTATTTTTTGTTTGGATCATGGGGATCGACATTGAGTCCTACCGCAGGGCTATTGGTACATTTGCACCGATACTGGGCAGCTTGCTGTTGAAAAAGGCAAACCGTGTGAAATCCCGTGTAAATCGTGAACCGTTCTGTTGCAAGGTGCACTCAGGTTTGGACGTGGCAGTTTTGTCAGTTGGCTTGTTTGTTGACACTGATTGTGTACAGTGCGCGCCGTTCTGCCTGCACGGGTTAGTATGCACAGGATCTGTTCACCACACAGGCTGAGTGTGTGTGACAAGGCTCTTCTGACTGTGAGGAATGATTCCATTTTGATCCAGGGTCAGTTTTCGTTCGGTCACCAGACACTGTTTTCTGTGACAACACCTTATTCATCATCTGATGGCCTTTCCCTGCACCCTCCAGCTGATTCACGTTTTCTTCTGTTGATGTCTGGACAAGTGGAACGAAACCCAGGGCCAGCGCCTGTGGACACCACCACCACCGTCAACAGTCAGTCCGCTCAAATGGAACTAAAACTCAACAAACTGATGGATATGATGGATGACATGAAATCTCAGTTTATTTCAAAATTACAACGTGTAGAAGACCATATCAGTGTACAGTGTGAGCAACTGCAATGTCAATTTGCTGATCTTCAAAAGTGTGTTTCTACTTTGCAGTCCTCCTTAAAGAACACTGAATTGCAGGTTAACTATGTGAAGAAACATCAAAATTACCTAGACAGCCGACTTAGACGGCTTGAAGATGAAGTTGAAAGACAAGAGAGATATTCCAGGAGATGTAATCTACTGTTATATGGCATGCCTGAAGAGAAAGGGGAGACTCACGAAAAGTGCCTAGAGAGAGAGTGATCCAGTCCTTGAACCAGCATTTCCCACAGAAGACGTGGTCTGAGGATGATGTCGATAGAGCACATCGCCTTGGTTCACTGCCTGCTGTCGTTAGCAGACCACGCCCAGTGATCGTGAAGTTTTTTCAGGTGGAGAGACTACATGATCATAATGAAGGACAGAGAAGGGAAAGATCAAATGCGGGCCTCTGAAGGCATACGAGTGGCAGCAGACCTGACCAGACAGCAGAGGGACACCATGGCGCAGTATCAGAAGGAAGGGAAGCACGCCTACTACTCCAAGGGCAAGCTGGTGGTGACGGAATCCAGGAGACGACACGAAAATGGCAGCAGCAGCTACCGTGACAGCAGCCCCACCCCAATCTTTGTCCCCCTGATGGCGATCCCTGCTTTCTGTCCTGTTTTGCCACACTGTCCCAGACCCGCACTGACACTCGTGCTGACATACAGGGCCAAGGCCCCCCAGTGCTGTATCCTGGGCAAACTGAGGATGCTGATGATGTCAGTGTCGCAGATGACCTGGCAGTGGAGCGGAGTCCAGACGAGGGTCAGCGCCAGGACAGCACGGACACGACCAACGCCTGGAGTGCAGAACGAGAGGGTGAGCAGCCAGGTGACGGGCAGGGAAGCAGCAGCAGCGGCAGTCGCCATCCTTGCTGGGCTTTGGTCGGGGCTCTCCTGTCAGCACCCCAACCACGCAGCCATCCAGTGCATCAAAGTCACAGCGTGATGGTGGTGGAGGGGGGGGGGGGCGAGGGAAGTCACATGCTGCCAATGAAAGACGTTCGGTGAGTAGACAACCGTCAGCAGCCACTCCAGTACATACTAGGCAGCAATCGTTACGCTCTGACGTTACCACCTCCACACAAGGTAAACTGCCCAATGACTGGCGTCAGAACCCGTCAACAAAAGGCACAGCAAAATCAGGGAAAGGGGGTCCAAAGAAATGACGGTCAGGCCACAGCCCTTGTTTTGATTCTGATGATAGTTCAATAAGTCTGGCTTATTCTGGCGATGTTTCTGAACACTCAAATGATGTTAGTTTTGCTTCTGCTAATATTGCTTTAAATGCGGTAAACAGTAATGTCAGCAATGTTGCTAAACTGAAGACAGATATTGTGATACTGGTCTTGTTAATCATACTCATGCGAATGTCCATGTTAATAACACCATAGCGTCTCTTTCAATTGTGTCACTGAATGTAGAAGGTATATGGAGCGTTACAAATCAACTTGATCTGTCTTATTTTGTTATGAAATATGATTTCGCGTTGTTGGTTGAAACCCTTTCCCAGACATTTCCCGATTATTTAATCCCTTCATGTAGCACATGTCTCTCCTGGGGTCAAACTGTCAGACAGTACTCACAGTCGTCTTTCAGGTGGGGTTGTGTTTCTAGTCAGGAAAACTTTGACCGAATATGTGACTAGAATTGAATGTGAACTCGACAATATTATTGTGTTAAAGATTTCCCAAAAGCTCATTGGAACAATGACTGATTGCTTATTAATTGGTGCTTATATACCCCCTGAGCATTCAGTTTATTATGAAGAAACAGATATTTATAATGGTATCTCCATGCTAGAAGACTGTTTGCTTGATCTTGCTAGAGAGTATGACAGTGCTCCCATTATAATCTGTGGAGATTAAATTCAAGAACTGGTTCACTCAGTGTTAAAGCTGTTGATATACATGATTCTTTTTTGATGATGTGCGGGAATCTATTGACAGTAATGATTTAAAAAGAACCGCCTGATAAAGTGCGTTTGTCAACGGACAATGTAGTTAATTCTTTTGGTCGCTATCTGTTATCTGTGTGTGAACTGTATGAATTGTGCATTTTAAATGGACTTGTGTCCCGGACTTTCTCGGGAGATTTCACATATGTATCATCGAATGGAAGCAGTGTTATAGACTATTTTTGGGTTTCCAACTCCTTAGTAAATATGTGTAAATGTTTTAATGTTATACCTATGATTGAAACAAAACATGCTGCAGTTGAATTGTCTCTCAATCTTCATAATGTTTTTTTATTCCAAACAAAACATTGATCGTGAAACCTTTTTCAATTACAAAATACACATGGAATGATGATCAGCATGTTGCTTACAATGACCTCATGTGCAGTGTCGAGGTGAGAGCTATCTTGGATGAAGCCATGTCACTTATTGAAAATGATATAAATTTGGCGCTTGCTAAATTTAACGAGTGTTTTGTTTATGCAGGAAAATTGCATGAAGAAAACTAAATGTATTGGATGTGAAAAAGATGAAATATGGTTCGACTTGGAATGTAGGCATAGTAGAACTCTCTTGCGCCGGCATCGGCGCCAACTTGGCAAAAGCCATATTGATGCTAAAAGTCTAGCTTACTCTGAAAAAAGAAAACAATATAAAGAGTTATTAGAATCGAAAAAGAAACTGCACAAAGAAAAGATTGTGCGCTCAATACAGGATAATTTAAATGATGCAAGAAAATTTTGGGGATACCATTCGTTCTGTGAAATCTAGGACTGGTGTGCAAAATACGATAACAAAAAATGAATGGTTTCATCATTTTGATAATGTGTTTAATTCTGTGCCAGACACTGATGCAAATGCAGTTGGTGATATTGATGTTCCTTGTGATGATGGCGATAATTACACACTTAACAGTGACGACGATTCAGTTCCTCTTGATAACACGTACCATCGAATGTGATGCGCTCAATGAGTCAATAACAGCAGATGAAATTCGAGCTGCTGTGCAAGCACTTAAATCTCGGAAGGCACCCGGCCCGGATGGGACTCATTGGGGAATTTTAAAAAATAGCATTGAACAAATATTGCCTTTCCTTGTTAATTTTTTTAACTATCTTTTTGATCATGGGCTTTTTCCTGACGAGTGGTCATTGTCCATTATTCAGCCTCTGCACAAAAAGGGCGATGTGAATGTTCCAGACAACTATAGAGGCATTTCTCTTCTCAATATTTGTAGTAAGTTGTATAGTTTTGTATTGAACAAGCGCATTTCAAACTGGATTGAAGACAAGGGGATTGTTGGTGAAGAGCAAGCTGGATTCAGGGGGGGCTACTGTACAGCAGATCACATTCACTCTCTATGCTATGGTACAAAAGCAACTTGTGAGACACAGGAAATTGTATGTAGCATTTATAGATTTTCGCAAAGCTTTTGATACTGTGTGCAGAGAAAAGTTATGGATTATCTTGCATAAAAACGGCCTACAAGGCAAAATACTCAGTGCTTTAAAATCGATGTATAATGTTGTCAAAGCAAGGGTGTGCGTGTTGGTGGTGAATTAACAGATGCTTTTTTGTGCCCTCGAGGCTTGAAACAGGGGGAGGTTTGCTCACCTGTGCTTTTTTCGCTCTTTATAAATGAGCTGACGAAAGATGTGCTTGAATCTGGTCGCCATGGTGTTCAGTTGACGCCAGATTTTATTCAAATATTAATCCTCCTATTTGCTGATGATGTTGCACTAATATCTGATAGTGTTACTGGTCTTCAGATGCAGTTGAATATTTTGTCTGATGCAGCTAAACGTCTTGATCTCATTGTAAATATGGAAAAATCGAACATCGTCATTTTTCGGAATGGGGGATACCATGCCTCAAGGGAAAGATGGTTTTTTTTTTGATGATAACGAGTTAAAAAAATGTAAATATGTACAAATACCTTGGCATTTACTTGTCAACAAGATTAAGTTTTGTATATACGATGTCTGATCTCGCAGACAGGGCCAAGAAAGGAATTATAGCAATCATAAGAACGATGTGGTCAATTGGCGAGCATTCTCCTGCCTTCTTTTTTTAAACTTTTCGATTGTCAGATTCAACCCATTTTAACATATGGAGCTGAAATCTGGGGCTTGACGCAAAATCAAGAACAGATAGAAAGAATCCATTTGTTGTTTGCCCTGAAACGATTTCTGGGTGTGAATATAAAATCGCCGAAGCATGTTATTTATGGAGAAACAGGCAGGTATCCTTTGTATATATTAACGTTTGTCAAATGTGTAAAGTTTTGGTTACGTCTTGTACAGATGGACAATAATCGATATCCCAAAAAAAAGCGTATGAAATGCTTCTAAATTTGCAACGCCAAAATTATGAAACGTGGGCATGTAAAGTTAGAAATGTACTGTATAAGTTTGGTTTGGGGAAAGTTTGGGAGCTCAAGGGGTTGGTAACGTGAACATCTTCCTAGCATGCTTCAAGGAAAGGCTTATAGACTGTTTTAAGCAGGACTGGCATGCGTCTTTGGAGTCGCATACATTTTATAATGTGTATGCTTCTTTCAAGCAGTCCTTTTCAATAAGTCCACATTTATGTGAGATCAGTTACATCAAGAAGCGTAATGTATATTCGAGATTTAGAATTGGAATGTCTCCATTGAAATGTCATTTTTTCTAATGTATAGACCCAACCTGAACAGTGATGTGAATTGTCCATTTTGCCCCAATGTTCCAGAAACAGAACTCCATTTTTTGTTGGGTTGTCACCAGTATGAAAACCTTAGACAAGAATTGTTGCCTAGAAAGTTTTATAGACAGCCTCCCATGTTTAAATTTTCGTTGTTGCTTGCGAATACGAACAAACGCATTATGGAAAGGCTATCCTCTCTTCATATTCAAAGCTTTGAGGTTAAGACATGAGAGTATGAATGTGATTTGATTTGATCACACACACACACACACACACACACACACACACACACACACACATACACACACAGTGAGAGACAGACAGACAGACAGACAGACAGACAGAGCTTTAATACTGTTATCGAAAACTGAACAAATCGATCAACTCCTTAGGCCGAACTGCATGATAACACTCAATCCGTAATACACACCACCTCTCTCTCTCTCTCTCTCTCTCTCTCTCTCTCTCTCTCTCTCTCTCTCTCTCTCTCTCTCTTAGGAGAGGACAGCATAATGTACGAATGCTATTGAACATCTGTGGAGGATTAGCTGGGGGAGCAATGTTCATTTTATTTCTCTGGGCCGAACAAATAACTTGTGCCGAAAACCAAAAGTTAACGTCGGAGGAGTAACTAATGATCAACAGTCCATTGATTAAGAATATCATTCCTGGAGTTGTTAATACATCCGCACATCTCCTTGGTTGAATAATATACCGTGATTCGCTGAATTATAAACCACAAACATTCCCTCAACAGCTTTTTAGATAAACTGTCCAATGAGTTGATGCACTTTTAAAACAAATTCCCTTTGTATAGTATTACGTATTCCTAGATATTTCATATTTAACATTCAAATAAGTTTTAAAAGCTTACATCAATTCTGAAAACCTGTATACTGATTTGAAATACTGTTTGCGGTTAAAATCAATCACTTAGCAGCTCCCATACCTCACATTTTGATTAAGTAGCAACAAAATCATAAGTTTTACCGATTTCTTAATTTAGCATACTCTATCAGGGGTGTGGCAGTGACCCCGTCCATAGATGCTGACCCAAAATGAATGTACACAGATGAAAGGTGTGTGTTACTGTCTCGAACAGAAGAGCGAACTATCTCTAGGCGACACCTGAAAGCTTACATGATAGCATGTGAGCGTCTAATCACAGTTTGGGTCACAAATCAACTGTTGTGTTACCAACAACGAAAATGAGAAAATCGGACCCCGAGGCCTGGCTTGCTATCGCAGAGAATCACGATGTCTTTCTGACAATGATAGCCGTTGTACCTGGGATTACAGTTTTTCTCCACTGTCCCGCCTAGGATGATGACTAGCATGCCCGGTTTTTTTTTTTTTTTTTTTTTTTTTTTTTTTTTTTTTTTTTTTTTTTTTGAGAGAGAGAGAGAGAGAGAGAGAGAGAGAGAGAGAGAGCAACTATTATTTGGTAAGGGACCATGCCAGCGTGTAAATGCTATAATGGCTGTTTCGCTCAGCAAAGCAACCGTTTGGCTCGAGGAAAGCCGCGAAAGTAGGTGGAAAGGCCATCATCCGCGAGATTCACGACTCCGTTCCTTAGGATCACTGCTAAAATACGTTCCTTAGGATCACTGCTAAATACGTTCCTTAGGATCACTGCTAAATACGTTCCTTGGGATCACTGCTAAATACGTTATTTAGGATCACTGCTAACTTCGTTCATTAGGATCACTGCTAAATACGTTCCTTAGGATCACTGCTAAATACGTTCTTTAGGATCACTGCTAAATACGTTCTTTAGGATCACTGCTAAATACGTTCTTTAGGATCACTGCTAACTTCGTTCATTAGGATCACTGCTAAATACGTTCTTTAGGATCACTGCTAAATACGTTCCTTAGGATCACTGCTAAATACGTTCTTTACGATCACTGCTAAATACGTTATTTAGGATCGCTGCTAAATACGTTCTTTAGGATCACAACACGTTTTCCCTAAGATAATGATAATCACCCATGATTTCCTAAGACCATAGAACGGGGTTTTTTGTTTTTTGTTTGTGTGTGTGTGTGTTTTTTTTTTTTTTTTTCGAAGAAGAAACGGTGATAACTTTCACCTGCAGTCATCACACTTTAAAAAATAATCATCCTGCCCGTTCTTGGTACTACACGGGAGATAATTTGTTATTTTAGTACCTTATATGACTGCACCCCTTTCTTTTTCCTTTTTCAAACAGCGCCGAGACGATAATCACGTGATTATCAGTATGCCAAATATGAAAAGCATTCTTTGCTTACTGCTCGTTTACTCTGCCCTGTAAAAGAAAAAAAAATAGAGATATAATTTGTCATCGAATAGATAGAACGACCAGAATTAAGCTGTTTCAGTTTTGGACGATGCAGGTTTTGGAATTACTTCCCTTATTATATATTGCATTTTAGTTAAATGATTTGTAGTATTGTTTGTTTGTCATCGTAATCAATTAATTGTTATAGCAAGTTATGTCTATCTAACAATGCAAGAAATAATTTGAATCGTTTTAACATAGTTTTGCATAGTTCTAAAAAATATATCAATATTTATAAATGTAAGTTTAAATCCCTAACTTATTCACGTAAGGTTTTCTGATCGCTGGCACTTTCATAATATGACTCGTGGTTCGAATCCCGCGTTGTGGTCTTTGGTGACTACAACGGGCATTTATTTGTGGTGATTTTTGTGAAAGGGACTGACGCCTGTCAACCCCAGAATTCAAAATGAAGATTCGACTGTCAACCCCAGAATTCAAAATGAAGATGTTCGATAAGTTTGTTCAGACTACGTTCTTGCGTACGTAGTACTAGGCCTCATCAAGATAATGGAAGATCAAGACAGGTCCAACAGCATACCGAAATTAGGGTTGAGTAGAGCAGATGTTACACATTATTCACAAAGCGCCAACGACCACATTTGATTTTCAGTACAGAACAACAGTGCTTATAGGTGTGCTCACGCGCACATCATACTTATGGAGTACCTTTTGATAGTGCACCATTAATGATGCGTGTGTGTGGCCGACGGTGAAAACGTCGACATAAAAATATGAGTACCGTTCATATCAATAACCGTGCTAATATTTTTCTTAAAGAAGTTTCTGTCGGTGCCACACGTATTTTAGAGCATTGTTGGTGGACGACCATTCACAACGCTCGCGATGTATGGCTTAATAGATACCCTTCAGAGTGAACTACGGACGAAGTTGTTTTCTTTTTTTTTTTTTTTTAATGGCACGTGCGGTTGCACGGCTATGAACAATACAGACAAAACTGGATGAAACATCTTTCATACCACAGCTTCTTCCATTCCTCCATCTCGAATACCAAAAGCGCGTTCGCGCGCGCGCGCGTGCACACACACACACAGCACACACACACACACACACACACCATTTACACCTGAAGGGAAAGTAAAAGTGCCTGCTTGTAAGTGTGTGTTCTCCCACTCCACCTTCCACCCTCATCCCTCACCTTTCTTGTCCCCCCAAACCACCACCCCTTTTAATCATCGCCACCACCCATCTTCCAGCAGAACTTCCAACCGTCACTCATCTGACCAGACTTTCGAGGACTGGCACCGAATCAGCCTGACGTCATGGTTAGGTCTACTGGTCATCAATGGATCGGTCGCTTGATTGACAAGTCACACTTGGGCCTAAGTGACGCTCTTGTGTTTTTGGTGCCACACGTGGCCCAACTACGTTTTCTTAATCTGCTCAAAATTAAATTCAGACAGAGACAGAGAGAGAGGAAATAGGCCTAGGCCTATAGGCTAGTTGAGTTTCAACATGCGGAATTTTGTCCGATGTACAGTGTGTTTTTAAGTTACTTCCCTTTAAAAAATTGTTGAAATGTTTCGGTTTATTGATACCGTTCTCTTGCTTTTCTAAACTTAAACAAGGATCCATTCAGTCGGCAAAACGTAGGAGATTTGTTTTGACTGACGATATTGTTTTCTATAGGGCCTACGGCCAGACTTTCTATACAGGAAGTCGCTTGAATAGACTGATGTGTGCTTTATAAATTAATTCCCTTGAATTTATTTCGTAGTTTTAAGATATTATTCTGTCATGTTTAAAAATGGGCTATATATTCAGTTTTATTTTTGAAATATTATAAATGCATTATATATAAAACAAGTTTTAACTAAAATACAAATGCAACGGACTTTTTTTCAAAAACAGAAAAAGAAACATTGAATAAAATGATTTACGTAAGGTATTTTTTTACACATGTGTCTTTGAAGACACCAAACTTTGTCGCTACGGTTGACGAGGTCGTGTGGTTCGAATCCCCCCGTTGTGGTCCTTGTATGGACTGCAACGGGTAACCATTTAATGTGGTATTTTGTGTGAGGGTGGGGGCACAATGTCAACCCCCAAATATATAAAACAAAAATTGGCGTACACGGTTCCGAAGCAATAGGCCTGTCTGTCATACGGATAGGATTTTTCTGTAAGCAGTCTACACGGTTCCGAAGTAATAGGCCTGTTATGCGGTTAGGACTTTCCTGCAAGCGGGAAATTACAAGACAAATAATTTACTGAAAGAAAGCAGTAGGCCGTAAATTCCGGTGAACGAAATAGGCGAATAAGACAAGGCACTACTTTTTCGTTCTAATCAGACTAAACGTTCAAGACAATGAAAACGAAGAACGAACAGTCATTTATCTCCTCAAATCGGGCGCGAAAATGGTAATTTTACAAGCAAGAATTTTCTGTTACTGAGAGCTTCAGTCAATACAATCGACAGAAAAGGAGGATGAGAGGGGTGGGGGCTGCTATAGTAGAACTTCGTCTTCACTTTCATATACCTGATCAAGGGATTTACCGACTTCAAAAGGCAGACAGCTTTGGCTATTTTCTAATCGATGGAAATGACTTGTCAAGCCCCATCACGTGATATCAGGTGACTCGTCACACTTACAAGCACGTAATGTTATGTCATTCAGTCAGGCGAGCAATCGATGAATTGTTTATTGTCATGAAAACAATAGCTCAATGACATGAACATGTGAACAGCAACCAAACATCTAACCCCCACAATGACTGTTAACACCGCAGTGCTCTCTCTCTCTCTCTCTCTCTCTCTCTCTCTCTCTCTCACACACACACACACACACACACACACACACACACACACACACAAAGCCACTATTATTAAAATAGGCCTATACAAGTGAATTATTGCACCAGTCTAGAATCATCAGCGTAAATGTTTGCTCAGTGTGGAATAAAGGACTTGAAATAAGGCTAGTAGCGTAGAGTATCGCAATAGGACGTTGAATTGAATCTGTTGCCACGCAAACAGGTGCGCGTGCGCGCGTGTGTGTGTGTGTGCGCGCGCGCGCGCGCGCATACACACACACACACACACACACACAATGAATAGTAATGAATTACTGGTTCAAACAACAAGTGTTTGCTCGATATAGAATAAAATTTTGAAAGAAGATCAGAGGTGTAGAGTTTCATAAATACAAACACGAAAACAAAAACAAAAAAAAAAATGAAGTCTATTAGCAAGCACACACACACACACGCACGCACGCACGCGCACACGTGCGCGCGCATGCATGCATGCATATACAGAGTGCACGGGATAACTCAATTTGATAAAGAAAAACCATGTATTATGATCACATCACAAGTTACCTGCTAAGGAAGTACATTTTCACTGTTTGGAATCAACAAAGAACGCGCACTGTCTCAACGTCATGAAGTTACTCAGGGGACGCAATGCATGCATGCTTTCTGGAGTAGTTTTTGTTGAATGCTTTTTGGTTTGGTTGTTGCAGTGTTTTGTTGTTGTTGTGTGTTGTGTGTGTTTTTGTTTGTTTGGTTGTTGTGTGTGTGTTATATATATATGTGTGTGTGTGTGTGTGTGTGTGTGTGTGTGTGTGTGTGTGTGTGTGTGTGTGTGTGTGTTGTTTTTTTTTTTTTTTTTTTTTTTGTTTTGCTGGTCGTTTCCTTTTCACCTGTCCTGGCTTTCCACCACCCCCCCGTCCTCTTACTCCGCCCACCCCCCCACCCCCCTCCACACACACACCTACCCCCCCCCCTCATCCCTCATTTGTGAATATCCTCTCCACCCTTATACCGTCAACAGAACGCGCAAAATGTGTCTCAGCATAACGAATTTCCTTTCTATTAAAAAAAAAAAAAAAAAATCGTTGCATGTCACAGTGTCGTTTCTCGGAGTCTTGTGCCTTCCAGACACCTGCTGCAGAAATGACCACCTGACCGTACCATTCATGGAGCGGGTGTTCACCACGTCCAGCTCAGCTTCTCTGTCTCAACGTCCCTGTACTGTCCGCGCGCTGCCTACATCACTGAGGCTTTCAATGCCGGATGGCAAGAAAATGTCTACTTTTCTGATGTAACGGGTGGCACTGAGAGACTCACTCTTCTAGTCCACATTGTTTGAGAAGAGTTTTAAAGCTTTCAGAATTGTGGGTTCGGTAAATGTCACCCCGGTTAGGGGGGGGGGGGGTGGTGGGGTGGGGGATTTGTGTTGTCTGAGTGGTCTGCTTGCATCGATACATGCATGACACGGGACTCCAAGTGTGGCAAAATGAATAACCGAATAAATAGAAAGGAAAAAAAAGAATAAAAGATGTAATCTTAGTTTGTGAATCACATCATCACTGCTCACATCACTGTGGACAATGATGGCGTCTGCTTCAAGGAGCCCACCCTCCCCAAACTAAAGCGTATAGAATCACACTGCGGATGGTACGGTAGAGTCCAGCTTTGTCGGTCAGATGGTCTTTTACATTGGATCTGAGATGTGTGGGTCAAATCAGCAGATCGATCCCCGGGAAAGCAAAGGCAGAGAAAGTCATAGCATTTCACTGTGATTCTTCACGTGTGGCTGACGGTTCCACTGCAAGATGCTGAGCGGAAAAAAAAAAAAAAACGTAGTCCCGGAGGCCGGAATAACTCAGTGGTAAAGCGCCGGACTCGCAATCTCAGTTATCCTGGGGTTGCGGGTTCGAATCTCCGCCGGGCCGTTTCGGAGTTAACATTGGTTCTGACTCCCATTTCTCAAACAGTCCGTCGAATGAGATTATAAACCGAGGTTCCGTGTCTGAACGCACGCGTTAACATCTTGCACACACGTAAAATACCCATTACCAACTTCCGGAAGAGAAGGCCAATTTGGCCGTTGGTATGGATGGTATGGATGCATCCTGCGTGAGAAATGGAAAGTATGAGGGAATTAAGGAAACCAAGTGAATGATATTGAACGATATTGACTGGATGACACAGGAAACGACTGAATGAAGCGCCAGCTGGCAGCATTTCAGTGGGCACTACCCAGGTAGGCAGCCCGTTGTGTAAACGAGTGTAGATTGTAAAGCGCTTAGAGCTTGGTCTCTAGTCGAGGATACTAGTAACGATAATATTGATAATAATAATGATAATAAGGATGATGATGATGATGATGATGATGATGATGATGATGATAACAATAATAATAGATCAACAATTATAATGATAATAATGACAAAAATTATACGTGTGTTTTTGAAGTCGCAGTCACCATGGAGAAAGTGACCCAACGGTAATTTATTCCTCTCGGTTGTCTTAGGGGATGAAGGGCGATGTTCTTAGATACTCCTAATGTGATTCAGCTCAATGCCCCCGCCCAACCCCCTAACCCTTTTCTGCAAATCATGCTTTGTACACCCATGTCAGTTCTCTCTCACACCCTGTTGAGACTGTGTGTTTCGTGAGTAACACCGGTGAACATTGACAACCATCTCTGGCGGAGACTGCGGCTTCGAAGACAAAACTTACTGTCGATACGGCACTCGAGGCGGTACTGGCTTGCCTTCACCACCACTTTCCTGACATTTCCCCTAGGAAAACAGATGGACTTGGTGGTGGGAGAGTGGGACAGCTGGTCGTCCACCGCTTCACGACAGTCCCCAAACTGAGTATTGAGTTACGCAGAGTTTCGTTCAAGATGAGTAGGATCATCTACATTACAAGCAACATTTTCCTTCGCTCCAGCGGGGTCAGTCTTGAAGGTTGCATATCTGCAGAGGTTAGGGTTGAAATGATGCCTAATGTCCCACAAAACTTGATGTTCTTTTCGGCACCTGCAGGCAAATTCTTTTCCCCTACTGCTCTTTAGCTCTGACTGGTCTTAGGGCCCGTTTCTGCGCTGATCTATGTCCTGAACGAGCTGTGATGAGTCGGCGAATGCAGACCAACAGAATGTGTGTGTGAGAGAGAGAGAGAGAGAGAGAGAGAGAGAGAGAGAGAGAGAGAGAGAGAGAGAGAGAGCGCATGCGTTCGTCCGGATATATACATACATACATATAGATAGATATGTAGACACAGAGAGAGAGATTCGTGTGTGTGTGTGTGTGTGTGTGTGTGTGTGTGTGTGTGTGTGTGTGTGTGTGTGTGTGTGTGTGTCCGCGCACGCGTGCATGCATGCGTGCGAGCACGCGCCAGTGTGCGTACTTGCGTGTATATCTGTGTGTGTGTGTGTGTGTGTGTGTGTGTGTGTGTGTGTGTGTGTGTGTGTGTGTGTGTGTGTGTGTGTGTGTGTGTGTGTTCATTTCCGATTGAATTTACGATCACATACGTTAATTTCCATTGTCTGATATGTGTGATGCAGGAACGCCTTGTCTGATCAGTTCGACTGACACAGAATGGTGTGTGAGCGAAATTCCACCTACAGATCAGACAGAGTAAGGAAGCGAGAACTGATTCCAACGACACTGTCTCTGGCATTCCCCACTCTTGCTTTCACACCTGACCGTGTTGGAATCTGTTCATTCTGTCTCTCATCCCTCCAATAATCTCTCACGCCCTTTTCATCATCTTCTGTCAACATTTTTTTTTTTTTTTTTTTTTTGGGAGAGAGAGAGAGAGAGAGAGAGAGAGAGAGAGAGAGAGAGAGAGAGAGAGAGAGAGAGGAACACGGAACCTTGTGTCAAGACATTTAACGGGTTTAGCCAAGAGCGCGTAATCCGGTACATGCCAATGCAACAGGCCAGGTGGAGTTATTTCCCGTTTACTGACACGGTATTGTCTTTGACTTGTTATGCAGTTGCCTGCCAAGCAATGTGCATAACACATTTTCGTAAAAATAAAAGAAAAGAAAAAAAATGAAATAAAAAGAAGAAAAAGGTAATACATCGACAAGTAAGTAGGTAGGTAGGCACGTAGGTAGGTAGGTAGGTAGGTGGATGGGTGGCTAGCTAACTAGGTAGGTAGGTAGACAGACAGACACACAGACAGGTAGATAGGTGATACATGACTAGTGCTGAACTAAGAACGACTTGAGTGTCGTTTACACACCGATACTGAAACAGCACAACCATAGGCAGAAAGTTTGGGTATTCTGTGACCAATGTCGCCTTGAAACGAAAACGCTGGGTACCATAACCCAGCCGTTTTGATCCTCCGTGTCGTTCTTTCGAAAAAGAAGGGGAAGGGAGTCAGTATATCGCCATGTTTTTCTCTCCAGTCCCCCTTTATTGGAGGCCCGTTTGCATGTTTCCTTTATTCATGTGTGTCAGGGTTGTTATTGACTGGTTATAAAACTCATACATGGACATTCCACCTGAATCAACATTGAAATATAATCTGAATCAACTTTAGGGGGAGTTGTTCTGGGCCAGTCCCAAACGTATCCCCCTTGAATATCTCCTTTATCAATGTGCTCAGGGTTGTTATTTAATGATCATAAGCGCGCACACATGGACATTCTACCTGAATCAACATTGAAAACAAGTCTGAATCAACTTTAGGGGGAGTATTTCTGGGCCGGTCCCAGAAGTAACCCCCTCGCATATTTCCTTCATTAATGTGTTCAGGGTTGTTATTTACTGGTCATAAACTCACACATGGACAGTCTATCTGAATCAACATTGAAAAGCATTCCATTCATTCGTGCCCATCGCTCCCCATGGAGCATAGGCCATCGACGACCCTTCGCCATCGCACTCTGTTCTGGGCTGTTCTGGTCATTCCAGTCCAGTTGGTCCCTTGTTCTTTCAGCTCTGCCTCAGTGTCTCGCCTCCAGCTGTTGCGAGGCCGGTCTTCCCTCTTTCCCTGCGGGTTCCAGGTCAGGGCTTGGCGTGTGGTACTGGACGCTCGCTTCCTGAGGGTGTGTCCGATCCAGCCTCACTTCCTTCGCAGTATCTGCTTGGCCACTGGTTCCTGTCCCGCAAGCTCCCAGAGATCTTCGTTTCGGATCTTCACTGGCCATCGGATTTTGTAGGTGCGCCTCAGACAGGTGTTGAAGAATGTCTGAATCTTTTGTTGCCTCGTCTGTGTTGTCCACCATGTCTCGCATCCGTAGAGCAGAACTGACTTCACATTTGAGTTGAAGATGCGGAGTTTGGTTTCTTATGCTGATTCCTCCAGATGCCCAGATGTTCTTGAGCATGACGAAAGCTGCTCTTGCCTTGCCGATTCTGGCTGTGATGTCTCGGTCCGTGCCTGCCTGTTGGTCAATCACGCTTCCCAGGTAGACGAAAGACTCCACCTCCCTGATGGGCTCTCCACCAACTGTGACGGATGTCGGGCGGTTCAGCAGCTCCCCGAAGTGTTCTGCCCATCGTTTCAGCTGTTCCTCGGTTGTTGTCAGTGGGTTTCCGTTCTTGTCCTTCACTAGCTTGTCGGTCTGCTGGAACTTGCCCATCAGCTTCTTGGTCACCAGGTGCAGATCCTTCAGGTTCCCTTGTCCGGCTGCTGCCTCTGCTTGACTGGCCAGGTCGTCAAAGTAGTCCCTCTGTCCTTCTTGATGCTCTTCTTTACTTCTCTGTTCGTTGCTGTGTGCGCTCTTCCTGTGCCTTTGTTCTAGCTGCTCTTGTTCGGCTCGTGTTCAGCGTAGTTTTCTTCTCTCTCCTTGTTTCCAGCTTGTGGATGGTGTCGGCAGAGATCCATTCCGTGTGCTGGGTCTTCTTCCTGCCAAGGATCTCTTCACATGTGTCATTCCAGAGCTTCTTGCAGTGTTCCCACTGTGTTTCGATGTCCGTCTCACCACCATCTTCTATCAGCTCTTGTAGCGGCTGTAACCTGTTGGAAAGGCTGATCTGGAATGCTGCTTGTGTGTCCCTGTTTCTCAGCAGTCCGACATTGTACCTTGTCCGTGTGTTGTTGGCGTTGGTGAATCTCTTGAGGCGAAGTCTCACTGTTGTTAAAAGGGTGGTGGTGGTCTGATGACACGTCAGCACCTCTCATCATTCGTACATCCCGCCATGATCTCCTGAACTTGCGGGTTAATGCAGATGTGGTCAATCTGGTTCTCCGTGACGTGCTTCGGAGATCTCCATGTGGCCTTGCGGATGCGCTTGTGTGGGAAGATGCTTCCTCCTATCACCAGCTGGTTCAGGGCGCACAGGTCTGCAAAGGTCTCATCATCTGTCCCAGTCCGTGTGTCCCCATGATGTCCTCGTAGCCTGTGTTGTCCGTTCCAATCTTGGCGTTGAAATCTCCCATCAGTATGGTTATGTCCTTTGCTCCTCTTCTGTCTATCACTGTCTGCAGTTGCTGATAGAAGTCATCTTTCTTCTCTTCTTCCGCATCATTGGTGGGAGCATAGCACTGGATGATGTTCAGCCTGATGTCATTCTTCTTCGTGGTAAACATGGCTGTGATGATGCGGTAGTTGACAGGTTCCTATCCAATGAGTGCCCCCTGTGCCTCCGGTGCCAGCATCAGGGCCACACCCTCAGTGTCCTCTGAGTGTCCTGAGTACAGCAGCTGTTCTCCAGATGAAAGTTTCAGCTGTCCTGACTGTAGCCACCTTGTCTCAATCAGTCCTAGCACTCCGATCTTGTAGGTTTTTTTTTTTTATCTCTCTTGCAACTTGGATGGTTTTTTCCTGTTTCGTACATCGTCCTGATGTTCCATGTGGCTACTCTCGTTGTTGCCCTGGGTGTTAGAAGGGGTGTCAGCCTTGCTGCTTCCTTTCGACTTTCACTGCACCGCATCATAAGTCTCCGGGATGGAGACCCTTCCTTGCCCAGGTGAATGTTTTGGTTCATTGTCGTCGATGCTTCTGTAACAGGTCTTTTTTACAGGTAGGGTTGTTAGCCCTACGCAAACCCCTTTATCCTCGGGGTGAGGTGATCCTGCCTTAGTCGCCTCTTACGACATGCATGGCAGGGCAGTGGGTCTATTCTATGCCCAACCCCACAGGGCGAACATTGAAAACCAGTCTGAATTAACTTTAGGAAGAGTACATCTGGGCCAGTCCCAGAAGTACTTCCCTTGCATATCTCCTTTAATGTGTTCAGGGTTGTTATTTACTGGTCATAAACTCACACACTGACATTCTATCTCAATCAACATGAAAGTATAGTTTGAATCTACTTTAGGGAGAGTACTTCCGGGCTGGTCCCAGGAGTACCCCCTTGCAGATCTCCTTTATTGATGTGTTCAGGGTTGTTATTACTGGCCAAAAACTCATACATGGGCATTTTATCTGAATAAACATTAATAACGAGTCTGAATCAACTTTAGGGGGAGTACTTCTAGGCCGGTCCCAGAAGTACCCTCCACCCCCTCCCCCCTTGCATATTTCCTTTATTAATTTGTTCAGGGTTGTTTTTTTTTTAATGGTCATAAGCTCACACATGGACATTGTATCTAAATCAACATTGTCATAGAGACTGATTCAACTTTAGGGTGAGAACTTCTGGGCCGGTCACAGAAGTACTCTCCAGGGGGCTGTTCTGGGTTGGTGCCAGATTAACTCCTCGGGTGGGGGGCTGTCTTGGGGTAGGTCCAGTTTAACTCTCTAGGGGGCCTGTTCTGGGCTAGTACCAGATTAACTCCCCAGGTGGGGGACTATTTTTGGCCAGGTCCAGTTTAACTCTCTAGGGGGCTGTTTTGGTGCAGGTCCAGTTTAATTCTCGAGGGGGATGGGGGGGGGCTGTTTTGGGGCCGTGCCAGATTATCTCTTCAAAGGAGGGGGGGGGGGGGGGGGGGGGGGGGGGGGGGGGACTGCTCTGAGCCAGATCCAGTTTAACTTTCCGGGGGAAATATTCTAGGCTGTTGCAATATTAACTCCCCAGGAGGAGGTTTGTTCTGGGCCAGGTCCAGTTTTACTCTCCAGGAGGCTGTTCTGGGCTGGTGCCAGATAAACTCTCCAGTAGGGGGGGGGGGCTGTTCTGGGCCAGGTCCAGTTTAACTCACCAGGGGGGGGGGGGGGGGGGGGGGGGGGGGGTTTCTGGGCTGGTACCAGATTTACTCTCCAGGATGGGGGTGGGATGTTCTAGATTAGGTTCAGTTTAACGCTCCAGTAGGGCTGTTCTGGTCTAGTGCCAGATTAACTCCCCAACATGTAGAGGCTGTTCTGGGCCTTGTCTAGTTTAACTCTCTAGGGGGCTGTTCCATGACGGTGCCAGATTAACTCACCTGGAGGGGGGGCTGTTACTAGGACAGGTGCAGTTTAACTCTCCAGAGGGGCTGTTCTGGGCTGGTGCCAGATTAACTCCCCAGGAGAGGGGGGAGACTGTTTTGTGCCAGGGCCAGTTTCTACTCTCCAGGGAGGCCTGTACCTGGCTGGAGCCAGATTAACTCCCCAGAGAGGGGGGGGGGGGGGGGGGAGGGGCGGCTCTAGGCCAGGTCCAGTTTAACTCTCTAGGGGAGCTGTTTTGGGCTGGTTCCAGATTAACTCCCCAGGAGGGGGGGGGGCTGCTGTTCTGGGCCTTATCTATGTTCCATGATGGTGCCAGATTAACTCCCCTGGAAGTGGGCAGTTCTGGAACAGGTGCAGTTTAACTCTCCGGAGGGGCTGTTCTGGGCTGGTGCCAGATTAACTCCCCAGTAGGGGGGGGGGGGGGGGGGGGGTTTTTTGTGCCAGGGCCAGTTTAACTCTCCATGGAGACCTGTACCAGGCTGGAGCCAGATTAAGTCCCCAGGAGAATGGGGGAAGGGAGGCTGCTCTAGGTCACGTGCAGTTCAACTCTCTAGGGGGCCTGTTTTGGGCCAGTGCCAGATTAACTCCCCAGGAGAGGGAAGGGGCTGTTCTGGGCCTTGTCCAGTTTAACTTTCCGGGGTGGGGGGGGGGGGGGGGGGGGGGGGGGGGGGGGGGGTTCCATGATGGTGCCAGATTAACTCTCCTGGAGGGGGGCTGTACTAGGACAGGTGCAGTTTAACTCTCCAGAGGGGCTGTTCTGGGCTGGTGCCAGATTAACTCCCCAGGAGGGGGGGGGGGGGGGGGCTGTTTTGTGCCAGGGCCAGTGTAACTCTCCAGGAGAAGGATGGGGGGCTGCTCTAGGCCAGGTCCAGTTAAACGCTCCAGGGGGGCCTGTTTAGGGCCGGTGCCAGATAAACTCCCAAGGTTAAGGAGGGAGAGGGGGCTGGTCTGGGCCTTGTCTAGTTTAACTCTCCAGGGGGGGGGGGGGGGGGGGCTGTTCCATGACGGTGCCAGTTTAACTCTCTTAGAGGGTGCTGTTCTAGGACAGGTGCAGTTTAACTCTCTCTCCAAGAGGGGCTGTTCTGGGCTGGTGCCAGATTAACTCCCCAGGAGAGGGGGGGGGGGGGGGGGGGGGGGGGGGCTCTGCTCTAAGCCAGGTCCAGTTTAACTCTCTTGGAGGGCAGATTTGGGCCGGTGCCAGATTAACTCTCCAGAAGGTGGAGGGGGCTGTTCTGGGGACTTGTCTAGTTTAACTCTCTCCTGGGGGGCTGTTCCATAACGGTGCCAGTTTAACTCCCCTGGAAGGAGACTGTTCTAGGACAGGTGTAGTTTAACTCTCCAGAGGGGCTGTTCTGGGCTGGTACCAGGTTAACTCCCCAGGAGACGGGGGAACTGGGGGGGGGGGGGGGCTGTTTGTGCCAGGGCCAGTTTAACTCTCAAGGAGGGGGAGAGGGCTGTTCTGGGCCAGTTTCGTTCAACTCTCCAGTGGGTGGCTGTTCCAGTCTGGTGCCAGATTAATTCCCCAGATGTCTTAGGGGGCTGTTCTGGGCCAGGTCCAGTTTAACTCCTCAAGGGGAGGGGATGTTTTGGGCCAATGCCAAATTAACTCGCTTGGGGGGGGGGGGGGGGGGGGGGGGGGGATTGTTCTAATCCTGTTGGGGGGCTGATTTGGCGCAAACCCAGATTAACTCCCGGGAGTTAATCTGGGACAGTACGAGACTGACTCCCGGGATTTAAACTGGGAAGGGGGGCAGTTTCACCACGTTACACCGGCTGCCTACCGGAGTTTAGCCGACTGAAGGGCTGCCAGCAGGTGCCTCGGCTTTGCTCTTTGTGATACTGGCTAATGACATGAGCGCTTTCAGCACAATTATCCCGACACTTAACTCGCCTCTGGGCGTCAAGTTCAACACTCACCAGTAGGAAGAAAAGCAGGGCATTGTTTAATATCACATTTGACTGGAAGACGTGGAGAGCTGGACGCTTTGTACCTAGCCAGTCATGTTAGACTGGGACGAGCTAACACGAGGATCAGGCTCAACGCTCGTCAATCAAAGCAACACAAGTGCGATCTTTGACAAGAGATTTGACATAAAGCTGTGATTTGACGAGCGTGTTCTCTCGGGCCTTTGATATTACCGGACACCGTGACAACTCGAAGGGGTAGGTTTACGGCAACACCCGAGCTTTCTTTGACGAGGGCCTCTTTTATTGTTTCGCCTACAGTCGTTTCGCTGAGTTCGTTTTACACGCTGTCAGTTCGCCTAAGCATTTACTACAACTTGATTTTGTTTCTTTTCACCCATTGTTTCTGTTGTTTCTTTTCATATGTGTGTGTGTGTGTGTGTGTGTGTGTGTGTGCGCGCGCGCGCGCGCGCGTGTGTACTCACGCGTGCGTGCGTGTGTGTGTGTGTGTGTGTGCGCGCGCGCGTGCGTGTGCGCGGCCAGGGTGTACATGTGTGTGGGTGTTTGTACTAGCGTGCCTACGTGTATGTGTGCGTTCGTGCGCGCATATGTGTGTGTGTGTGTGTGTGTGTGTGTGTGTGTGCGCGCGCGCGCGCGCGTGTGTCTGTCTGTTTTGCAGCCGATGAAAAGAACCATCTTTGAAAGTGACACCTCTCTGCCATATCAAACCATCCCCCTCTCACCAGAGAAAATGGCGTCCCCTCTCTAACACTGACACGACTCGGTGGTTTGCTGTGATTGAAAGAACTGCACGTGCTCCATGTTGAAATGAGCTAGTTCGTCCTGTGTGCCTTGTGCCTGCATATGTACGAGGTGAATGGACACTACAAGCAGGAATACCTTTGACAAACATGTCCAAGGAGCAGGATAAGTATTGTCGCCTTTTGCTAGCTGGAGTCCCTTTGTGCATATGGAAGACATTCACCACGTGGGCTGACTGTCTGCTCAACACCTTTCACAGTTTATGGTGTCAAACTGTCAACTTTGAAGCACACACATTCACACGCAGGCAAAGCCTTCGTGCAGGCAGTTGGTCGACCTCGTCAGCTAGCGGACGACATGACGTTAGCATGCGTGATAACCTGAGAGGGCGCACCAGCCGGATGAACAATTCTTTCACCTGGGCGTGGTCAAGGATCTATGCGCGCGACCGGGCCTCCGACAAAAAGGAACAGATGGGAAAGGTGGCGAGATACTGTTCTCTCTTCACCACGTCCATGGATTGGAGTAGGCCTAATTTGCATGTACTGCTTTCACAGTAGTGGCTAATGTTGCCCGATATGTCTGTAAATATTTTTTTAAAGTGATGAGATTTATATCTAGACAAGGGGCGATATGCGAACATAAATGACGAAAGTTCAATGGTTGAGGGGTTCGCACAAAGTGACATTGAAGTCGTTTGGTTAGTAACACAGTGCCTCAAAACACAAGCTTCCTACGTGTATCAAATGACTGTAAACAAAAGTCACACACACACACGCACACACACACACACACACATACATACATACACGCGCGCGCGCGCGCGCACGCGCGCGCACACAGAGAGAGAGAGAGAGAGAGAGAGAGAGAGAGGCAGAAAGGCAAATCGACTGAAAAACACTGTGAAAGACAGACCGACAGAAGGAGAAGGAGAGACAGACAGAGTTGTTACTCACACACGTGAACACACGGCCTGGTACCACCAACACACGGCATGTATATTCCATGCCTATATTCTGCATTTAATTCAATGTTTTAATTTGTTCGTACTGGTCTGAACAAACATTCTGCGTAACTACAACAAGCAAAGGAATAAAGAAATAACTACATGCACAGCTGAAGACCAACATCATGTAAAAACCATCCAAAAACAATTCCGTCAAAACCGAAGGATTTCTTTTCAGATAGAGAACAAAATCAAAAGCCCTCGCCATGAAAACACTCGACAGGTTCCTCGTTTACATGAAACTTTTGGCAGGTTCTCTGCAGTGCTGGTTGTATCCCCCCCCACCCCCCACCCCCACCCACACACACACACCCTTCTCTTTGTTCAATTGCTGAACTGTTTACCTTCAAGTTTTTATCGGTGGAACTTCATTTAGAGTACAACTAGCTCCAATGCTTTGGTGAAGGGGGGTCAAAATGAGGCACTTTCGGTGTTACAGCGTCTGAATAGCTCGGTCAATGAGAACGTGTTTTTGCTGAACAGTTAATGTACTGTCCATCTGGTGATATTGGTGACGTGTTGCGCAGGACCCCTTTCGTCTGTCTTGAAATGGTCATTCCCCCTCAGACGCATCGCGTGAGACGTGTATCTATGACAACCAGAATCACGCCCAAACGACCAACTTCAGGCGTCGGTGACATCTTCGTACGGGGGATGGCCGGAAAGGGTTTATCAATATTCATTATTATGCTACGGCGTGCGCGCGCTCGCGCTCCCGCTCGTGGTGTGTGTGTGTGTGTGTGCGTGTGTGTGTGTGTGTGTGTGTGTGTGTGTGTGTGTGTGCAAGTATGGAGGCGTGGTAACTCTAACGCTGGCAATTTCTCTTCAATTACAAGTACTAGCACAACTAGGTTTTTACTCTACAATAAATATTGTGAAGGTATTTCCAGAACAATGTAGATAAACGTGGCAAGCGTAACTACGTAAAAACTGTATCCGCTTATCATTATCGTGAGTCAAGCGATGGAGCAGCATCAAAGGAGAAAAAGAAGAGTCTTTCTTGTTTCGGCAGCAGCAGGTCCTTACAAAATGTGAATGAACTCGTTGTGCATTTCACTGTTGTGAAAATCATCTAAAAATAGTCTTGCCATGGCAAAATCCAAAACATATAGTTGAAATATGTCATAGTATCATGTATGTCATTACGTCATACTAAACGTCATGCGCATCATTGGTACGTCATTTTGCTGATAAAGCACAGTGGTATATTACAAAGGCGATTTGCCAGTCGAAGATAAAATGGAACCGAGACCAAACCGTCTGACTGCAACATATCTGTAGATGGATTTTCCACTTGGAGGAGAAGCATGCAGGTGTCTGTTGCATAATACTAGCCAGACAGACCAGCAGTACCGATCAGATTGCCGCTGTCGGGCAAACGAAGAGAGACGAGAGAGAGGACTGGAGAGAAAGAACGGGCGATTGGAAAAACGGAGTGACAGATGAGAATTAGGTAGAGGGAGAGGGGAAAAGATGGGACAGAAGTGGCTTTGGTGGTTGAAGAGCACTGCACAAGACAAGCAAGAGCACGGCAAAATATACCAAGACTCTGATAACTCAATGGTTGAAAAGAAAGTGGAAGACAAAGCCGTGTTTAACCAAATGAACCAGACCCACTTCAGCAGCTAAAACGTCAAATCCAGAGCCAAGAAGACACAGCATNAGAGGGGAAAAGATGGGACAGAAGTGGCTTTGGTGGTGAAGAGCACTGCACAAGACAAGCAAGAGCACGGCAAAATATACCAAGACTCTGATAACTCAATGGTTGAAAAGAAAGTGGAAGACAAAGCCGTGTTTAACCAAATGAACCAGACCCACTTCAGCAGCTAAAACGTCAAATCCAGAGCCAAGAAGACACAGCATGGGATAATCTCTTGTATGCAGCGATGCACGTTCTTGCAAAAACAATATTCCCTCG
>JADBJO010000072.1:207500-212500 GCA_016801955.1 Conus betulinus
TGTCTTTCTCCTGATTGTGCTTGGCTGACTGCTCATAGCGCAACGTGTGTGTGTGTGTGTGTGTGTGTGTGTGTGTGTGTGTGTGTGTGTGTGTGTGTGTGTTCAGAACTGTCTTTATATTTCATGCATGCATGCGTGTGTGTGTGTGTGTGTGTGTGTGTGTGTGTGTGTGTGTGTGTGTGTGTGTTGTGTTGTTGTTGTTGTTGTTGTTGTTGTTGTTGTTGTTCTTCTTCTTCTTCTTCTTCTTTCTTCTTTCTTTTTCTTCTTCTTCTTCTTCAGTTTAACGTCTTTCCACTAAAAGTGATATCAGACGAATGTGTGTGTGTGTGTGTGTGTGTGTGTGTGTGTGTGTGTGTGTGTGTGTGTGCGTGTGCGCGCGCGTTTTTAGAACTGTCTTTATATATTTCATGTGTGTGTGTGTGTGTGTGTGTGTGTGTGTGTGTGTGTGTGTGTGTGTGTGTGTGTGTGTGGGGGGGGGGGGGGGGAGGGTGAGGTGGGGGGGGGGGGGGGGGGGGGGGGGGATGGGTGCGTTGGCTGACTCACTTGAGGCTCATTTTGCAGACGCTGCACTTGAAAGCAGGTTTTGTGGAATAGTTTGCTCCAGCCACCATCTTCTCCTGTGCGTACACCGTCTTCTGGCACGCATCGCATTTGTCTCCCCCACCCTGTAACGACCAATAACAACAATCACAACATCAACAACAACAACAATGACAACGGTTCCTCTTCTACCCCGCAACAAACAACAACGACGAGGACGACGACGACGACACCACCACCACCAACAACAAAAGCACAACTAGATCAGCCATCCTCTTTACTTTCAGTGTTGTCACTGCCAGCGGGCACGTCCTTACACGCGCTTCGCTACAGCTGCTGAACCGCGAAACCCCACTGCGCAGTGCTGGCTGCTATGAAGGAGAACAGCAGCTGAACGGATAAGAACAGATCAGGGAAGAGGATCTCATGGACCAAAGTGTTGTTGCTATTGTTGTTGTTGTTGTGTCGTTGTTGCTTTCTCAAACACTACCACTCCCCTAGTAGCGACGACGCTCCCACGCCACCCAGTCTGGCAACCATACCCGACTTAGCGCTGCCACAGCCACAGTACAATCTGTAAACAGACGTCGTGAGGAAACCCACCAGAGAGGACACTGCAAAATAAATGATTTGCTGCCGAGTCACTGCCATCTTAGGCAGGACACCACCTGCTAAGTCCCCCCGCTGACGACACCAGCGGCTTAACCGCAGAGCTGGGACCTGCGGCACTGACGTCATCCAGAGGAGGTAACGCCTTCAAAAGGAAGTGACGTTTTCAAGAGGGAGTGACATCATCGAAAGGAAATGACGTCTTCGACAGGGAGTAACATCATAAACAGGAAAATGAAGTTTTTCGAGAGGGAGTGAAGTCTTCCAGAGGAAGTATCATGACGAAGTGGCGTCATCAAAAGGAAGTGACGTTTTCAACCAGAAGTAAAATCATTTCCTTAAAAAAAAAAAAGGAAAGTCAAAGTTTGACCTTGTCTGTAGATGTATGATAATAATATGGCACTATTTTAAAGCAAATAGTTTCATTGTTAATACAGGGAACAATTACTTTTAAGGCTTGAAGTTTAGTGATTGTGTGTATATAAGTGGGTTTGTCTTTACTGAGGAGAAAAGGACAAGGACCACGATGGCAAAATCCCAATAACAAAAGGAAGAAACGTCCCAATTTAGATTCTTAATCAAAAACAATAAAAACCAGTGCATCGCCACCGATAAATTAAAACTTTTAGACATCACTCATTACACTGTTTCTGGATTTTCGTATTCCAGATCTCTCTCTCTCTCTCTCTCTCTGCTTTTGATGTTGAAGAAACGGCAGGCTTCTTCCCCTACGACTTATCACGGGACTGGACAGGCTGGATCTGCCTCACCTCCCTCCCAGAGAGGCGTTCTTTAGTACGCTCAACAACGACACCCTTGACGAGGAGGACTACCGACATTAACAGCGCATCTGGGAGAACTGTGACAGGAAGACTACGAAATTGTTTTTATTTTGTACAAAAACAAAGGGTGTCGCCCGCTTTTTGGGTATTCAGAAAAAAAAAATCAACTTATGCCATCACTTGGATTAGATATGCTTAAAGATGGCATCAGAATTCCTGGGTTGACTTTCCCCTACCTCCAGTCGAATGGTGCTGACGACACGGAATCGCCTGGTGAAATGACAACACAGAGCACACAGAACAAACAAGGAGACCCCCCCCCCCCCCCCCCCCCCTGTGTGTCTCCTTATTTGTTCTGTGAGCTCTGTGTCGTCACTTCTGCCAGGCGATTCGGTGTCGTCAGCAGCGTCCGTTTGGAGTTATGGGCCGGTAATTATGTCATCGTAGGTGCAAGGGTTACCCTGCTTGTTTGTCATTCACCGTTTACTGTTCTCCGCTTCATTTAAGACGTCCTTTCTCTGGTACCTGTTCAAAACGCTTCCAAAGGACATGTACTTCTTATTTAATTGAAAACATAAAGATCTGCATCAGCTGCCTGGAGATCAGATGTGTGTGGGTGTGTGGTGTGGTGGGGGGGGGGGGGGGGGGGGGGGGGGGGGGGGGGGGGTTCATCGCTACTAGAAAAAAGATTTCACCTGCCTTCGACACGACAAACTATTCTACTCAGAGGAATACGACTTAAATGCTCAGTACCTGCGGGCCTTCATGCAGGAAATGCCTAGGGAACATCCTCTCCGACGACGAACAGAGAGAGGTTTCAGAAAGAAAAAAAAAAAAATCACACAGCCAAACAGAGCGGGAATGGCTGGAGTGGAGTCGACGGAATCCACCTATGATACAAATTCAAGGAAAATAAAATAACTAGATCTGGATGGAATACGAGAAGAAGAAAAAAAAAGGGAAATGGCATGCAGAGACTCGGATGGTTTACAATTCTACGGACGAGTTTTTTCCAAGGCAACGAGTGTCATCCGATTCGCAAAATCACTGTCAACCCCGTTAATAGAAAAACCAGGGAATAACTTCAAAGAAAAGACTGGAAAAGATCAGCCCATTTTCTCGTTCACACCCTGAAAGTTAAAATGAGCACGACAACAACGAGAAAAAACACCAAATGAAACGCTATTTTGAGAGTAGGTTCCTGCCCAATGTGCCCACTATTTAGAGGGCAGGTTCCCGCCCAATGTGCCCGCTATTAGAGGGTAGGTTCCCGCCCAATGTGCCCAATGTGCCCGCTATTTAGAGGGCAGGTTCCTGCCCAATGTGCCCGCTATTTAGAGGGTAGGTTCCCGCCCAATGTGCCCGCTATTTAGAGGGTAGGTTCCCGCCCAATGTGCCCGCTATTTAGAGGGTAGGTTCCCGCCCAATGTGCCCGCTATTTAGAGGGAAGGTTCCCGCCCAATGTGCCCACTATTTAGAGGGCAGGTTCCCACCCCCGCTATTTAGAGGGCAGGTTCCCACCCAATGTGCCCACTATTTAGAGGGTTCCCGCCCAATGTGCCCGCTATTTAGAGGGTAGGTTCCCGCCCAATGTGCCCGCTATTTAGAGGGTAGGTTCCCGCCCAATGTGCCCGCTATATTTAGAGGGCAGGTTCCCGCCCAATGTGCCCGCTATTTAGAGGGTAGGTTCCCGCCCAATGTGCCCGCTATTTAGAGGGCAGGTTCCCGCCCAATGTGACCCATTTGTCCGCCGAAAGACCATCCCCCACACTGTCCCATCATCCAGGCTGTCCACGCTGGATGCATCTTTGGGTTAGTTCGAAGCGATATCGAGGTTCCTGGGCATCTCTGGGAATGCTTTGAGGAAATGACGCCCAATCCTCTCAAAAAACATCTTTGCTGGACGAGAAGACGCAGGGGAATGCATGACGACATTCGCGGAGGAACATCAGTTAGTGACTCGACCCAGAGAGAGACCCTCGTCGGTAGCTATTTCCGCTAAAATGGTGCCTGTCTCACGGACTAAAGGGTACGGATGTCCAGCAAATCGCAGAGTACCGACCTCAACACGGTCGTTGACGTTTTGGCGAGAGGGTATGTAAGGTTCGTCGAGACGCAGATCGTAAACCGTCCAATGCAATCCTGGCACAGACCCAGAAACTGATAGGAAACGGTTCCTGTGGAAACAAAATCGCCAGCTTGAGAAAGCACACCAACTTAATCCACACTGGAAAAGACCACACACAAAAAGTTGATGAAAAAAAAAAATGACAGAAAGGGGAGGAAAGAAACGGGGTTTAGTTTAAAGCTGTTACACCGGTAGAGGCAAGGGGGCAAAGGTTACATCACGAACACGGGACCAGTGGAACGGCCTGTTTCTGAAGTGAACCGAGTGGAGGATTCAACGGATCACTGTGCAATAAATTCATCCTTGACAAACTAGCTGTTTGTTTCCACTGGATGCGGAACACTCTGCTGTTAGACAGCGAAACAGCATGGCGACGCCGGAGACGGGTACGAGCTTGTCTCGGACCTCATCATGACGACGGTGACGTTGACGCAGTGTTAAAGTGGTGAAAGCCTTGCTTGGCACTTCGTTTTCTACACGCGAAGTATCGTTAAATGAAAGTTAAAGTGAATGAACGAAGACGAGAGTAATGCGTGTTTTCAAGTCTACACTGCATGGGATATGATCCAATGATAAGATGACATGTTATTACCCTTGCATCTCTCTCTGTGTGTGTGTGTGTGTGTGTGTGTGTGTGTGTGTGTGTGTGTGTGTGTGTGTGTGTGTGTGTGTGTGTGTGTTTGCACATGTAAATCCAAATGATGATCTCTAACAGCTTGCTTAACATAATTCATTTGATGCTCGTTACGAGCTTCGACCGCTGTTCTTTTGAATGATCTAACGTGGAACAGAACGCCGAGATAACATAAACAGTAAATGTTGAACAGTTGGGCCGCCAAATGAACGAAGAAAAAAAAACCTAAAGTAACGACCTTCGACAAATGGGTCTGTGTATTCATGGCAAAAACAAACGAGCAAAAAATATAAATAATGGATACGTA
>JADBJO010000072.1:215000-220000 GCA_016801955.1 Conus betulinus
TTTTACATCTCATGTACAGTGTGTTAACGGTTCATTTCTCAGACCTGAAGGTCGGTCTCTTCCAAGTTCATTCATCAAATCTGACGGTTGTTCACTGTTCATTCCTGACAGCTGTTGGTCAGTCTGTTCACAGTTCATTCCTGACTAAGTGTTGGTAAGTCTGTTCACAGTTCATTCCTAAGTGTTGGTCAGTCTGTTCACAGTTCATTCCTGGTTACTCGTGATCAGTCTGTTCAAAGTTCATTTCTGATAGCTGAAGGTCAATCTGTTCAAAGTTTTATTCCTGATAGCTGAAGGTCAATCTGTTCAAAGCTCATTCCTGATAGCTGAAGGTCATCTCTGTTCAAATTTCATTCCTGATAGCTGAAGGTCAATCTGTTCAAAGTTCATTCCTGATAGCTGAAGGTCAATCTGTTCAAAGTTCATTCCTGATAGCTGAAGGTCAATCTGTTTGTAGTTCACTCCTGACAATGTGTGTTGGTTAGTCTGTTCACAGTCCATTCCTAATAGCTGATAGTCAATGTTTCGACAGTGGATCCCTGAGATTTCCTACAGCTTCCAGTAACACCGAGTGGCAGCCACAAATCTGGGGGAAAGAGCTGTTTCTTATTGTACTGGTAAGTGTCAGTATTCTGTGTGCAGACTGCAACGTGTTTGTTTGTTGATCTGTTTGTTCGTTTGTCGTTATTGTTGTTGTTGTTGTCGTTGTGTTTGTTGTGACAGAATTTGCCCTCGTTGCCTTTTTCCCAGATGTCTTATTTAGACTACGTCAAGACGTGGCCAGAATCTAAGCAAAACCTGACCATCGCTGAAGTGACTCAGCAGCAGTGCGGTGTCTTCTCTGGTGAAGTGCCTCATGATAACCTGATAGTGATTGCTCTCTGGGGCTTACTGTTATTCACACTGCAACAGAATGCAGCTGTAGGTGGGCAAGCCGGAATGAGCGACGTGAGACTTAATGCAATTGAGGAAGCACGGATGGTCAAGCAGAAAGAGACAGACACGCAAAAATAAACACCACAAAGTTCTAAATCTTAGAAGGGAGGGAGGTAACTTTCAAAAATCACGCAGACTCGATTACAGCCCTATAACTCAAGCCTAACGCTTCTTGAGGCACCAGTTCACCAGCCTTATGTGCCAAACGACACAAAAAAGATATTTTTTTACCGTGGGAAACTGGAGCCCAAACATTATTCAAATGAAAATATGTTGTAACAGGTACCATTTCAGAGGCTCAGTATAACTAAGGAAAGGCCTGCCACTGCTGAGCCATCTTAAAACTGCCTGTGAAATAAGACAGGCTTCAAATGAGGTGGTACTTTCAACGAATATGCAAATCATGTAGCTTTCTATTGTGACAGGTCACGTGGTTTACAGCCCAACCGAAGTAATGGCCGGATCGGCACTGACAGCACGTGAAAACCATTCTATTTGAAAACATCCACATCCAAGACAAAAAAAAAATCCAAAATAAAGACGAATTTTGGGATAAAACAGAAAGGCCAGTCTGAACTCGTTTCAGCACATTCCACGAGAAGGTGAGACACTCACTGACTGTATTTGTTTCCACTGAAAACAACATGTTTACATCACCTCTCGGAACAAAGTGCTGTCCAGACTCTGCAGTGTTTATATTTGAGGCTAATGTTGAATGTGGGCTGTAAAAAGTCAATACTGAGTCGTCAGAGACTGGAAGTTTATTTTACAGGTACCGTTGACATTTCTTTCTTAAACAGCGGTTGCATGTTACGCCTTGAGGTGTATGGAACTATTGTGATCAGGTTTCCATTCCACAGCCCCCCCCCCCACCCCCGACTCCCCCGCCCCACCACCCCCTCTACCCACCAGGCCTGGTTCTTCACAGTGCCTCTCCTCTCACCCTCAGTGCCCCCAGTCGTCCTCCACCCCATCCCTACCCCCCCCCCCCCCCCCCCCCCAACCACCTTCCTTCCACACAGATCCGCTTCAAATCCCAACATCGCTTCGGTTCCCCATAATGTCGAATTCTTAAAAATGCAACACTATGCGACCGTCTCGTTCAACCTAACTGGCTCTTGACCTGCCCGGTTCCCTAATTGGTCAGTGGGTTGGGTAGCTCTGCGTCATCTTGCTAACCGACAAATAAACAAACCAACAGGCGTCGATGAAAACATAACCTGCTCAGCGGAGGTTGAATACCAGCCCCGGGATATCAACGTAAAGCTAACGATGTCGAAGATGTTGCGTGTGGAAAATTCCTACGTCTCCTCACACGGCTGTTGGCCTTCCAGCGTATCCCGGCGTCTCTCGGTCGGCCAGGTAGGCGACACCTCCTCCTCGCTAACCCTGGGACTGCAGAGACGCAAAAGGGCGTACAGGTGCAGAACCTCACGTCTTCCGGGCACGCTGAGATTTTCTTGTCTTTTTTTTCGAAAATCCCCAGAAACTCAAGTACCTGAAAAATTCAGGCCTTCTTAAAAAAAAAAAAAAAAAAAAAAAAAAAAAAAAAAAAAACTTTTTGCAATACATGCATGCAGTGACTGACGCCTTCGGATACACTTTGTAACGCTGTATAAACGGAAAGAAGAAGGTTACACATGTAAGTAGTGAATCCTTCAGTCTTCAAAGAATTTACAAAGTACATGAGAATTAGAGAGAGAGAGAGAGAGAGAGAGAGAGGGACCTAGACCCTGACCATATTTTTATGGAAACATCAAAGTTCCTCCGGATCTGGATGCTTATGTCGGATCCCCAGGAGGAGAGAGGCCATGGGGGGGGGGGGGGGGGGGGGGGGGGGAGAGAACTCTCATGGAAATGAAGTCATTTGTATTCACCTGGCCTGAGCAAGCGTTTCGGAGCTTCAGCTCATCCTCAACAAGCTCGGCACATGAGAGACAGGTGTTGCGGCCACCGAGACCCCACGAACACAGCCATTAAGAAGAAGATGGCTGGAAACGTTGGCTGTCTACCCATCTCTGGTTGATTTCCTTCAGGTGCATTTCTGACGAGAAAAATGTTAGAAAACGGTAAGAAACGGTGGACCCTAAAGCATTTTTTTTTTCATTTGAAAAGTATGAAGAGGAGAAGTAAACTTTTTGCCTGTTAGTGGATCCATGAAATTGATACAGGAAGAGGGATAATTCGGTAAAGGTAGACTTCACTGAGACCATCTGAGTGAGTCTGATTCTCTGAGTGTCCAAGGCAAGTGTGTCAGACAAAGACCTGACTTCAATGCTCACACTCGTATGAAAAAAAAAAAGAAAATGCAATCCTCCACTGATGACTGATGATAAACCGAGCTATTGACCAGAAGAGGAAAACCAGTAATTAACTCCTCAGTCTTGCAAAACCCGACAAAGTTAAGGACAACGAAAAGAACAAGGCCGAACCTTTTTTGTTTACAATATTGTCAGTAACTCTAATGCCTTTTCCAACGTTGGTGCCTTGACGACCGGTTCGACAGTTTGGGAGAAGCCTGTTCCTGCCCTGAAGAACTAAACTGTCTTCTGAAACTTCTTCTACCGATTTGAAATCTCTTTCTAATGCCTTCGAAAGATCTGCCACTTTCTGAAACGTACTAAGGCAATGTAAACCTCAACTGCCTTCAGCGATTTAAAGTGCCTTACAAAACTTTTTGAAACAAAAAAAACTATTGCTTTCAGAGAGTAAATTGCCTTACAAAACTTTCTAATGCTTCAAAATCTGTTTCTAATCTTCAGAAATTCCCGTGCCTGATGATACTGTCTGATGCATTGAAAAACTGTCTAACCCCTTCTAAAAAAAATCCGTTCTAAAGCTGTCAGAAAGTCCAGTACCTTCTGATAACCCTTCATGCGTTTGAAAAATTCTTTCTAGCACTTTAGCAAAGATATTCTCTACGTGTCTGAAATTCCGGTGTATTCTGATACTTTTAGATGCATTGAAAAATCTCTTTTCAAATGCCGTCTAAAAGCCTGTATCATACGTCTAGAAAATCTGCAACACTCTCAGTTCTTTTTGATGCACTTAAAAAAAAGTTCTATCATATATGAAAACACGTTTAAATGCCATCAGATGTTTGCTGTTGTTGTTGTTCAGAAGCTTTCAAAATGTCATCAAGGAGACTGCTAACCGTTTTCCTCTCGCTCACCACTCTCAAATCATGTTCTCTTCCCTCCCGGCACGCGCGCGCACGTGTGTGTGTGTGTGTGTGTGTGTGTGCTCAAACACATTACATGTTTGAGTGGGTCACAGCAGTCCTCTGTGTCATAACTCCACGTTTCCTGCGTGGAAATACCACTTACCACGCGACAAGCAACAAACCCTTCGCCTGATACTTGACGCCTTGTTTGTGTCACCGCCACGTGTGCGTGCACACAACGATGTGTCTCACAAGTTCACACGGCGTTGCGGTGTCCGGAAAGAACCGGCGCATCACATTTTTTCCATCATCGCGGTTTCCAGAATCACGATTCCCATAATCCCTTTTCCGAAAAAAAAAAACCAAACAAAAAAAAAACGTTTTCCATAATTTAATTTTACATCCAATAGCCAGGATCGTTCTTTCTATCATGAAAACAGATACATTCGCTTCCTTCCCAGCTGTATACAATCATCTGAAATTAGACGTGAAACGAGAATATGGTCCACATTTGTTTTGATCAGATTAAGAGTGGATTGCGTACGCACGTGCATTTGTGAATTTTGCGAGGGTATTTTTTATCCGTCTCAAAGAACAGTTTCAATCTTCTATCCAGTTGTTTGTTTCTTCTCGAAACGGCACGTTTGGTTTACAGTCTTGTTTCCCTGTCCTGTTTGCACAGCTCTTTGTCACCGGTCTAATCATGCCTATTCTTTTTAGACAAAGAGTGACCCTGAGAGTGAGAGAGAGAGGGAGAGAGAGAGACACAGACAGACAGACAGAGACAGGCAAACATACAGACAGACAGAGAAAAATGGAGAACACACACACACACACACACACACACACACACACACACACACACACACACACAGACGGACAGAGAAGAAGCATACAGAGA
>JADBJO010000072.1:227500-250000 GCA_016801955.1 Conus betulinus
TGTGGAATAGTTCAGTGCTATTTCGGGTAACAAATGTGTTTTGCACACGTCACATAATGTCGTTTTCCTGCATGTTTGCACACGGACCGTCAAACTCCATACATTCGACATTTCGAGCAGACGATTCAATGATTTTGAGAGCACATAAAAGTTTTTCATGAATGTTAATCAACACAAGTTGACTAGATTTTCCCCCTCCAACTTTAATTTTTTTTTTTTTTTAACGCAAATTTTTCCATTTTTGTTTTTATTGTCTCACTTAATCGAGTAAAACATGTTTAGAGTACCATACCATCGCCTATTTGCGCACAATTAGGTCTGCTAGTAGTCGATTTATTACCTTTCAACAATACGATAAAAAGCATATTATTTTGAGAACTGTGACACTGGAATAGCTGAAACCAGGGGCGGATCTCCGCGTTCAAGAACGGGTGAGTCCAATTGGTCAGAGATCTGCATGCAGTGGCAACAAAAACCAGTAAGATGGAAATGTACTCGCCCTAAAATTACAGAATGTGTGTGTGTGTGTGTGTGTGGGGGGGGGGGGGGGGGGGGGGGGGGGGGGGGGGGGGGGGCAGGGGGGTGTGTGGTTAGGTGGGGTGGGTGGAGATAGTAGTGTTAGAATCCAGTTTTATTAAGCGAATCAGATTCTCCTGCCCTTTTTGTATTTCTTTTTCTCTCTCTCTCTCTCTCTGTCTGTGTGTGTGTGTGTGTGTGTGTGTGTGTTGGAGGGGGGGGGGGGGGGTGTCTCTCTTTTTCCTTGTCTCCTCCATTTTTTCAAAACTTTTTGTTTGTTCTATTTGCGCTGCGCTCAGATCAAACATTGTTTGTATTTTGCTAAAACATGTTGCGAGAGAGAGAGAGAGAGAGAGAGAGAGAGAGAGAGAGAGAGAGAGAGAGAGGACCTTTGTTTTTGCTCTTATTTCCGGATTTTGCGCTCCGAGTTCTTTCGGGATAACTGGGAGGAAAACGAATTTAAAACTTGCGAAAAGGATGCTTCTTTTTTCCCGTCTCAATTTCTGTGCCACCCAAGTGGCACTACCGCCGAGCTGCTCGTTCCACTTCCCTGCCCATAGTCACAACCCGGCTTGTGCCGCCGGCAGTCCACAGAGAGAGTTATGTCAAGTCGTAATGAGGCAACCCATCAGAGGAGACACTGCACTGCTGTCTAGTCACGTTGGTGGTGTTCAGTGATGCCTGTTCTGATCCAGCCTACACAGGACACCACATGCTATGCCCACTTCTGACGAGAACAATCGTTCAATCGCTAAGTCAGTGAGAGTTAGCGTCCCTTTCCGGCGGGCCACCACGTCCGTACAAAGACAATGTCCATGAGCTTGTCGACCAGCGCTTTCGACCCAAACTCACTAAGGGCACAGACGTGGGGAGGAAATTGAGACTGGGGTCGTTATGAGAGCAGGGCATGAAGGGCCGCAGAATTTAAGACTTTTTTTTTTTAATGCTGATCAACGAAAACTAGTGTGGTAAAGATGATACTAAGGAGATCCAGTCTAGTCCGACTGCATGACAGGGCTATATTCAATACCTACCTTCATACCTTATCCCGGCTTTGATCAGGCCCGAAAGATACAGATACCTGCAGTGTCGATCAAGAAATGTGGGCAACACTCTCAGACACGCTTCCATAAAATGGATGAAACTCCATTGTGTGGTCCCAGTCTTCCCGACTGAGCCCATGGCAAACTCAGCACTGGGTATGAGTCGGTCTCGGGCTGAAAAATCACACAAATATAAATGATTCTGGTGGGGATCGAACCCATGACCTTCCAGACAGGAATCCACAACGCTAGTCACAGCCCCACGGCTGGTCAAGTTGCTTTTTTTTTTGTCAAATACACAGTTTGTATGTTCAGGACCAACACTTTCTAGTCGGTATGATAAGTGTGCTTCGTATAGGTGCATGAAGCGATGTTCCAAATATTGACAAATGAAAGCAACTGGTCAAAAACGAAAGGCGAGTTGCTCAGTGTCATCGCGCAACTTAAGTACATTTCCTTTTTGACAAATTTTTATTTGTCGAAAAGAAAAGGCTGTTTAGTTGCTCAATATTAGAATATTGTATCATGCACCTATATTGCGCTTACTTATTATACAGACTTAAAATTGTTGGTTTTAAGCAAATAAACTGTATGAATTAATGTTTCAACATTGATCCTCCCCTTCCCTATGTGTATGCGTGTGTACGTGCGCGCGCGCGCGCGTGTGTGTGTGTGTGTGTGTGTGTGTGGAGTGTCAACACACAGAGAAAAAAGAACAGAAAAATATTCTATGAATACAGGACATTTATAAAGAAATTAATGAATATATATAAATAAATTGGTAAGTGTATGGTCTGTGTTTTCGTTATCTGAACTGTCATCCAGTACATTATTTCTCTTTACTCAAACGGAACGAAGTATAGGCCTAATCAATAATAATGACGACAAATACGTTTTCGGACGAAGAGAAAAAGACCTGGATGAAAAGGGTAAGGGAGTGATGGGTGGGAAGAGTCGTAAGGGGGGCGCGCGCGTGGGGGCAACAAGAGGGGCGGTTTGGGATTATGAAATGCGCGCCAACTCCCTCATAAAAAGAAATCCCGCGTCCAAACTTAGTTTGAAGCTTGTTCATGTTCTGGAAATTGTGAAGGTTTTATACATCTGAACTGTCTTGCATTGCAAACACTGTTACTGCCTCAAAATATAGTACTTCGAGGATGTGTCTATTTTCCCACCCGCTTCAGTTTCAGTGTCATCAAGGTGTCATTGCGTGCGGACCAGTCCATATACGCTACACCACATCCGCTAAGTTTTGAAACTACACAGCGAACGAATTAAAGCTGATGGATAAATAAACTAATAACTAAGATCAGAGAAATTAAGAAGAGGATCTCGTGGCTCAAACTTAGCAGATGTCTGACCTTCGCATTAGCCAAACGCGCTAGTCAGACCTTGAATACCTACCTAACATTGGTTGTGCCATTATTGTCATTGTATGTGTGTTGAGTGTGCACGTGCATGTGTGCGTGTGTGGGCACGGACCTATGTGTGAGTGTCAGTGTATGTGGTGCGCGAGCGCATGTGTGTGTGTATGATGTGTGTATGCGTGTGCATGTATGCGCGCGCGCGCGCGTGTGTGTATATATATATATATATATATATATATATATGTGTGTGTGTGTGTGTGTGTGTGTGTGTGTGCACAAGTGCATGAGTGTGTGTGTGTGTGTGTGTGTGTGTGTGTGTGTGTGTGTGTGTGTGTGTGTGTGTGTGTGTGTGTGTGTGATTTGTAGGCTTATGCGACAATGCTCCTGCGTGCACGTATCTGCACATGCATGTGTACCTGCTTCGGTTGGACAATAGTTTCGAAGCTTGTGAGGCTGAAATGGCGTAACATCACTTGAAAATTCGGTAGGCCTGTTGGTCAATATTCATACCATTACAGCCGATAATGAAATGTTTCAGTTTGAGAACAGCTTGGTCTTAAGAGCCGTGGGCTAAAAGGAAGTTGATAGTAAGATCTGATCCACAAAGTCGTGGGATCGATCGAATTCTTGTCTTTCAGTTCCTGTTTATGTATTGATTTACCGAACGTATCAATGTGATCGTGCGTTGGGCGAGTGTTGATTGTAATGAAATCATTTCTGTAATTGGACTGGTTTGGGTCAAAAGATCACACAGAGGACACTATTCATATGTAAATGATAATGTCATTTTCTAAATTTTTGTAAGTACATAATTCATGGACTGTAAATAACTGCATTCGTGTAAATCATGTATTGTTTGTATATCATGAAACGACTGGGTATATAATACGTTTATCACTATATCATAAATTGTATAGGTTTAGAACGCGTTATTTAGATATGAGAGGAAATGTCTCTAAGACTGTTCCTCTTAAATCAGGTCAGTCTTTGTTGGGCCCTTCCGCTCAGTTAACATTTTCTGTCCTTTTTGTTTGTATGTTTCTCGTCTGTCTCATTTGCTTGTCGTGACCGACAGAGAGACCAGAGGTCGAAACGCGTTGCTTCTGTTGTAGACTTTGTTCCTGTCATTCGGCGATTGGGTAACTCTACGTTCATGCTCTTGTTTTAACCTCCCGCCAGAACTCATTCTACCTTCAAACCTCCCAGTATAGTTTGTTGTCCCATTCGAGAAAGCTGGCCCACCCGGATCATACAAATATTCAAGTCTGCATCTTCAAAGTGCCCGGAGGTGTCGTACCTCCAACTGCTGAAGATCACTGCTGAAATTGCAGCCGAAGGGAATAAACATGTACCGTTTTCATTGCCGAGGTTATGAGCACGTGCAGCTTAATGTTCAGGGATATAACAACAAAAGTTTTCTTCACCCGTTGGTTTTCTAGAGTCTGCTGATCATACCCATCATCAACGAAATGATCATGTTGCAGATTTGAGTCTTTTGTCCGATCGGCGTCACAAGGGACGCTATTCTTCATACACTTGGATTATCTTCCTTCTCGCGCTTGTTTCTACGGAGATACGGACTACGCTTCATGGTGTATCAATACGTCTTCTTGCAAGGTGAGGCGACTGCAAGCGGAAATGTATACAAATTTAAAAAATGATATATAAGGCTCCGCCGGAAAACGTAGACAGACGAATCGCAAGACAAAACACGACGCTTAGACGCCCGTTTTTGCGCCGAATTGGATGAAGACAAGTGATTGCTCGTTCATTTGTGTTGCCCCGAGTGTTGTCTATCTTGCCTGAAGAAGACATAAGAGGTCGAAACGCGTCGTGCCTAGTCTTGAGATTCGTTTGTCTACGTTTTTACGGAGGAGCTGTATAAATTATTTTCCAAATCCATACATCTTGTTTGTTTTCCATGGGGCATGAACACTCTTTACATGTGCAGACAGGATGTGTGATATCTTCACACGTATTCACGATGTGAATTTGTGACCAAAGGGCTTCCTCTGTCACTTATATACACAAGTCAAGTGTATTAGAAAAAGTCCATAAGTGTACTTTCGATTCTCAGTATTTTCTTCGTTTCTTCTTCTACTACTACTACTACTACTACTACTACTACTACTACTACTACTACTACTCTTCTTCTTCTTCTTCTTCTTCTTCTTCTTCTTTCTTCTTCTTTCTTCTTCTTCCCTGGAGCTCCATCTAACTGGGACGAGATGGCGCCGGAAGGCACGGAAGGTGGGGCCGGATTGCAACGTCAGGATTGGTTCTGTGGATCGCTGGCCATGCAGGCACACTAACGTATTGGAGATCTTGACACTGTAGAGACGGGAGGAGAAACTGGAAATGTCCTGCTCTGATCATCACTGCAGAAAATGTGGAATCTGCCAGAGGTGGGAGAGGGGGTGGACCACTCTGTTCTGAACCTGAAGACAGTGAGTGGGCTTTGTCCAGCCGATCGATTTGTCTTTTCTAAACACCAAACGAAAGCGTTTCCCCCACGTGGTTCTGAAACGGTTCCACGGAACTGCTTTCATTTCACCATTACTCAGAGGTTGTGCTACCTCTCCTAGCTTCCTGCCTGCCTTGAAGAGCGGCTCGTAAGCAGCAGTAAGCAGATAGCGATGTTCTTCAAGCCTGTACCCAACCTCGTGACTTTAATACAAAACTTTGGGCCACCTGGTAGAACAGATTCGTTACAGAACGGACTCAAAGCTAGATACTGAAACATTTAATGTTCAGATCGGTTCCCCTGATCTATATAGCACGGGTGTCGATGCCCACAAAAGAACACTTTTCGTCCACATTCGGCGAAGCGCAAATAGTCTCGGGTGACAGGATCTTGTGTGCCACGGACTTGTTTTCACACTTCCCCAAAACATCTGCAGTGATCTTTATTCTGAGCCGGGAAAAGCTCCTAGTCCATCGCAGTGTCCCTGAATTCCTTCCAATGGACAATGGTCGGCAGTTTACGTCAGACGAGTTCGAAATTTTCGCAGAAATTTTGATACATGTCACATTCAGACCATTCTAAGCCAATTGAGGAGGTAGAGAGGATATGCAGATGGCCTTGCTCATCATCATACTAGAGCAATGGGAACATTTCCAACGGTGCTTTGATAGGGAGCTACAGCACCACCAGTGAGAGTGAGGCCTGTACACCAGGCAGTCGGACATTGGCTACGCACATTTTCAATGCTCCAATCAAACCTAGAGCCGCGCTTGGTGCAGAAAACTGATGTTATGGAAAATGATGACAAAGCATAATAATAGATAAGTAAATAAATAAATGAATAAATAGATAATCGAACAAACGAATAAATAAATAGATTAATTAATATACTGCACCAGGAATAAATGAATGAATAAATAAACAAACAAACAAACGAATAAATAGTAAATTGATTAATTGATATACTGCACCACGTGCAGCGGAACAGACAGCAATATGATGACCTGAACCATCCGCTGTTGCGATGCAAAATTGGACCAAGCGCGTAGCTAGTCAAACCCTGCTACGGTGCTTTCTGTCGTAACCTTGAAACATTCATTTGATAAACAGCTTACAATAGTACAAAGCAATATCAAATATTTTTCACACACACACACACACACACACACACACACACACACACACACACACACACACACATCTAAAAGCACATTTAAAAGAACAAAAATTATACAATCATCTAAAAATTTTTTTCGAAGGTTGTATCGTCAAAAAGAAAAAGGCAAAAAAAAAAAAAAAAAAAAAAAAAAAAAAAAAAAAGTATGACATGGCAACTGACACAACCGTATAAAGTTTGTCATATCTAGACTCACTTATATGACTGCAATTTTGAAATTTAAAAAAAAAAAAAATTTTAATTCATGAATACTTTTGTTTTAAGAAATAAAGCCAGTTCTATTTATGTCATTTGATGTTTTCCACGAAAAAAAACAATCGAAAAAAAGTCAACAGGACCAGTTCCTACAAGCCATTGGTCCGTTGGAATAGATCAGATCGTTACTTGGTTACCCAGCTGGTCATTTCTTTGCCATTGGATGTTTTCGTTTGTATGGTGGGGGTTGAGACTGGGGTGGGGTGGGGACGGGGACATCTTTGCTTACGAATGTTGCAGTGTTCTCAGCTTCCGAATAACCCTTTACTTCCCGTCATATATATGGTGTGTGTGTGTGTGTGTGTGTGTGTGTGTGTGTGTGCGTGCGTGTGCGCGCGCGCGCGCGCGCGCGCGTCGTACAGTACGTTCAGTCTTTTTTGTCAAGAATTACTGTAAGCGTAGCGTCTCTGAATTTAGCTGTTCATTAAAGATTTCGTGAAACAGCTTCACGCACCTTTTTCCCGCTGACTTATAATTGTATGCTTTAGGAGTCATTCGGCGATTGTTAAAAATCAGTTGTCACGTCATTACGTTCGTTATTTTCTTTAAACTCTGAAGTTGTACAGTTTTCCCCACTGCAGGTAACCAGACGGTCAGGAAGAACTCATTCGCCGTGGACTTTTGTAATATCAACGTTTTCCTTGTGACACAATTACTCTTTGGATCGAAACGTCAGCCAGCTCGTTTCTGGTTGGTGTAATGCTATGGAAAGTAAAACCAGCGGTGGGTATTCATAACTGTGTATCCGCGCGCGTGTGTGTAAATGTGGTATACATTATACGTATAACGAGTCAAAATACTAATGAAATTAGCGGCACATGCTGGTGCGCGAAACCGTTAGGCCCGCGCCTGCGTGTGAAAAATTGGTGCGTTACGTCTTCCATCACGAGCCTCCAGCTGTTGCCGCGTGACTCACCAGATGGCCGTGATCATGTCCTCTCCTTCAGTGTCACAACGCCTCGACAAAACTAAAACAAGCAAACAAACCAACAGACAAAAAAACAAACAAACAAACACACAACACAGGCCGCCCGAAGTTTCCACGCATCCTCGTGACAAGAGCTAACACCGCTGCAGGATGTGGAGACACGGTCAACTGATTCCTAATAGCTCAAGGAGAGTGGCCTTGCCTTGTTATTGTCCCAACTCAAGCAACAATTCAGTCGAGGCCCAGCCACCCCTTTTCTTCATTCTTTGACACGGCGGCTGCTGCCACAATGTGCAATCGGTGGGCCCACTCCCACAGGACGCCACCCTTCTCCATTGACGTTTCATCGTTGTGCAAGCTTTGTCTGCACAGACATGTTCCTGATACGATCAACACATACGAACACACACGCACGCGCGAGTGGGCGCACGCGCGTGCGGGCACGTATGTACGCGCGCGCGCCCCCCCCCCCCCCCCCCCCCCCCCCCCCCCCCCACACACACACACACACACGCATATTCATGCACGCATACTCTGTATCGCTTCTGCTTGACTGTCTCCATAATTGTTCTCAAGTCCGCACTGATCTTTGCGATGCTCCTCTTTATCACGTGACGCCGACCATAACAGTCGATGACATCAACAGCAAAGAAAGTTACTGACCACCGATGACCAAGGGGCTCCTTCTGGCCCTTGCCTTCTGGAAAACTTCTGTGCTGGATTTTTTTTTTTCCTTTTATATCACCCACTTCGACCCTGCCTTTTTTTTTTTTTTTTTTTTAAGCCAGCGCACCTACTTAATGCCACTAGCGACTTGACGTGAGTCGATTCTTGTTGAAGATCTCTGCAACCCCCTTTTCAGAAAGCAGCAGCATGATTTTGAGAACATTATCTCACATGTGATTCATTTCATAGGAACAACATCCAAACTTGTAACGTTGAAATCATAGAACCTCACCCTCGTCCGACCTCTCCCACGCTCATGTCTACCACGCTGATGGACAACTTCAACTAAATCGAGTTTAACACCGCGCATTCTGTCCCTATGACAATACCATTGATCTAGTCAGCATTACCCACAATGTCACTGGCTCCACGGATCACATTTCTCTAGACTGAAGTTCTGAATGAAGACTGTTTAAAACATTCAGAGATATTCTGTTGCATGACTGGCATTCGATTACATCTAGATATCAAAACTTTTGACTGTTTGAATCAAATGGGCATTTGTTGTTGTTGTTGTCGTTGCTGTTTTTTTGTTGTTTCAGTTCACTTCCATACAAAAAGAGCTGCTGCGTGAACACGAGTCACACATGTGGATAATTAATCAACTAAGCTATTCTGCGGCCTTGACGAGATCGGCTGGATGCACATTGACTATTTAATCTCTTTGTTGGTTAGATGCAGAACGTATTAAAGATTTTTTTTTTTACAAGAGATCTATAGTGTGGTTTGTCCAGCTTTATCTCCCATCAAACTGGAAAAAGATCTAAATAAACGTCTGTTGGAAGCCAAAATCTCTTTCTTGGTTAGGTGCAAAATGTACTAAAAATTTTTATAAGAGATCTATCAGTATAGTTCGATCAGCTTTATCGCCCGTCAAACAAGAAAAAGATCTAAATAAACGTCTGTTGGAAGCCAGCGACGTTGTGTCACGTTCGAACCCTGAGTATGCGCGCTGGTGCTTTCCGGTCGTAACGTAACTCCTGTTGGCTTTGGTTCAAGTTCCAAAGTCCGGAAATGAATTAGGCCTCCAGCAGATTTTCTTTCTGGCCTCCAGTCTTCATAGTGTTGAAGGCGAAATAAGCTGAACAAGAGCCTATAGGTTGTTTTCCTCTCCTCTCTCTCTCTCTCTCTCTCTCTCTCTCTCTCTCTCTCTCTCTCTCTCTCTCTCTCTCTCTCTCTGTGTGTGTGTGTGTGTGTGTGTGTGTGTGTGTGTGTGTGTGTGTGTGTGTTTTCTCTCAATGTTTTGAAATGCAAATTATGGTCACCCCGAAGACAGAAGAATCATGGAAGCAAGTATGACCTTAAAGGTCAACAATGTGCTGACACAAGCATCCACCGAATGGGGTCAAACCCTCACACATTTTTTTAATGTAAACGACAGCGCTGCACTAAAAGTGAGCTACGGATGAAATTTCAGCCCTTGTCGGGCTCCTAAACACCAGAGCCGTCAATGCCCGTTCAGATCGGAGTAGCTGTTTTGGACCTGCCATCAAACGTTGACATTTCAGTTCCTGTTAGAACCCCCCCACAGTGAGAGCTGCTTACTTAGTTTCACCTCCATCGGCTCATAAAAACCAAAGACCTCAGTGCGCTCTTGCATAGGAATTGAATGTTTTGGACTCGTCATTAAACTTTGCAATAGCGTCTAGTCCTGTACTCTGTTTGTCTGTGTCCTTGGGGGTAACTAACCCCCTCTCTTTTCAAATTTTGCGATGCCAGTTTTTGTTCAGGCCGTTCCACAGGCCATAGGGAGCTGCACAAGGCACATTGGTCCATAAACACCTGAGAGCGGACGCGCACAAACAAACAAATAAACAAACAAACAAAAAAGCCAACCAACAAGCAGGATGAATGCTATACCCTCTCTCATTCCCCCAACCCTACCCACCCTCCGCCCTCATATAACGAAAAGATGTGATAACGGTGAATTCTATGCAGCATTCTTTAAACGGGGAAGTGCTAACTTACGAGGAGGAGAAAAAGAAGAAAGCAAGGACGGAAGGAAAGAAAGGGGGAGTGGGCGGGGAAGAGAAGAAAGAGAGCAAGAAAGAAAACGAACAGATTAAAGAAAAGAAAAGAAGCATCAATATAAACATAAAATCTGAGAAAAAAAAAAAAAAAAACCACAAGAGAAGGGAAAAAAAAGCGCAGAAACAAGCTTGGAAAAGGAAGACTATGATAGTATTTTTACGGTGGGCTCAGATCCATGTTAGATACTGCTAGCTGGACGAACTTGTGAGACCACATTCACTACACCAAATCGCCCAAAGGAAAAGGAACAGACTGCAGTGTTTATTGAAAACAAGGCGAAATACAAACGATCACACATAACAAGGTGATAGACTGACGCTGATACAATATAAACAGACAAGTAAATTTTCATTGAAAATGTACAAAGCAATAGTTCCTGGCTGTTGGCGTGAGAATGAACCATGCTGTCCGCCTATCTGGGTTGTATGATTTATGCAATTTTATGTCTGTTGTATGAAAACGTCTACAGAAGACGTAGCCCATTTTTTGATAACTTCTATGCCTGTTTCATATTGTATTCTATTGCACGTTGTTTTTATGTGTCCATGAGCATTTCGCCAAACCATACAACGTTATCTTTGTTGTTATCTTCCGAGTCCATCTGGATGCCTGAAGTTACCTGAATGGGAAAAGGGGGAAATGATGTCGATGTACACGAATTCCAACTCACCAGGTGTGTTTGTAAGAGGGCGTAGGTGAAATAGATACTTTGAATAGGTTTCACCGTGTGTTGAATAGTTCAGGGCAACGGGGTAAATACGTCTTCCATGTAATACTTGACCTTGCCGGAAGTGCTCTGTGTCTCTCCCACACCACAGAATGAAAGAAGAAAAAAAGAGAAAGCAAGAGAGGAGAATACTGAAAGAAAGAGAGAAAACAAGCGATCCCAACCAACAGACGAGCAAATTCAAGCTTTGAAGTGAGAGATGTTTTTATGTTAAGTTTGATTGTCTGTCACTGACCCAGATCTCCACAGTCTGCATGTCTATGAACGTGAGTGCGACAGAAACATATATTGGGTCCTTGCGAATTTCACAGGTTGACTTTTGAGGATGTGTCGAGGGGAAAGCGACGTCAGGTTACGCTAATGTTGTCAGTTTATTTGATGTCGACTTCACCGGCAACGTTTTAGTCATACAAAGAAAGACTATGGCTCGGAAAAAAAAAAGAAGAACATGCTGACTAAACCGAATGTCGATTTATCCCACTGTTGATTTATCCGTACGGAACTTTATGTCAAAGAGCTACAGACTTATATAAATATATGTATATATAATATATATGTATATATATATATATATATGTGTGTGTGTGTGTGTGTGTGTGTGTGTGTGTGTGTGTGTGTGTAGATAGATAGATAGAGAGAGATAGATAGATAGATAGATAAATAGACAGACAGATAGGTGGGTTAACGTATAGTTTACATATGTATCGGCCTATGTGATTCCCGAAGTCTGTAAACTTTCTCGCCACTGATACGGGGGAAAAAAAAAAAGACCTGTCATCGTTGGTGACTTCAATGTGTTCACGTCAACGTCCCCACTGACTCCCTCGCGCTTCGCTTCGCCGGTCTGCTGGACGATTTTGGTCTGCACCAGGCTGTCACCTTTCTGACTCAACAGAAAGGTCACACCCTTGACCTTGTGATCAGCCGGCGTGACGACAATGCGCTGCATTCCACAGCCCCAGATTTCACTCTGGACTTTTCCAACCACTACTGTGTTGTTGCCCAGCTAACCATCTCTCACGTCCTTCACGCCTTCCTGTGTACGTGGAGGCCAGGAAGATCGCCGCTGTCAATACCGTCACCGTCCAGTCTGATCTTCGGACCAGACTGGAGGCCTCTTCACACCTGTCAGCTGACCAGCTCCACCAGCTTCTGTCCAGTCTACTAGATCAGCACGCCCCAGCCACCCGCCGCCAGATCTCCAGCCGGCCTCCCTCACCCTGGTTCACCTCCGTCGGACCTCAGCTGCTGCAGGCTAAGCGAGAACGGCGCCAGGCAGAGCGTTGCTGTCTCAAATCTGGCCTAAATGTTCATAAACAAGTTTTTCGTTTTGCCAATAAGCTAGTTACCAACACACTGGACAGTGCCAAATGCAGTTTTTACAGTGCCAAAATCCTAGCCTGTAGTACATCCCGACAACTGTTTACTGTAACCAATACTCTACTTGGCAAATCAAAGTCCACACCTCTGCCCTCCTCAGTCCCTGCGACAGACTCTCCCCTGCGTTTTCTCTGATTTCTTCTATAGTAAAATAGCCACTATTCACCATAATCTGGACTCTCATGCTGCTCCTCCCCCTTCTGTTCCTGATCCTTCCTTCTCTGGCACTCAGTGGTCTGAATTCCACTCTGTGTCAGTAGAAGAGGTCCGCAAAATCTTGAAGCAAGTCACAGTCAAAACATGTGAACTTGACCCTCTCCCCTCATCCCTTCTCACCTGCTGTCTTGACGATCTCCTCCCATACTTTACATCCATTATCAATGATTCTTCGCAATCAGGCAATACAATATATCTGCCTTTAAAAGGGATTGCGATGGTTCCCTTATGCAGCCAGTGAAGAGTTTTCATATTTTCTTAATTTCATGTTTCCAGTTTTTAACATCTTTCACCTCCTGCCCACCCCCCCCCCCCCCCCCCCCCCCCCCCCCCCCCCCCCCTTCCTTAAGTTCAAAGTTTTGCCAAGTCATTACTATGAAGACAATTTAGTTGTTGGCCTGCGCTTGTTTTCCCCCACTATTAGATTGTTCGTCTTTGTGTATTTGTCTGACTTTATTCAAGTTTAAAAGGCTGTGCCAGTCTTGAATAAAAAGCTATTCTGTGTTAGGTTTCCTTATGGGAGCAAAGACTACCCCACTTGTTTACTGTTTAAACCCATTGAATGTTGGTTCGGTTTGTAGTGCTCATCGTGATCGCACAGTGGTTTGGCCAGAGTATTGCAAATTCAATTGCGCTAAAACGACGGAATCGATTTCAATGAAACTCGAGCGAAAGAAGGAATTTGGCTCAAGGACGAATTCATTGAACGTTGGTGTATATCTGTAAGGGTCATCTACATGAAACGGCGGACCCACTATCAACATTCCACCGAGCTAAACACTGTGGAGTTAGGCTTGCGAATTCATAGCCATCTACTAGCTGAAATATTTTCATGGAATATCACAACTTTCTACTGATATAAACATTGACAGTTCCCATTTTTCCAAGTTCTGTGAAAACAAAGCACACGGGAAGTAACTCTCCCTGTCCGAACCAACTATTCGGCGGGAAGATGACTTCGTTTTCACCCAGGACCTGACTCGAAGGGCGGATCGGAAACCTGTTCGATCTTGGTAGAGGTTTGAGTTCTCCCGAGCGGGCCTTCTAGTTTGTTCATGTAGATTATGGCTGGAGCGAATGTGGTGCAGAGTACGTGCGCCTATCTTGACTCGGTTATGCTGACAACGCGTCAATCGTAACGCCCCGTTGGAGATCCCGTCCCACTTCGTAAACGTTAATGACGAGAGAGAGAGGGGGAGGGAGGGCGGAAGGAGGTCGTGGACGAGGGGAGAAGGGACGTGCAGGAAGGGACATATGCAAAGAGGAGGCCGGGGAGGTGGGTATCATTCCCGCATTAGGGCCTGAACAACGAGAGAGTCAATGTGAATGAGCGAACCCGAGTGGGACGGATAATTCCAACTGGTGCGTTCGTTCCCCAGGGAACAGTCGCTTTGGCGGTCATCCAATGATCGTTTTTGTGCGATGTCACGTGATTGGAGGCTCCGTGCTTGTTTGATGGTCTAGCTGCCATTCTTGGATGTGGACACGATCGAGGACCGTTGGATTTTTTTTTTTTTCAACCGTCTTCATCTGGTATGACTTTTTCACCTTTTAGTATCTTTTCGTGTCACCAATAATGACGTTAACTGACAGATGATGTTTCAAGTTACAGGTGCCCGGTGTATTTGTTTTGTAATACGATAGGTTTACGCGCAATGTCTAAGTTTAAATGCCCCCTTGTTCTCGACTACATTGACTTGTGGAGAGAATGGCTTCCCTTCGTGAGAGCACAAATCGACGAGGTTGATACAGTTGGGGCTCTGAAACTAGGACTAATCGGCTTTTTGTTGTCGCTTGTCTCAGTGGGGGATGTCGTGGCCTCGGTTACAGATGCTCCCTTGCTTTCTGGAAGTTTTGTAGTAGTACCATCCTCTTTTCTGTCCATCTCTATGTCATGTTGTCGTCGTTGCTCCTGCTCTTCTGCTTTGTAGGTCATTCTTCTGTATTTGTTCTAGAACGAAGAATCATTTTTATCAAGTCACAATTTCTGACGTGCTGCCGTTAATGTTGTGATTTGATCACGGGATGGCAAAAATTGTGCAGGGTCCAAAGTGTACATCACTTGACATCGTGCGTTTGTTTTCTTTGTCCACATGAATGACCGCGCGCGCGCGCGCGCGTGTGTGTGTGTGTGTGTGTGTGTATGTGATTTTCATATCTTAAAAGAAAATGTTGAAATCCTTTTTTTTTGTAAAGTTTTCTTAAATGTCAGTACAACACAAGGTTAATCTGAACATAAATAGTTTCAGTCAATGTGTGTGTGTGTGTGTGTGCGCGCGCGCGCGAGTGTTGTCAGGTGCAAATGTTTTCCACTAATTCATTTACCTGCCTTTTACATTTGGGAGTGAAAATTAAATCGAGAGAAATGCCTGGTAATTTGAGCATGATATTATGATATCCTCCTCAACCTTTTTTGCCTTGATATAGAGACAGGTTGTGTAACCTTGCCGACCTGGCATGGTTTGGCTGCTCAGTTGAAAAATCGGGGTTGTTTCAATCAAACGCTGAATCAACAGACAGAAAGGGAGCTCAGCTCACCCTTAGAATCCTATTTTTTTTTTCTGTAACAAATTAAATTTTGGTTGCGTTTGAGTTCACTTTTTCGTTGCTTTCTTATTCCGACATTCCGACTGGTTGTATCGTTACATTTGTGATAAAATGAGAATGCACTTTGACTGTGTCGTCCTGCAACCGTGTAAATTCTTTTTTTTTTCTGTTTTTGTTGTTTGGTTGTTTTTTTTTGTTGTTGTAGGTTTTTTTTTTCTAGAATTGTCTGCTAAAATCGCCTGCTATGTTTTATTCAAAAAGTGACTCACTTTAACGCTATTGCATTGACTCGGGTGTTAAAAGAAACAATTAAAAAAAAAACTTTCGCAAAAATCATTCCCAATTTAGTTACTAAATCAACAAGAAGGGAAGACCACTGAAATGATCTTCCTGGGCATATTATGTGCGCGTGTAATAAAGGGTAAAATGTTACGTACTTGAACTGAACTTGACCCCTGACCTCTGTTCGGGTGCAGGCGGACTACTCATTTGTGTGCGTCTGACCAGAGGTTAGACACCGGACGAAAAGAGTTAAGGATGTGAATATTTTTAGCTGCGATATCTTTCACTCTTTTTGTGATCATGTACCGCTGTTTATCACTCTGTCAAGGTGTAACCGTTGTTGTTGTTGTTGTTCCTTCTGTGCTTGCACCCCCTTACACGGTCCCTGTGTTACTGACAGGGCTATGATGATAAAAGACTAAATTCAACTGTTGCTTGAATCTGGCGAAATATGAGACGACCTCCCTTCCTTTGTGAATGTCTTTTGTTTGAAATCTCAAATGCAGTGAAGAATATCTGGTATGTGTGTGTGTGTGTGTGTGTGTGTGTGTGTGTGTGTGTGTGTGTGTGTTTTTGTCTCCTCTCCCTACTCCTCACCTTCCTTTTTTCCTCTCCACTCTCCATTCTTTTCTTGGCTAGAACTTTCGATGTTCACCATGCTTAGATGTTTCTCTTTATAAGTATTACTGTTTTTATTCCAACCATAAAGACAGCCATGTTTCATGCCCGGGATGATGTCTAGTCTCAATACCAAATGTTTGGCATTATGGTGGGTTTTGTGTGTGTGTGTGTGTGTGTGTGTGTGTGTGTGTGTGTGTGTGTGTGTGTGTGTGTGTTTTGGGGGGTTTTTTTTTTTTAATACAAATTGTTGTCCAGGAAGACTTATTTGAATACGGATTCTGGACTTATTTTTTGAAGATGTTGAACAGCGTTGGTTTTGTTTTCAGTACAAGACGATTTGTTTTCCGGAAAGACTTACTTAAATGAGTCATAAAATATGTGTCCTTTAAAGTGGCAGTTCTAACAGAGCCAAGTTTGTTTTGTTTTGTTTTGTTTTTGCTGCTCATGATGGACTATTTGATGGACATGTGGTGCTATCAAAATATGAACATAAGTTCTTCACTTATCTACTTAAAATCACACAACTAAATCTGACAGGGAGCGGTTATATCCTTCTGACATCTTAATGGAATGTCCTGAGTACCCCATGTGAACACAGCATAGGCTTGCGAGAATGGTGCATGATTGCCTCCGGCTGGTTGATTCGGCGGCTAAGGAGAGACACTTTCGGATGTACTGGTTATTCAAGAAACATATGGCAGAATGTTGCAAATCTTGTGATCCATGTCGAAGAATTTCCCAAAGGGAAAGTTTGACTTTTACCTTTGGAGTCTCAACCGGCCACTGGAACAACTTTGTAAACAACTGCTGCGGAATGGGCCCATCAGTCCTTCGAGTCAAATCACCAACACATTATCACTTGTGTCGATATCAGGACTCGGTATCCTGAAGCTGTTCCTTTGAAAACGTCCCAAAGCACTGGCTGAAGCATTGCTAGGTGTGTTTTCACGTGCAGGTATTTCCAGGAGATGCCTTCAGACCAAGGTGCACAGTTGACCCTGGATGTAAGGAAAGCTGTCGTATGCCTTTTATCAGAAAACCGGTTGTTCATTCCATACGTAAAAAATGGACTAGCAGATTCATAACGGCACATTACAGAGCATGTTGAAAAAGCTCGAGTTTTTAAAAAATCTATCAACTGTGACATACATTAAAACTGCGGTATTTGACCACAGAGATATACCTCAAGGGACCACTGGTTTTTTCCCCCATATCAACTTAGGATTCGTTGTGCAAAAAGGACCGTCTCCTGACGAATTGAAATATCTTTAAAAGTTATAAAATGAAACAAATTTGCTGTACCAATGTCTGCTTTGATAGGTCCCATAACGTGAACAGTAAAAGGCGCATCTCGGCCGAGAGAAAATCGATTGAAGTCGTTGAACTAGGCTAGTATTTCCTGTCTTGGGCCATCCTTATTCCAATGACTGGCCGGCTATGCCGAATATAGAAATATTCCGCTGTCCCAGTTATAAGCAAAAAAACGGGTATCTATCGCGATTTAGCAGAACTTGCAAATACGTGCAGATGGTTTCCGAGGCTCCCTGTAACCATAAGGAAATGGCTGTGTATTTGAATGAGAAACCTCATCGATACAGTCCTTAGTCCTTCCATTTTTCACCCTGCATGATTTATCAGCTAGAACAAATATGAGCAGTAACCAAGCAGCAAATCTTTTGAATGAAACGAAGCCATAGTCTGTCCCGCTTTGAACATTGATCTTGGCTTTTGGCGGGATATGAAACAGTGCTGGTCAACATGTTGCACCGTTAGAAAACGCCACAAAGTGGGGTGGCTGTATTCAGGTGAAGGCCCAGTATTGACATATCCCCCCCCCCCCCCCCCCCACTCCCGCACCCATACGAATGACTTTTGGAGTAATAGTATTTTTACATGAAAACTCGGAGATTGTGTGTGTGTGTGTGTGTGTGTGTGTGTGTGTTGTGTAAGCAAGTCAAATAAATCATGTCTCAATGTTGTCCCTGCTGCTCTTTGTCCCTGACCATGCTGGTCCATTGACTGGTCATGGTACCCTTCCCTCCACTCTCTCTCTCTCTCTCTCTCTCTCTCTCTCTCTCTCTCTCTCTCCCTCCCCCCAGCCCCCCCCTCCCCCATTCTCTGTGTGTATATGTGTGGTGTGTATGCGACACATACAGACAGACAGACAGACAGACAGAGAGAGGGGGGGGGGGGGGGGGGCGAGAGTTGTCTGTGTATGTCCTTTTTGACACCGGTGAATGGGAGGTAATAAACTGCTGCACAGTGGGAAATCCTATTCCCATCCTACCCCCGTCCCCGTCGAGACGGTTCGTTGACGGTTGTGCTGCCATTGTAAAAAACCTTTGAAACCGAAGCAACCAGGCATGACACGAGGGAAGCGAACAGAGAGGTGATTGTTAGAGAGAAGAATGGGGGGTGGTGGTTAGTGCGACAGCAAGAGAGAGAGAGAGCAACGTTTTTTTGTTTGTGTGAACGTGAAGTTGGGGAGGAAAAAAATTAGACCGAAATTTGTGATATTTTGCAGAATGGGAAAAACAACTGTGACAAGACTTCATTAAATCGAAGTCTGTTCCCCATAATCTCTTTAGAACTACATGCACTACTGTGTATTTGGTCAAGAGCACACAAACTGACTTTTCACCCACGTTTACGTCTGTTGGTACGTGATTATTTAAGAAGTGTGTAAAATTCTCATCAGAACTCGCCATTATCTTCTAAACTATCATCCGCAAGCTCATGTACCCGTGCCCTCGTACATGCACACTTTCCCAGTACTTCTTCAAATCCCCCAATAAACACAATGAATGAATGAATAAACATACACATGAGACGATGTAAAGTTGATGAAAAAATAAGGAATAGGTAAAAGCTATGATAAACAAAGGAATAGATTTATTTTGATTACAAATTGATCGAGATGAAAAACAGCTATCTTATAATAACTGCATCAAAATAATCAGCTAAGATATGTAATAAAGAGATATCCTTATCTTTTTCAGTCTCTCCGTGCGCAGTTTAAAAAATGTTTTCCAAATACGTTCAAAAAGGTGAAAGTGAAACCCATTTATTCATCTGGTGATAATGGAGATCCTTCAAACAACAGACCAATTTTTATCACATCTGTTCTTTCCAAATCTGTAGAGAAACATTTAAAGAAACGCATTCCTCGTCACTTCATGCAATTTTCTCCATCCTAGACAACCTGGTTTCAGACAAAAACAATCCTATCATCTTGCATTAATCTATCTTGTAACTGAGTGGCTTAGTAATATTAACATCAGATATTGTCAGGTCCTATTCGTTGAATTTCAAAAAAGCCTTCGATGTAGTTGACCACAGTCTTTTCCTTCAGAAACTGAAATTATATGGTTTATCAACGTCTGCCCTTGTGCTTCTATATTCGTGTATCACAAAAAGGCAACATGTGACTTTGGGGACATTTGTCTCTTCAATAGCAACCTTTAAGTCTGACGTTATACAAGGCTCTATTTTAGGTCCTCATCTCTTTCCGATTAACGTCATCAACCTGCCCTTATATACAGGATCAATGTCTGACCTTTCTGCAGATGTCCACAATACAACCGGCTATATGATATTTCCAGTCTTTCAAGAAATGCGAGATATTACCAAAATGGACTGAGCTTAACCACATGTCACTCCAGTCTAAGTAAAACATTGCCAGTCTTGCCGACAGACTGTAAGATATATATATATATATATATATATATATATATATATATATATATATATATATATATATATATATATATATATAAACACGGTGGGGTTTGTCGGTCCATTGTCTTCAGAGCATTGCTGTTTCACGGAGTTGTTTTGTAGGTTTAATGCAAAAAAAAAAAAAAAAAAAAAAAAAAAAAAAGGGATAAAGGTTTTGCACGGTGGTTTGATGGAAAAAATTGTATACAGGGCGTTGGGGTCTGGCAGGGTGGTTTGTAAAGAAAATTGTCTGCAGGGCGTTTAGGTTTTGCAGGGGGGGGGGGGGGGGGGGGGGGTTGTAAAGAAAATTGTCTGTAGGGCGTTGAGGTTTAGCAGGATCTAGGATGGTTTGTAAAGAATTTATTTTTTTACAGGGCGTTGAGGTTTGGCAGGGTGGTTTGTAAAGAAGATGTGTGGTATACTGGCAAACTCACTCTGACAATGTGCCGTTCATACAAAGAAAACAACAGACAGACAGGACAAAAGAAGGAAAGAAAGGAAGGAAGCAAGAAAGAAGCGGAAGAAGAAAAGAAGACAAAAACGAAAAACAATTCGTTGCTGTGTAAACACAAACGAAATAACAAAACAAATATACATTTGTCAAGCAAATATTAAACACAATAATCTTCAGGCCTAGATGTGACTAGAATTGAATACAACATAAAGATTTCCTTTCGCCTCCTCCGTTCTCTCCTGTGTGTCCCTAACGTTCCCTAAAAGCCCTCCTTGGAACGAAAAACGAAAACATCCAAGAATGACCGAAGGAACGCGCGAACATGGAACGAAAGGATAAAATAGGGTTTTTTGTATACTACGATCACAAGTAGTCTCGCACCTGCCAGTTCGCCAGAAACGCCATCCTTACAGTGAAGAAGAAACGATGAAATAACTGGGCGGGATGGGCCTGCAAGAAGGACGTGAGGACAGACCGGAAGCGAGACCACCGCTATCCGTGTGTGTGTGTGTGTGTGTGTGTGTGTGTGTGTGTGTGTTGGTCCTAGCAGGAAAACGTTCTTCTGGAGTAGATGAAATAAATACATAAGCAATATCCCCTTAGAATTTGGCAACAGTTGTAGGGTCAAAGCTGCGGGGTGTAGGCAAAAGCTATGATACACTACCCCACAACCCAAGGTAACCGAACACACACACACACACACACACACACACACACACACAGAGAGATCAGTTTGCTCTCGCTCTCTGCTAAGCAGAAGATAATGAGATGGCGTCATTTATGCGCATGCTTTCCGTGAACAGAAGAAAATTATGGCATCGGGGGCGTCATTGTTGAAACAATATCAACGATGATCCAATAGGTATGTTTGTGTCTTTTCTATTTTATTATTTGTATGGTATATTAGTTTATCTTTATCATTGTTGTCAGGAAGCAAAATACTGAAAAGAGCAGGCTGGGAAATTAACTCCAGTTGTCTACTTTTCTTGAGTTTTTCGTCTTATTTGCTTGCCGCTTGCATCTCTTTCTCTTCTGGATGATCTTAGTAACTAGACAACGTGCTCCTCTGAGAATCACAGTTAACTACATGATCACTGCTTTATTAGCCAGCTTTACCCGGCATTCTAAAGGTGCAGACTATGAACCTAATTTATACGGCCCGTTTCCCGCCAGCTCTATAGTAGATTTGTATTCTTACGTGTGTTCACACTATCACACAGGTAGTATTGTGTTCTTATTTGGTTGGGGTTGTTTGAGATGTTACTGAGTAGTATTTGGAGATGTTATGGATTTTGATTAATTGTGGAATGTAACTAATCTAACTCGGTAGCTAACTACTTGCTTAGATTTCTATGTACCGTGCACATATCAAAAGTCAGCCAACACAGCGACATATACATTCTGAGGTGATAGCCCAGGATAGGTAAGTAAGTGTGTTGAAGAAGAAGAAGAAGAAGAAGAAGAAGAGAGACAGAGGCAGAGAGAGCATATTATCGTTTACTCGAACAGAGAGTTGAGGCTGGAAATGAACTGGTGTGAAAGTGATATGATAGTGCGAGACGTTAAAGTTTTTCATACACGTTCACAAATATACTAGACAGAGCATAGAGCTAGGCAGGATATGCAACAACATTCTTTCGGTGACAGGCATTAGCATTCACACACGTATTCATTTTGACTTCAAATTTAAAAGATGTTCCAAAGAATTATGATTTTTATCTGAGACCTTCCTCATCTACACTAATAACAAAAACACAAGAAAAGAAGTCACGTACCTCTAGAATCATGACCACTATGGCCAGGTCCAAAGGCGCCTAGCAACACCCTCCCCGATTCAGAGGATGCCAGGGATTTGAGAGAGCCCGCATGTCCCACTACATAAGAATAATATAGCTTGTGACTGGATCTCTGTTGAATAATCCTACTGATTGATGGAATTGTATGTTTTGATGCTTCTGACTTTTGGAGCTGGAGGAGGAGAAATTCCGGACCTATCCACCCAAGGACATGTTGATGGTGTTTACATGTTTTGTGGAAGAACTGTTGGCT
>JADBJO010000072.1:255000-260000 GCA_016801955.1 Conus betulinus
GCCACGTCCGTCCTGCTCCCTCCTCGAGACCGCCTAACGCGACTCAGAACCATCGCCACACGAGCATGAAGAACTTCACCCTGTGGCCCTGAAAACAGGCTTTGGTATGTTGGGGGGGGGGGGGGGGGGGGGGGGGGGGGGAGGCGGAACGGGGGGAGGAGAGGGGGAAGACGCGAAGGGTACCGAAGCCCACAATCGGCCGACCAACACCACAAAGTGGACACCAGTTCACCCGGAACCAGAACCACGTGCTGGAGACCAGTTCAGCAGGTAGGAAGAAGAGGATCTGGACTTCGTCTGGGACGAAAAGCAGAACAAGCCCAAGACTCCTGCCAGCAACCAGACATCCTGCCATCACACCTACAGACTACGGTCTGGGACGCCATGACCTTAATAGGGGCCTCGGACAGACAGGACGTTTAAACTCACCTCGTACCTCATCGTTAATTGACCACTGATGAGCAGATTCACACCTTTCGGTGTTGGCGCGTGCCATGAGTCGTCGGCGTTAGTGTAAGAACGTGTGTTGATTTGCGACGACTAGATAGTCTGTTTTCTATTCATACATGCGCATAAATATCGGATTGATTAAAACGTAGTTATGATAATTTTTGTTTACATTGGTTTCCCTTTTTTCATGACCTTATACTGATTTCTTTTCACTTCGCTGTCATGGCGCAGTACAACCTGTCTGCCCTGGTGCTGTGGCTTCCTAAACTTCCAAGTGAGTGAGTGTCGTCATTATTTGCTTGCGACGCAAAAAAGAAGACTGGTATGATCGGCAATTATTTCAAATTGTTCGGCTTGTTTATCTCTGTATTTGCACACACAGAGAGAGAGAGAGAGAGAGAGAGAGAGAGAGAGAGAGAGAGAGAGAGAGAGAGACAGACAGGCCAGTGTGATCAGTGCGTTAAGAAAGGCAGAAAGACACGAGAGGAGATGTGGGAAGGGACGGCATAAAGCCTATCCAACTGAGAAGGGGATTAGTAACAAAAGAGGGCGAGGAGGGTGGGTGAGAGCAATGAGAAATGAGACCCCACTGAATTAATCTCTCTCTTTCTCTCTCTCTCTCTCTCTCTCTCTCTCTCTCTCTCTCTCTCTCTCTCTCTCTCTCTCTCTCTCAATGTGTGTGTGTGCGCACGTGTGTGTGTGTGTAGGTATGTGCGCGCGTGTGTGTGTGCGCTTGCGACGCGTCTGCGTCTTTGTGTGCGCGTGTTTAATTTTTCCATAAATGTGCAATATTACTATCACTGACAATTAACCCCAAAACAAACTCACACAAACACAGACACGCGCGCGAGCGCGCACACACACACACACACACATACACATACACACACACGCGCGTATGCACGCACGCACGCATGCACACACGCACGCGCTCGCGTGCACACACACGCTCGAGCACACACCTACACACGTGTGGGTACGCACGTACGCACACACACACACACACACACACACACACACACACACACACACACACACACACACACACACACACGTGCACGCGCGCGCGCGCGCGCGCAAACTGTTCAAGTGCCACTGTCAGATTTCTTCACTTTTACAACACATGATTGATAATATATAATGTTTAAAACCGCCCCATCACTACCTCGCCTATACCTCCAATCCATCTTACCCCCCCCCCCCCTTCTACCTCCATCCCCCCCCCCTCCCCCCACCCAACGCGTCTCTCTTGCCTTCCCCGTTTGGTGGTAATCATGTCCAACAACAGAGAGGAGGGGAGAGAGGGAGAGAGAGAGAGAGAGAGAGAGAGAGAGAGAGAGAGAGAGAGAGAGAGAGAGAGACACACACACACACACACACACACACACACACACACACACACACACACACACACACAGCCATTTAGGCAGAGAGAGAGAGAGAGAGAGAGAGCTTGAGCTTGTGGACGAGGTAGTAAGTGAAGAAATCCTCTCACTGCTGAAGCTGCGGGGAAAGAAGAGAGACAGACGAGAGGAGACGGGTTGGGGCGGTGGATGGAACGGAGGGGCGTGGGGAGAGGGGGAGAGGGCAAGAACCCGGAAGAAGTCGGGTTCAAAAGCTATTTCTGTGCTAACACTCAACCAGCGCAAACAGTCTGCAAATGACATCGATACCAGATTTGATCTCTCTGCCACAAGTCACGCCTTCTTCGTCTTTTACCACAAAAGACATACAAATATCATCTGTTCATCACGAAGGCATGCCTTGTTTATCTGTTTGCCCCAAGACGTATACGAGCTCTTCAGTTGCAAAAAAGGAAAAGACAAAATTTGATAAATTATTACTAAGACACAACTCGCTTTAACAGACTCTACAACTTTACATAAAAAATTCAGGTTTTTTTTTTTTTTTTTTCCCTATCTTCTCCCACAGAAGACTAGATCCCGTAGCTCCCACAATGGACGGCGACAACGGACCCACCATTCCCTTAACCACACTTAGATCTCCCAACGAAGCCAGAGAACCAGACAGCAGAGTTCCACCCGAACAACTTCATCATGAAACCATTTCTCTGGAGTTTACTCTGGATTCGGAAACAAGAGTGGAGAAGACGAAGGAGGAGAAGGAGGAGGAGGAGGAGGAGAGGAGGAGAATCAGGCCAAAAGAATCCGCTGGAGCAGCAAGAAAGAGTACGTTCTGTCCACTATTGGGTACTGCGTAGGACTTGGGAACCTGTTCCGGTTTCCGTACCTCTGCAACAGGAACGGGGGCGGTAAGTCGGTGTGTGCTGTTGTGTGGTGTGTTGAAATGGTTGTATTGTCCTGGTGTCGTTTTCATTCATTTTTGTTTTATTCTTCGGGTTTTTTTTCCTCCTTTTTTTTTCTTTCTTTCGTTCTTTTTTCTGCTCTTCTTTGTCTTCATTTTTTCTTTCTTTAACTGCCCCCCCCCCCCCCCCCCCCCCCCCCCCGTTCTTTCCTTCGCCCTTTCGCTCTGTTTTCTTTCTTCTTCATATACATTTTTTTTCTGTACATTTTCTTTCTGTATTTATGTCGTTTTTCTTTCTCTTTTCTTTCTTTTCGTGACTTTTGCTATCTTTCTGTTTTCTGTTTGACTCGTCATTTTTTTCTTTCTCGTTTTCATTCTTCTGCTTTTTTCATCATATTCCTGTCTTCTACTTCTTTCTTCTTCTTCTGCTGCTACTGCTGTTGCTGCTGCTGATGATGATGATTCATCGTTCTTTCTGTTTCGTTTTCATTCTTCTCCATCATCATTATCATGTCTCCTGGCTCCCTCCACCACCTCTTTTCATCCCCACCCCGCCTCATTCTCTCTCTCTCTGTGTCTCTGTCTCTGACTGTTGTTATATAGACAGTTTCAAAGTTAGGTGACTGCAGGCGGAATTTGAAACAAACTTAAAAGAAAAATTACTATACCGCCAAACGAAAGTACTTGTCGTGTAATTTGTTTGTTTCTTTCATTTGGCGGTATAGTCATGTTTACTTTACGTTCGTTTCAACATATAGAGAGTTTCTTTTGAATGGAACGCATTCTGAAACAGTCGAAGTTTAAAAAGAATTCATTTGTTTTAATGTCATTCATCCTTTGATGGATACACCTGTCTTCATTTTAGGTCAGTTTTCTGGAAAAGTCAGTTCACACTGATTGTGCCAAAACCCTGAAAGCCCTAAATCGGTTTTTTTTTTTTTTTTTTTCCGCTGTCGTACACAAATGAAACGACGGCTAATCTCCATTATGACTGAAAACGCACACAAGTCAGTACATTTTACGGTCAGTTTCAACATTTCCTTGGTTTACTGGCTTAAACTAGTAGTGAAGTATTCTCCTTTAGCAAAAAACATTTTTTTTTTTTTTCGAAATTTACTGGTTTAAACCAGTAATGAAACATTCTCATTTAGCATTGCATTTTTCTGAATTTACTGGTTTAGACCAGTAATGAAGCATTCTGCCTGTAGCGTATCTATTTCTCGTGGAACTGAACCAATCCATTGTCAGCCATATTGATTGGGGCTGACTTGTTTCATTTGAAAGTTATTTCATAGAAACGGGGCTGCAGTTTGCTAGCTAGGTTAGTCACATATAGACACCGTATTTCACAATTATACAATACCAATTGTTCTATCTGTCTTTATCCAGTGGAAACACGAGTTTCTAGCCTGTTCATATAAGTACAAATAACTCGTGTAGCTTTATCATACCGAGGTTTCAGAGCAACGTTGTGATTAAATACCCAGATACTGAAACCTGAAAACAACTTTCATGTTTTATCCATTTTAAGTAAATTTAGTCAGGTTTTAATTTGTATCTCGCCCCAAAAGAACAACTTTGGTTTTATTAACGGTAATACTGCGACATAAGACCGAAGGCTTTCTCTCTCTAACTCTTCAGCTCCATCAGCACAAATTGTAGTGTTCCTGAACATAGCCGTAAAAAACATTTTCAGCATCACACTTTTGACATTATCACAAACATTTCTTTTGGTTTTATTAACGGTAATACTGCGACATAAGACCGAAGGCTTTCTCTAACTCTTCAGCTCCATCAGCACAAATTGTAGTGTTGCCTGAACATAGCCGTAAAAAAAACATTTTCAGCATCACACTTTCATCGACATTATCACAAACATTTCTACATGTTAATCTTAGGGATGCCATGCCTTTTTTTCTGGTAAGAAACCAATGTAAAGCTTTTTGGTACACTGCCACAGATGGTGGTGATGCGTTCTTGCCATGACAGACTCCAGCAAAACATTGGAAGTAACCAGAATATTGGTTACCAACTTTCACATATGACTAGAAGTGTTTACGTATCTCTAGGAACAATGAGCATTTTACACGTGATACCACGGTAGAATGCTCTTGCCACATAATCGTTGATCTTGCCAGCCTTTTTGACATCACTCACATCAGAATGCGATTGTTTTGTCCTTTTTTTCTCTCTTCAGTTGCCTAAAAATTCCAGCTGTTGTTTGTTTTGGTACTATTATTTCATCTCGCATTTCATGAGTGTCTTCATTTAAGAGCTCTTGTCCT
>JADBJO010000072.1:267500-275000 GCA_016801955.1 Conus betulinus
TCTCTCTCTCTCTCTCTCTCTCTCTCTCTCTCTCTCTCTCTCTCTCTCTCACACACACACGCACACACACACACACCACACACACACACACACACACACACACACACGCACACACACCACACCACACACACCACACACAACAAACGTGGTTCTTTGTTTGAAATGGCTACAGCAAAAAAGAAATACAAGTAAGTGAAATAAAGCAAGGCATTAAAAAGAAAACGAGAGAGAAGACAGCGATCACAGCTGGAAAAATGATGCATCTGTTCAAAAGCATACCTTCATGTCCTGTATGTCTGTCTGTCCGTCTGTCTTTGCAGACACAATGTTCTACAACTGTCTAGCGGTTTGGAGGAACCAGGATCTGTGGTGTGGTACCTGGCCGTGGCTTTGATTGTCACTTTTGTGATCTGTTTCTTCATTCTTGTTAAAGGGATTCGCACCAGTGGCAAGGTATGTCAGGAATGAGGGTGGGTTAAACACCTTCTTTCCTACTACCTCCCTCTCCCTCCCCTTCACTTCATCTCCCGATCCTACAACCACGACCTCGACCCCCACCATTTTTCTCTCTCGCACCCCCACTATCCTCTCTCTCTCTCTCTCTCTCTCTCTCTCTCTCTCTCTGTCTGTCTCTGTCTCTGTCTCTCTCCGTCCGTTTCCCGCCCCCCCCCCCCCCCGCCCTCTCTCTCTGTGGATATCATATTACCATGTATTTTTATCTAATGTCGCTGAGGTTTTTTTTTCTTACCATTTCAACCGTACAGCACAGGAGTGAAGGAAATGTCGCGATGTTCATCAAGCAGGTCATGTTTCCTCCCACGTCTGTTTCTGCTTGTTGTTGTTGTTATTGTTGTCGTTGTTTACGTTGTTGTTGCTGTTGTTATTGTTGTTGTTGTTGTCGTTGTTGTCCCACCCCACCCACCACCCACCCGCCAGCGACATTTCTTCCACGCCGCTTATTCCAGCTCCTCCATAAAACACAGCCACACCCAGACTTGTCCTGTCGTGGCCCCAGCGCCGATAGTCTCCACAGAGCAGTGGACCACACTGCAGGCCGCCGCGAGGCAACCCACTAGAGGAAACGCTGCACCGTTACCCAGTCACTTCCATGGTATTCAGAGCTGCTCTCAACCCGACAGACGCAGGACACCAGCAGCTGAGACTGTTGCTGACGAAAGGGCGCCTGTATATCAAATTCCGAAATAGTTCAACCACTGTCCTCATCCATCCGGCGCCATGACAAAAGAATACCTGCCGCGATAGTTGTGGCAGGGGAGACAAACGATGGCAAGGAAGCTGTTCGTTTGCGAAGTGCACGGCGAATTACGGCGGCAGTGAAATGTGAATGAAGAAGAAGAAGAAGAAGAAAGAAGAAGAAGAAGAAGAGGAGGAGGAGGAGGAGGAGGAGGAGAAGAAGAAGAAGAAGAAGAAATGGGAAATCACTTTGCTGCGATGGAAAGATGAATGACCGAGTTGTAAAACAATCCGTATACAGTATCTAAAGTATTTGGTTGTAAATCCCGTGCTGAATGTTGGTGCGTAACCCTCAAACTTTGCTAAGGATATTCGGATGACGGAAAGGGTCAGTGTGCATATTTCTGTCGCAGCAGAATACAGTTTTTGAGATGAAACAAGCTGCACGTGCTTGCCTGTTAAGCAATACCTGGTGGTAGTTCTTGGGTTCACTCTGTTTGATTATATACTTAGAAAATGTTGAGGGACACTAGGTGACTATTTGGGGATTTATTTTTCAGTAACCTGACATTGCCTTGAAGATCAGGCTAGTAAGGCAAAAAAATGACATGCTGCATTGATAACTTATGTTTTTTTTTATATTTGAGAAGTAAATGCAATCTATTTTGTTGAATAGGGTTGAATTTAAGGGGGTAAATAATGCCGCGGTATATTGTGAAGCGGTGTATTATTTTGCCTTGAAAACGTGTATAAGGTTCGATAAGCGTATTTCAAACGATTTGGTGTTTAACATTTCTCCAGTATAATCATTATTGATTGTATGAATAACTGCTCTGCTGACTGACTGATCGACAAGGGCCTTTTTGTAATCCTCCAAGCAGAGGGTTCCTAGCTGTATCGCTGGCCCAAAGATCTGGAAATAGATCGTTGTGTCTTGCTGTGTGTGTGTGTGTGTGGTGTGTGTGTGTGTGTGAGAGAGTGTGTGAGTGTGCGTGTGTGTGTGTACACGTGTGTGTGTGTGAGAGTGTGAGAGAGAGAGTGTGAGAGAGAGAGAGAGAGAGAGAGAGAGAGAGAGAGAGAGAGAGAGAGAGAGAGAGAGAGAGAGACAGAGAGAGAGAGAGAGACTGGAAATAGATCGTTGTATCTTGCGGTGCATATGAGTGCGCACGAGCTTGTGTGTGTGTGTGTGTGTGTGTGTGTGTGTGTGTGTGTGTGTGTGTGTGTGTGTGTGTGTGTGTGTGTGTGTGTGTGTGTGTGTGTGTGTGTGTGTGTGTGAAAGGGAGTACATCATTGTACTTTGCTGAGTGTGTGTGTGTGTGTGTGTGTGTGTGTGTGTGTGTGTGTGTGTGTACATGAGTGTAAGCTTCTGTAGGCGTAATGATGAATTGATGACAGGTGGCCTACGTCAGTGCCACGGCTCCGTACATCTTGCTGACGATTCTGCTGATCCGTGGTGCTCTCTTGCCTGGAGCTTTGAACGGCATTGTGTTCTACCTCAAACCGAACTTCGCCAAACTTCTCCAGCCTCAGGGTGAAAACATGAAAAAAAAAAAAAAAAAAAAAAAAATTCATCTTAGCAACTGTTTTTGAGTAGAGCAGCGTGACGTGGTGGACAGGAGGAAACTCCAAGGAGAGTTTGACAGCAGAAGGTCCCCAGACAAGAAACCCCCCCCCCCCCCCCCCCCCTTCCACTCAGACAAGTGTTTCAGCTCTGAACTCCTTACACTGTAAGTGGACCGAGCCTCCACCAAGTCATGACTCCTACACGCCCCTCTGCTGTCAGATTTTAATTTTTTCTGGTGCTGCCAGGATTCAAACCAGCGACTTCTTATTGAGAGAGCGTCTCAAGGCGTTCCCTTTTTCGACGGGTGTCTTACGCACATCACCACGGAATGTCTGTTCTAAGTTTCTGAATGTAAGCTATGAAGTTCACTTCTCTCCTTCCTTCGACTAGGTCCAGCTGGAACTCTTTTAAGCTGCCTCTGCCATAGCCTTCAGGGTTCTGGTCCTTTTCTGACCAGAATTGATGAAGTGTTTCATGAGAACCTATACCGATGAGTCTGCGTATCACCATGCTTCGACCTCAATGGCGAGGACTTTGACGCGGAAGCCTGACCCCTCTCAAGTTGCAGGCTGCTCTGGCTTACTTCTTAGTCTTGTGGGACGTGAGCTTGCTCCGTTCTGCTTTTACATTACAGTCAGTTCAATCAGATATAACTATGTTGATGAATCTGAGCGGCGGAGTACAAGTCCGGTGTTACGCCGCTCTCTCTGATGACCTCCGGGTGGTTTGCCGTTCTGCAAGGTCTGCTGTGCACCCCCGGCCATCCCCTCCACCCGGTCAACCCCCCGCTTCCGTACCCTTGATGTCACGGCTGCTGTTCCAGGCCGTGACTTCTGGCCTCCTGCCGTGTAGAACGTCGATGCTGCGGTCTCTGGTGACGTGGGTGTTCTTTTGGCGGCGCTGACCACATGTTGTCTTGAAGCACTTGCCTGTGTCTCTCTGTGTGTGCCTCCCTGGGTCAGCGCTGCTTTGCATGCGCTCAGAACACGTCCCACTGTTTGTCGGTGTGGTGCTCAGTGGCATGGCTTTGTACAGTGTTAGCATGGCGTGGTATGGTGTTGTGTGGTATGGAATGTTGTGGCATGCTTTAGCACGGCAAAGTCTGGCAATGTATGGTACAGTACGGTGTGACATGGTGCGGTGTGGCGTGACCGGATTGGGCAGGATAGGATGGGGGTGGGGTGCATTTTCGTCACAGTGCATTTCTGATTGAGGTGGTATAGAATGGTGTAACGTCATAATTTACGGCTGTGATAGGTGTAGTGTGACTGGTATTGGTATAGTGTGGTATGGTATGGTGTGGTATAGTCTGCATCGTACGATGAAGCATGAGATGGTTATGTTTTGTGCAGCTGGTAGAGTGTAATATGGTACCCTACAGTGTGGTATGTTACAGTTTGGCATGTTCTGGAATGGCACAGTTTGGTGTGGTATGTTGTGACATGGTTAGGTATAACGGGGTATGGAACGGCATGGTCTGGTATGATGTGGTATGGTGTGATAGAGCGTGGTATGATATGGTGTGATATAGCTTTTTTTCTAATGTGGCTTGGGTGTATGGTATGTATAGTGATGTATAGTGGTATGGTATGGTATGGCATGGTATGGTATGGTATGGTATGGTATGGTATGGTATGGTATGGTATGTATATATGGTATGTATGTATATGGTATGGTATGGTATGGTATGGTATGGTATGGTATGGTATGGTATGATATGGTATGGTTTTGCATAACACGGTAAGGTGTATATCAGATCTTTCGTGTCGTAGTACGTATCTTAAACTTTGTGCTTAATCACATTACATCCCGTTGATATTACTAGTATTGCATGTGTGTGTGTGTGTGTGTTGTGTGTACACATTACACATGCATACCACGTGTGCATACCACGTGCTGTTTGTGAAATATAATTGTATGCAGACCACCATGTCTTTGTGATGTTTGCCATTTCGCTTCGTACTAAGTGGCATTGTCTAACTTCATACTTCACTTGATGGCGTTGTAGTGTATATACAGTGTTGGGTTGTGCTGCATTGAACTGTACTGACTTACTTGGCTCTGCATTCTGTTGCATTGTATTACATTCTTTGTACTGCACTGGATTGTGCATTGTACAGTATTGCATAAACAACACGCTGTATTGTATTGCATTGCATTGTATTGAATCGTATTGTATTGAATCGTACTGTATTCTATTGTATTGTAATATGTTGTGTTTTTATTGCATTGTATTGTGTTATGCTGTGTGTTGTGTTGCGTTGCGTTGCGTTGCGTTGCGTTGCGTTGCGTTGTTTTGTGTTGTGTGTGTCATGTCGTGTCGTGTCGCGTCATGTCGCGCGTCGCGTCGCGTCGCGTCGCGTCGCGTCGCGTCGCGTCGCGTCGCATGGTGTGGCGTGGCGTGGCGTGGCATCGCATGGCGTAGTGTAGTGTCGTGTCGTGTCGTGTCGTGTCGTGTCACGTTATTTTGAACTGTGTCGCATCGAGTTTATTTGCATCACACACCGTAGTCCATGGCATTGTATTATGTAACGGTATATTGTCGTATTTGCATGGCATCATATTGTATAGTCCTTGTATTCTATGGTATTGCGTTGCATTCATCAACATTGCTTTGCAATACACTGCATTGCATTCGGCAGTGATTCTGTGTTGCTTTGTGTTGTTTTACATGATGTGGTATGGAATGTCACCGTGCTGTGCTTTACCGTTTTACATTGTATTTCAATACAATGAGCTGTCGTCGTAGTAGTGTGTGTTGCAAACCTGTGTGTCCTGTTGTTTTGTAGTAAAGTCTCGTCACCCTATGCTTCTGTGTGGGAACTTATGGGCTGTAGACCATCACCGTTAATACCACCGTGTGAGTATTTACTCTATACAATATTGTCAGCAGCAACCTTGTTGTTGTTGTTGTGTTCCTTTACATGCGCAAAAAAACTAATGCATGCATGCTGCAAACAGGTCATGCACTTGGTTATTCGCTGATTGTTTATAGCCTCTCATCACTCTCGACTGGGGATACTGGATAGTAACTGATGGTAAGGGGGAATTTGTGATGTAGGTTAACATGGATGCTTTGCCATGACGTCACTGTCAACTGGGGATGCTGGATAGTAACTGATGGTAAGGGGGCATATGTGATGTAATTGTAGGTTAACATGGACGCTTTGCCATGACGTCACTGTCAACCGGAGATACTGGATAGTAACTGACGGTAAGGGGGAATATGTGATGTTATTGTAGGTTAACATGGATGCTTTGCCATGACTAAAGATGAAATGAAAATAATATGGAACTGGTGGTGGTGGTGTGACGATGATAATGATGCAGCTGCTGCTGATGATAATGACGACGACGATGACAATGACGACGGCGACGACGACGACGACGACGACGACGACGACGACGATGATGATGATGATGATGATGATGATTGTACCAGAATATTAATATGATGATAATGACGACGACGAGACAGAAGTATATGATAATAGTAATCAGCACGATGACAACAAGACGAGAAGGATATTTGATGATGACAATGACTACGACGACGATTTGATCGGGGTCATAGTAATGAGGATGATAGCGAAAAAAGATTATGCTGGGATGATGATGATGATGACGATAACGGCGATGATGAAGGTGACGACCATGATAAATAAATATGATGACTACGATTATGGTGGTGATGACAATGGTGAGAATGGCGAATACGATCATGATGGCGTTGATGATGACGATGAGAACGATGACAATAGTGATGATGATAGTCACGACGGCGATAATGGTTCTAATAATAACGATGATTATGATCGTGGTGACGACGGCAACGAGAATAACATGACGATAGTGAAGAAAAAGAGGATGGCGACATCAACGACAGCAATGATTAAGATGATCGCAACGATAACGGAGGGGACGACGACGAGGACGATGTTGACGATGCTGATAACGATGATCATGCACACAGGTGTGGGTGGAGGCAGCACTGCAGGTGTTCTACTCCCTGGGCCCGTGTTGGGGAGGTCTGATCGTCATGGCTTCCTTCAACAAGTTCCAAAACAACTGCCTCAGGTACTTTTCAACGGCAAGAAGTTGGGAAGAAGAAGGGGGCGGGAAGAAAATCCTGGACAGGAGGGGGGGGGGGGGGGGGGGGGGTGATGAGATGGAGGAGGGAGGATGAATGCGGGGAGAATGGGGAGGGGGCGGAAGGGGGTGGGGGGATGGGATGACTGGAGAGGGTTTTAACTGACTACAGTGGTAAAAGAAGGCGTTACCTGCCATTCGTTCTTGCCCTATTAGGATAGGATGGGGAGTAGAGGGTGGGGGGGTAGCGGGATGGTTAGGTATGTGTGTATTTGGTAAATGATGATGGCCTTCTTCTGTACTGCTCTCGGTTACTTTGTACCGGGGGGGGGGGGGGGGGGGGGGGGGGGGGGGGGGGGGATGAAGGGGGGAAAGAGGGACGCATGGAGAGGGGGCAATGTTTTTTAGTTACTGTGCAAAATTGACCCGCCTGTAAAGATGCGCTACCATTCATTTTTTTTTTTACATAATTCGTCGTCTTGATCTATATAAGATACACACCCTTTCCTTCTCCAGTGAAGTCATTCTGAACTGCAAAATTCTATACTGCAAGATTGCTGTTTACCTACACTACATTCACGACGATGACAACGACGACCACCACCAACACCACCCTTAAAATCTTCCTCCTTGTGTGTGTGTGTGTGTGTGTG
>JADBJO010000072.1:280000-287500 GCA_016801955.1 Conus betulinus
TCATTGTTAGCCAACTGGGTGGATCAAGAGCGAACCACTTTTTGTGCTTAAAAGTCTCAGAAGTCGCGTGGTTCTTTCCTAAGTTCAAACACTTTTTTTTAACCTTTTTTTTGTTGTTGTTGTTTCAAAGGATTCGAAGCGGATGACGGGCAAGGATATGGGGTGGGAGGGGCGGGGAAGGAAGGGACGATGGAAGAGGTGGAGGGGGGGGAAAAAAGTGGGAAAAGGGGGAGTCGGGGAAAGGGGGAGGGGAAAGGGAAGAGCGGGGACGAGGGGAGGGGGGAACGGCTGGCAAATAGATCACAAACTTCTGCAGTTGCTGTCGTTCCTTCCGTTGCCGCCAGTACAATCCATGCCTGTGACTCAAAAAGCTCTGGTCGTTCTGGGGGAACACAAGATTCTGAGGCCACAGCAGCTTGTCACATAAGGTCCTATGAAAGTGCTGTTCCTGAGTCCATGAAAGCAGGAACCGGAATTTACAGGGTTAAAAAAAAAAAAAAGCGTTTTACCTATAGAAATTATGATAGTGATGATGATGATGATGATGATGATGATGATGATGATGATGACCAAAAAAAAATGAGAACAACAATATCGATAATGATGATGATAATGATGATGACGATGATGCTGATGATGATGATAATGATGATGATAATGACGATTATTTATGATATGATAATGATGATGATGATTATAATATTAATAATAATAATATTAACCGTAATAATAGTGATAATTACTATTATTATTCTTATTACTATGATAATAGTGAGAAAAATAACAATGATGATAATTGCTATGGTCATATTAGGACAATTTCTACAGCGTCATGTCATCTAGAACAGCGTATGTGTGTGTGTGCGTATGTGTGTGTGTGTGTGTGTGTGTGTGTGTGTGTGTGTGTGGTGTGGTGTGAGAGAGAGAGAGAGAGAGAGAGAGAGAGAGAGAGGGGGGGGGGGGGGGGACGGAAAAAAGTCTATGTGTTTCGCCGACCTCTGTAAACTTCCTCGCCATCGTTTCTTGATTGTGTGGATGGGACGATCATAGGGAATGTTTGGTATGGGAACTTGTCAGTACCTAAGGCGATAAGAATCGTTTTGCTCAGAAAAATGTTACAGTCCTCGAGGAATATTGCGCAAAGAGAAAAAAAAAAAAAAGAGTTATCTTCCCGATGATCACGACTGTTTTCCAAGAGATCACAGGAGCTATTTTCCCGATGATCATGACTGTTTTCCTAAAGATCAAAACTGTATTCCCGAGGATAATAACAGTTTTGCTTCTTTTCCTCAGGGTTCACAATTGTTTTCCCTTTTTCCTAGGGAGATGGTAACTGTTCTCCTTGTTTTCCTCGGTGAAAGCAGGAGCTATCGCGATAGAAACGTCGTTAATAAGAAAAAGAAAAAAACAAAGATGCGATCGCTGTTAATCATGACGAACGCATGGACACTGGTTCATGCCCATCGCTCCTGGTGGAGCATAGGCCATCGACGACCCTTCGCCATCGCACTCTGTTCTGGGCTGTTCTGGTCATTCCAGTCCAGTTGGTCCCTTGTTGTTTCAGCTCCGCCTCAGTGTCTCGCCTCCAGCTGTTGCGAGGCCGGCCTCTCTTCCTCTTTCCCTGCGGTTCCAGGTCAGGGCTTGGCGTGTGCTAGATGCTGGCTTCTGAGGGTGTGTCCGATCCAGCCCCACTTCCTTCGTAGTATCTGCTTGGCCACTGGTTCCTGTCCCGCACGGTCCCACAGATCTTCGTTTCGGATATTGTCCTGCCGTCGGATTTTGTAGATGCGCCTCAGACAGGTGTTGAAGAATGTCTGAATCTTTTGTTGAATCGTCTGTGTTGTCCGCCATGTCTCGCATCCGTAGAGCAGAATCGATTTCACACTGGAGTTGAAGATGCGGAGTTTGGTTCTTATGATGATTCCTCCAGATGCCCAGATGTTCTTGAGCATGACGAAAGCTGCTCTTGCTTGCCGATTCCAGCTGTGACGTCTCTGTCCGTGCCTCCCTGTTGGTCCACCACGCTTCCCACGTGGACGAAAGACTCCACCTCCCTGATGGGCTCTCCACAGACTGTGGCTGATGTGTTGGCAGTGGTGTTGATTTTCATTAGCTCGGTCTTCTTCCTGTTAATCTTGAGCCCTGTTCCGGCTGATGTGTCTCTCCAAGCGAGTGGTCTTGTCCCTCATCTAGCTGCGGCTGTGTGACAGGAGCGCCAGGTCGTCAGCGAAGTCGAGGTCGTCGAGCTGTGTCAGAGTGTCCACTGTATACCGTTGTTCCTGCCTGTTGTAGTGGTCTTCATGATCCAGTCAATGACTAGGAGGAAAAGGAACGGCGACAGCAGGCACCCCTGCCGAACTCCAGTCCTCACCTCGAAACTTTCGGACAGCTGGCAGGCGTGGGCAGTCCTGCAGTTCATGTCCTGGTAGGTGCACCGGATGAGAGGGAGATGATCTTCTCGGGGACTCCGTAATGCCTCAGCAGCTTCCACAGCGTCTGTCTGTACACACTGTCGAAGGCCTTCTCATAATCTATGAAGTTGATGTAGAGGGGGGAGTTCCACTCCAGTGACTGCTCCACAATGATGCACAGGCTGGCGATCTGGTCAGCACATGATCTGTTCCGCCGGAAGCCTGCCTGCTGGCCTCGGAGCTTGGGGTCGACAGCCTTTTTTCATTTTCTCCAGTAGAACCCTGTTGAGAATCTTGCCTGGCGTTGACAGGAGCATGATCCCTCGGTAGTTGCTGCAGTCCCTGAGGTCTCCTTTCTTCGGCAGCTTGATGATGATTCCTTCTTTCCACTGGGCCGGTACCTCCTCCATCTCCCAGATCTTGCTGAAGAGGCGGTTTGCATGTTGACAGCTGTCTCTGTGTCTGCTTTGATGGCTTCTGCTGGTATCTCGTCCGGCCCTGCAGCCTTCCCATTTTTCAGAGTCATGATGGCCTTCTTGATCTCTGCCTTTGAGGGTTTGTCACAGTTGATGGGCAGTTCTGTCTCTGCGGGTGGGATGTCTGGTGGTGCGTCAGGGGCGGGGTGGTTCAGCAGCTCCCTGAAGTGTTCTGCCCATCGTTTCAGCTGTTCCTCGGTTGTTGTCAGTGGGTTTCCGTTCTTGTCCTTCGCTGGCTTCTCTGTCTGCTGGAACTTACCCATCAGCTTCTTGGTTACCAGGTACAGGTCCTCCACGTTCCCCTGTCCGGCTGCTGCCTCTGCTTGACTGGCCAGGTCGTCAAAGTAGTCCCTCTTGTCCTTCTTGATGCTCCTCTTTACTTCTCTGTTCGCTGCTGTGTGCTCTTCCTGTGCCTTTGCCTTAGCTGCTCTTGTTCGGCTCGTGTTCAGCGTAGTTTTCTTTTCTCTCCTTGTTTCCAGTTTGTGGATGGTATCGGCAAAGATCCATTCTTTGTGCTGGGTCTTCTTCTTGCCAAGGATTTCTTCACATGTGTCATGCCAGAGCTTCTTACAGTGTTCCCACTGTGTCTCGATGTCCGTCTCACCTTCTTCTATCAGCTCTTTAGCAGCTGGAACCTGTTGGAAAGGCTGATCTGGAATACTGCTTGTGTGTCCCTGTTTCTGAGCAGTCTGACATTGTACCTTGTCCGTGTGTTGTTAGCGTTGGTGAATCTCTTAAAGCGAAGTCTCACTGTTGTTAAAAGAAGGTGGTGGTCTGATGACACGTCAGCACCTCTCATCACTCATACATCCCGCCATGATCTGAATTTGTGGCTAATGCAGATGTGGTCAATCTAATTCTCCGTGACGTGGTTTGGGGATCTCCATGTGGCCTTGTGGATGCGCTTGTGTAGGAAGATGCTTCCTCCTATCACCAGCTGGTTCAGGGCGCACAGGTCTGAAAAGCGCTCACCATTCTCGTTCATCTGTCCCAGTCCGTGTGTCCCCATGATGTCCTCTCGTAGCCTGTGTTGTCCATTCCAATCTTGGCGTTGAAATCTCCCATCAGTATGGTTATGTCCTTTGCTCCTCTTCTGTCTATCACTGTCTGTAGTTGCTGATAGAAGTCATCTTTCTTCTCTTCTTCCACATCATTGGTGGGAGCATAGCACTGGATGATGTTCAGCCTGATGTCATTCTTCTTCGTGGTAAACTTGGCTGTGATGATGCGGAAGTTGACAGGTTCCCATCCGATGAGTGCCCCCTGTGCCTCCGGTGCCAGCATCAGGGCCACACCCTCAGTGTGGGGGGCTCCATCCTCTGAGTGTCCTGAGTACAGCAGCTGTTCTCCACATGAAAGTCTCAGTTGTCCTGACTGTAGCCACCTTATCTCATTCAGTCCCAGCACTCCGATCTGGTAGTTTTCAATCTCTCTCACAACTTGGATGGTTTTTCCTGTGTTCGTACATCGTCCTGATGTTCCATGTGGCTACTCTCGTTGTTGTCCTGGGTGTTAGAAGGGGGTCAGTCAGCCTTGCAGCTTCCTTTCGGCTTTCACTGCACCGCGTCATAGGCTCCGGGATGGACACCCTTCCTTGTCCAGGTGAATGTTTTGGTTCGTTGTCGTCGATGCTCCTGTAACTCGTCTTTTTTACAGGTAGGGTTGTTAGCCCTACGCAAACCCCTTTATCCTCGGGGCGAGGTGGTCCTGCCTTAGTCGCCTCTTACGACATGCATGGCAGGGCAGTGGGTCTATTCTATGCCCAACCCACAGGGGCGAATGTACACTGGTATCACTGGCTATTTGCGAACTGAAGGAAAATAGTTGTTCTGACTTCTTCTTCTTCTTCTTCTCTGCGTACGCAGGCTGATACTCCTGCGGACACTCCTTATATGGACAGACAAGTATTAATCCCATGTACCCAACAAAAGGAGTTGAGTTTTGTGTGTATGACCGTTTTTTTTTTTTTATCCCGCCATTAAGTCAGCCATACTTCATCTTCGGTGAAAGATATTCTGACGATCCCAACTGTTATCTTAGGGATAGCAGCAGTTTTCCCTATTATTGTTGTTTTCCCCGAGGATCGTAGCTATTTCCCAGCGGAACTAGGGGAAGTCGAAGTAAACCTGAGAGATAACACCGATGATAACTTTTCGTAGGGAACATAGGGGAAACACTTGTGATGCTATGGTTAAAGGGAAAACAGCTAACCTCAGGAAACCAGTTGTGAGCCTCAGTTTTTCGAAAGGATAATCTAGTTGTTTTCACTGGGAAAATAACAATTATCGCCTTGTGAAGCTACCGTTCTCATAGTTTCACAGTGAGGTGACCGTAGCCTCGTTTTCATTCCACATCCATTTTGAGCCCAGTTTGAGGAGGTAAGTGATTCTTCGTTCTTCCTTTTCAGTGTCTTGAGTGTTGTTTGCCTTGCGTGAAGAAGACCCAAGTGGTCGAAACGCGTCGTGTTTTGTCTTGTAATTTGCCTATTTTTGGGGGGAACAGTAATTTTAAGTTTTACTGCTCCTATAGTTTAGCGTTGTCTCCTTACGGAAGACTTTATAGTTGTCTAGAGAGAGAGAGAGAGAGAGAGAGAGAGAGAGAGAGAGAGAGATGGGTTGATGTTATTTTATTATTGTTATTGGGTTTTTCTTCTTTTTTTTCCATTAATGGTCTGCTTCTTGGTGACAGATGACGCACGCAGAGGTGATCCTGACCGTTGTCGTCGATCTTTTTCCCCAACGTTCTTCGTCGTCGCCGAGCGCTGGTCACTGCCGCCTTCTGCTGCTTCTTTCTGCTCATTTCGCTGCCTTTTCGTCACCCAGGTAACAGGAAGTGGAATGACGTCATCCTTTGTGACGTCATTTTGAAGTGAACGTATGCGTTCGGCTTTCCTTGCTAGTTAAAGGGGAGACAAAGGGGGTCTTTTGTGGAGTTCATTTTTTCTTTCCATATCTTTGATCAAATACATTGTGGTACAAAGATTGTTCCTCTGGTCATCCATTTTGTAACATAGGTGATAAACTTATAAAGATGAGAGAGGCAGTTTCTTTACTTGACGTGACTCGCACGTAATGAATGCAGCAACGATGGGATACAAAGCACTGGGTGGGTGGAGAAGGCGGGGAGTCTGTGGTTCCAATTCCAAACAGCGACCTGACGACAGACACAGAAAGAGCGCTTGACAATCAGCACTAGCAGCAGCAGCAGACCACCAATTACTGTGATTTTTCGCTTTTCTTCTGCGTACGCAGGCTGATTCTCCTGCGGACACTCCCAATATAGACAGGCAAGTATTAATCCCATCTGTCCAACAAAGGGACTAGAGTTTTGTGTGCATGACCGTTTTGTATGCCGCCATTAAGGCAGCCATACTCCATCTTCGGGGAAGGTGCGTGCAATGTGTAACGTGCCATCGTACCAACGGCCAAACTGGCCTTCTCTTCCGAAAGTTGGTGATGGGATTTTACGTGTGTGCAAGATGTTATGCGTGCGTTCACACACGGAACCTCGGTTTATAGTCTCATTGGAAGGACTGAATGGGGAATGGAGTCAGCACCAATGTTAACTCGTTCGCTTTTGGTTCTGGTGTGACCAGGTATTTGCTCTGCCCCACACAACGCTGTTGCCCCACCATCCCCCCTCACTCACCTCGACACTCTACCTCCACTGTCATCTCACTTCGCAGCAACCCCCCTCTCCCTCCCCCCGCCCTGCCACCTAACCCAATTTTGCTAACATTCCCCTTCCCTCTTTTATTAGTGTATGAAGCAATGGTTGTAAATGACCAGTTTTTAAGAGAGAATCCACTTAGTAGGTTGGGAAAACACATGCGCGCGCGCCGCCAAAACTACGTGATTAGGCCTACAGAGACTCACTTGTTATTGAGTCAAAAAGGGGCTATTTGATGATGTCAGTTATGGAATGTTATATGAAATTCTATCCTCTGCCAACAGCTAAGCCTAACCCTAACTTAACCCACTGTGAACGGAGTGGGGCAACGCAAGGATTTTATCTGTGATGATGACACCCACTCTCTACGTCCGCTCGACTAGTTCTTTCTAGTAGTTTCACGTCATGATGAGGCTGAAGGGGCCACCTTCAGACCCAGTCTCACCGTTGGCAACACCACATTGGCACTGCCCTAAGTCAGAAGCTCTGTAGGCGGTGTTGCCACGACATTAATTGTTAATTTCGAGTTCTCAGACACAGGAAAAAAGGAAGTTTGAAATGGTAGTCCACAACCCCTTGCCGAAACTCTCTCTTATTCCCGAATCAAACATAAAGTTTGTTTATCGAATTGGTCAAAATTAAATCTGACCAATCGTATAATGATTGCTACAAGATAAACTGTGTGTGAGAGTGTGCGCACGTGCTTGCGTATGTGTGTGTGTGTGTGTGTGTGTGTGCGCGCGCGCGCGAGCAAGCAGCGTCCGTGCGTGCGTGCGTGCGTGTGTGTGTGTGTGTGTGTGTGTGTGTGTGTGTGTGTGTGTGCGCGCGCGCGCGCGCGCGCGAGAGAGAGAGAGAGAGAGAGAGAGAGAGAGAGAGAGAGAGAGAGAACGTTTGTCTTCACAGCAACATGGCCGCATTCATGACGAAATGGGGCCATTCGCGCA
>JADBJO010000072.1:292500-325000 GCA_016801955.1 Conus betulinus
ACCTCACCGCTTCTCTGTGTGTGTGTGTGTGTGTGTGTGTGTGTGTGTGTGTGTGTGTGTTGTGTTTCAGAGACTACAGAAAACGCTCAAACCAGATTACAACATCTGGAAACCAGCTGACGCCACAGCTTGCCTTGCTTATCAAAAGGAAAATCAGCAACGCATCTGAATTAGATGAATGACATTAACAGTATAATATAACTATACAAGGCTGCTCATCTATTTCTTAAATTCTTTTTCGTTTCTTTTTTTTTTCTCCAAGGGACACAAGGGATGGGACAAAGAGTGAGGGCGGGGAAAAAGTTGGTGGGGGGGGGGGGGGGGGGGGGGGGGGGGGACTGGGTCCATATTCAGCCCTCACCCGGCAACCCAACCCCCCCGGCTTAGATAAACGCTCATTTACATTCGGTGTAATATGGCTTTGAATTATCACCAAATTGCACAAATTCCTGTCTTTTTCAGATTTTTGCAAATTTTTCAGTGTTGGAGTCAGGGATGGGTGTGACTCCGGAAACCTTCTATCAAACTCGGACGCTCCATAATCTTCATCTAATTTTCAAACATCCAAATGCACCCCCCCTTTACAAACTAGCTGACCCGCCCTGGACACTGTGCCATCACCAATGGCAGCTGTATTCGGCTATCGCAAAATAAAAAAAAAAAAAAAAAAAATGTAGATAGGTTTGTAAACAATTATGATGGGCCTTGTTGGATTGTAAGACGTTCTATAAAGATGAGTCATCATCATCGTCTTCAGGCAATGAACCTGATGATCAACGATTGTACAAAGCTTACACGTTAAAAAAATTTTCATTGTGCTACGGAACGCACGCACGCATAGGCAAAGAGCCGTTATGCTGGTTTTGTTTGTTTTGTTTTGTTTTGTTGGGGAAAGAGGGCGGAGGGGGGGGGGGGGGGGGAGATAATTATAAAGGAACACCCGTATTTTTCATCATAACCTAGTCAAAATAACCTGGAATTGCTTTAAGCATCAAATCGTTTAAGCCCCTTGAGCTGATCAAACGTGATTTAGATCTACGATTCTCTGCATTTATAATTTTCCGATTTATATGAAATAATGTAATATATGATATGATGCTATGTAAGATATGATGTAATGTAATATGATAATAAGACAAACAACAATAACGACAACAACAGCAATAGTTATAATCATGATAGGTGGATGAATGCAAAATTGAAAACTCGTTTGCTGCCTTGTGGTGGCCATGTTTGCTTGCATTACCCTCTGCATCACGATGTCGTTGTCTTCGAACAGACATGTACCTTCAGGACTGGAGTCCTGCTGAGCTGACAACGGTCAGCTTCTCATGAACAGATTGTCATGCTTGAAAAACACCGCCATGCTTAGAAAATAATAACAAGGTAGAGATGAATAAATAATGAATGAGTTAGTAAATAAATGAATAAATAATAAGTCAACGCTAGCTGAAGTTTTCAAATAGTTTTCCGTTCAAAATCCATCAGAATAAAGTCGCTTAGGCAGAGAGCTTCCGGTGAAATATTCTCAGACGCGGTCGGATTCGTTTTAACAGTAAACTTAACTTGCGTGCTAATTTGGCATTCGTGTGGGATATACAGATGTTTTCTATCAAAATTCATTTTGATCCTAAACGAAAGGAAAACGTGAAGCAGAGAAATCAAGTTGGAAGGCGACTGAAAGATGGCGTTTCTTGCTTGCGTTGATTCTGGCCAAAGGCCGTAACTGATGCTCGGGACAGGCCAAGCACGATTTGTCTCCATCTCAACAATGAATCAACTGTAGAACTGACCGTTGTTCGTCAAACTGAGAACGAAAAGTCTAGATAATGAGAGTTCATGCACGTTGGATTATTGTGCATACAGTACGGGTCATTTAAATAATCATGTGGAATGAGAAAGCTTGTGAATATGTTATCCACAGTTGCTTTCCTTTAACATACACACATACATGAAGGCACACACGCACATATGCGTGCATGCAGAAGCATGTTCTCACAAGCCCACAGATCTCGCATGCACATGAGCGCTTACGCGGAAACCACATGCACACAGACCAATACCTTGTAAGGCTGGCGCGCGCACACACACACGGGCACACTCACTCACCCACCGCACTTAGTACACACACACACACACACACGCATGCATGCGTACGTACACCCACGCGAACACGCATACAATTATGATAGGTGTGCAGACAATGTTAGGTAGGAACCCAAGGTCTGACCAGCACGTTGGGCCAATGCGCAGGTCAGACGTCACTAAGTCGTCTCCATGAAACTCCCGTCTTAAGTCCTTTCATCTTCATTTTTAATTTAAGCATCAGCTATAAATCCTGTGCATTGTGATCTCGTGGGTGTGATGTAGAGTATATGGATTAGTCCGCACGCCGTGACGCCTTGATAAAACTGGAACTGAAACTGCCTGTAGTGGGTTAGTGGTAGAGTTCAGAGTTCGGACAATCAAACGGTACAAGTTCAAAATCCGGCGATGTTTCAACGGAAAAGATGTTTTGTTGTTGTTGTTGTTTTGCTGATCATGTTAAGTGTGTCGAGTTGTGATGTTGTTTCGCCATTCTTGTATTTGACTGGTCCACTTCCTGCCTTCCACCCCCCACCCTTCCTCCACCATCACTTTCCTTAGATGATTATGACCGTCGGCTATGTCAAAACGTGCACTTGCAGGTTTGCCTTATCCTTAACAAGGGGCTCTAGGAAAAGGTAACTGTATAAACATGTAAAGACTAGTGCAAATTGGGTGGTGTCCCTTTCAAAAACCCACCCGCCCGAGATGATATTTGATGTTCTCAATATTCTCTTTGGTGCAGTGTAGACAAACACCTTAATGTAATTGACTTTATGAGCCCACCTAACGCCTAATCCTTAATAGAGGGCTCTACTACTAAGCACCGTACAGCATACAACTGTAAACATGTACAAACTCGTACAGATGTGGCAGTAAAATTACGAATACAGCCCACCGAAACAACTGTCTTTCCATCGGACTGTCAGTCACGCTCGCACCACGCAGACTACACTTCGTGAAAGACGGTGTGCAGTCTGGTTAACAAGGTCCAATTTCAACAAAGCGAGGGAAACGAGTAAGCCTAAAATTCATAGGAAGTTTGTTCCAGGGAGTTGGTCCTTGAAAGAGAAAACAGTACCGGTCGAAAGGAAGATAAGAGCCAAATGGTCATTGGGAGCTTACACCAGATGGTTGGTCCCTGAAAGAAGATAAAGAACTAGCCGAAAGAATGATGAGGCCTAACAGTCATACGGAATTGTTTTGCCTTGCTTTGTTTTCCAGCCAGTTGGTTTTGAAAAAGAAACAAATGCATTCCAGAGCAGCTGAAGAGCGAAATCTTTGATAAAGAGCGTATAGTCGATGCAAAATGCCAGGGATTCTTGTATGAATAGTCCAAGAGCCTAAACAGTAGAAAAGAATGGGTGGACGGGGTGGGAGTGGGGATTGTTGTTTGCGGCATGTTCGTGGAGTGGTCAGTGGGATGAAAAAGAATATTGGTGCTGCCCGTGACTTGGTTCCAGCAAACGCCGTGTTTGCTCTCAGTTCCTCATTTCTTTGTCTGCCAGTCGCGTCTTAGGCTATCATCGACTTGTTCAAAATGAGCGTCATCAGATGTTGTGACGCACCTGCACACAACGTCATGTATTTTTAAACGCACTACATTTGCCCATATTGAATCTCATTTTGATACAGCCATTTTGGGAGCTGTCCACGCTTTTAAGAGACTAGGCCTAGACTGTCAGTGTATCATTTTGGCAACAATGTGAAAATGTATGGTGTATTGTTATATATCATTTTGGCGGCAATGTGAACATTTATGGTCTATTGTATAGAAATGCGGAGTAGTCGCAAATGTGCACACGATTATGTTGTAAACTGTAAAGATATGTAAAAGTTTGAATATGTTTGACTGCTTTATTTTCTGTTCTCCATCTTCACAGCAAACAGTGAATTGTGACGCACCTGCACACACACGTTGTTATTTTTAAACGCTAGCTCGGCTTACTCGGCTATCATGATTTCACAATATAGGCTGTTTGTATGTGGCTTATCTTAGATCTAGATTTTAGTGTTTTCATCATCTTCAACTTTGTTCTGTATAACACGCATCATAAGGTCTGACCTCATAGAATGACTTGAATGACCTAGTTCCGACTGGAACATAAGCTCACACTGCAGTTCTCGCGCGTAATCGCTTTTGTTCTGACCGCTTTGCATCTCCCACAACACCCTGGCTGTTCTCAATTCATTTTCCAGGGTTCTTCGCATTGTTGTTACAGGCCGGTCCTTTCTCGTTTTCCCTGGGAGTTGCATCTTTTCTGTTGTTTCACAGAATGCCAGAATTTGACAGATTTTTTTCTTTACGTCCAGCTGTGACAAGCTTCCTTTTCTGTTGTTTCACAGAATGTGAACATTCACATATCAGACATAATAACTGCCATTCCAATAACTGTATATGAGTGACCAAATGTGTAGGCTTACTGCTAATGATAAAGAACTTTGATTGTATACACTAAGACATAATAATAATAACACATCTGTGACTTTCGCTGCGATGATGGAGAAAGTTTTTTTTTTTTTTTTTTTTTTTTTTTAATCATTCTCTTTTCAAGACCTTATTCAGACACTAACTATTTATATTTATTGTGATATTTTGTCAAGCTGTGACAAGCACAAGAAAATGGTTCTCTGGTGCGGCAGACTGCGTGTATTCTAAAATCAAATCACTAATATTTTTATTTCCATACCAGTGCATACCCCAATGACCTAACGGTGTGAAACAGTAAACAAACAGTGCCCTAGTCCCTCCTTTCCCTCTCCCACCTTGAAATCGTGGTGCTGTGTCATTTCTTCTGACGATCCTTTGTTTCTGCAGTCTTCAGAATAATGCAGTGAATTTTGTTTCGCCTGTTTGAGACTTATTATCGGTTTCTAGGTTTTCAAATTGCAATGTAGGCCTATGTGATTTGTTTCCATTAATTTGAAGCAATATTTCTTGGGAAAAAAAATTGAAATAATTGTCATTAACGTATATAATGGCATAGGTAACGAGCTTGATTACTGCCCACGTACACGGGCACGCAAGCGTGTGTGTGTGTGTGCGTGTGTGTGTGTGTGTGTGGGGGGGGGGGGGGGGGGGGGGGGGGGGGGGAGAGATACATAGAAAGATGGGAAAGAGGGAGAGAGAAACACGTCATACCGGATATAACGAAGCAACCATATAGAAATTCGTTATAACCGGCGCATCGGTTGTAACGAAAGCCCGGATACAACGATACAATTTTGAGTGTCCCCAGCGATTCGTTAGAAGCGGCTTCGACTGTGCGCGCGCCCGCGCATGTGTGTGTATGTGTGTGTGCGCGCGCATGCGCATACATACATACACGCATATTTATTTTTTATATTTATATTGTTATACTGTTATTTTGTTGGTAGAAATCGGGGGTTCTCAAGACTCCTGTCCAAAATATTGCCGAATTAGCATAATACTCCATGAATACTTGCATAATACTACACACAGTATACAACTCTTGTTATTCACAGAGAAGTTTAACCTTCCATGGATTAGCCCCCCCCCCCCCCCCCCCCCCCCCCCCCCTTTTTTTTTTTTTTTTTTTTTTACAAAACATGATTAGAGAGAGAGAGAGAGAGAGAGAGAGAGAGAGAGAGAGAGAAACTGATGTATGTACCACATTTTGAAATTCATATTCATTTTAGGCCACATTTTCATCTCTCCCCCTCTCTTCTCTCTAAAACAGGACCGGATAATGTCTTTTAAGTGGGGGGGGGGGGGGGGGGGGGGGGGGCTAATTCATGGAAGGCGCGAAGTGCCGAGCCTACTAGAGGTGTCGGGTTGGCATGCCCCCCCCCCCCCCCCCCCACACTCCCTCCCCCCGGAAAATTTTTAAATCAAAGAAGCAAAATGGTGCAATCTGGGCATATAAATGTGACTCTAGGAGTACTGTTCAGTTACCTCAAGAAACGTGATTGAAAACTATATCATACTGTTTCCAAACTGACATTTCTGCAGTGAAAGAGCATGACATGATTTTTGTCTTTTTGGCGGGGGAGGGGTGGGTGGTGGGGTGGGGGCTTCAGCCCCCCCCCCCCCCCCCCCCCCAAGCCCCCCCCCCCCCCCCCCCGATCCGGCCCTGTAAAAGCATCATACGGTGTTGTTGCCTAAGATGTTTCACCATTCGAGATAATTGTCAAGCAGAGAATGCATGGAATTGTCTGCCAGTATTTTCTGTCTTTTTTTTTTTTTTTTTTTTTTTTTTTTTTTTTACTACTAGTTCTTGTGATTGATGAGAAAATGCCACCGTTCAAGTTTAACTATTGGAACTGGCACAAATAAATGACACTCGCAGACGACGATCGGAAAGATTCCCAGTGACACACGGTTTACGAAACAAAATAAAAAAAAAAAAAAAAAAAAAGGAGGAAAAAAAAAAAAAACAGACAAAAGAAAAAAGAAAAAAAAAATGAACCCGGAGGCGATGACGAGTATCCCAGTTCACAGCTCAGTTCATGACTGACGTAATTTGTTCATCATATCTGATGTCACTTTCATGACTCTTAGATCCACTTTTTTTTTTTTTAATATAGGACTGGTGTTGACCGAGTGAAGTATAGTAACGCCAACAAACAAAACGGATCGGTTGAAAGATCATTGTCGGATCACAACGCATCACCACAAAAAGTGTATACCATCGTCATTTTGTAAATTGATTTGAATGGGTTACACTTTCCCGTTCTCCCTTTCCAACAGGTGTATGTGTATTTGTGCGCTTTGATGTTTGAGGAATGAGAGAGCTTTCTGTATTTTACAAGGCTGTCAGACCATTTTTCGTACATTCTCAGGTGGACTGTTATGCAAAGCTTGTTTGCGTGTTTTGTTTTTCATTACATATTCAAAACTGGGTTACGATTAAAGATTTTGAGTGGCAACAGATGTAGTAGGCCCTGAACTTTCAATCGTGAAATCGTTCCCAGATATCACGGTAAATCTGGGAACGCGTGCGAAAAAAAAAATAAATAAAAAGACAAGAAGGCCAAAGATCTCAATTGCACCTAAATAGTTTCCTATCTTATCTCGAAAATCCATTCTTTTTCGTCTCCTTTCTGCCCTTCTGAGCTCTGAAAGACCACGTTCCGAGATTTCACGGGCCTTCCCAGATATCACAGTACATTTTGGGAACGCGTTCCCAAAAAACTGTGATATCTGGGAAGCCTTCCCAGATATCACGTTCCCATATTTCACGCGATATTTCTCCAGATCATGCTGAAGAGGCTGTATAGCATGTTGACAGCTGTCTCTGTCTGCTTTGATGGCTTCTGCTGGTATCTCGTCCGGCCCTGCAGTCTTCCCATTTTTCAGAGTCATGATGGCCTTCTTGATCTCTGCCTTTGAGGGTTTGTCGCAGCTGATGGGCAATTCTGACTCCAAAGGGTGGGATGTCTGGTGGTGCGTCAGGGGCGGGGTGGCTCAGCAGCTCCCTGAAGTGTTCTGCCCACCGTTTCAGCTGTTCCTCGGTTGTTGTCAGTGGGTCTCCGTTCTTGCCCTTCACTGGCTTGTCTGTCTGCTGGAACTTGCCTGCCAGCTTCTTGGTCACCAGGTACAGGTCCCCTGTCCGGCTGCTGCCTCTGCTTGTCTGTCCAGGTCGTCAAAGTAGTCCCTCTTGTCCTTCTTGATGCTCTTCTTTATTTCTCTGTTCGCTGCTGTGTGCTGTTCCTGTGCCTTTGCCTTAGCTGCTCTTGTTCGGCTCGTGTTCAACGTTGTTTTCTTCTCTCTCCTTGTTTCCAGCTTGTGGATGGTGTCGGCAGAGATCCATTCCTTGTATTGGGTCTTCTTCTTGCCAAGGATTTCTTCACATGTGTCATGCCAGAGCTTCTTGCAGTCTTCCCACTGTGTCTCGATGTCCGTCTCGCCGTCTTCTATCAGCTCTTGTAGCGGCTGGAACCTGCTGGAAAGGCTGGTCTGGAATGCTGCCCGTGTGTCCCTGTTTCTGAGCAGTCCGACATTGTACCTTGTCCGTGTGTTGTTGGCGTTGGTGAATCTCTTGAGGCGAAGTCTCACCGTTGTTGTTAAAAGAAGGTGGTCGTCTGATGACACGTCAGCACCTCTCATCACTCGTAAATCCCGCCATGATCTCCTGAACTTGCGACTAATGCAAATGGGTCAATCTGGTTCTCTGTGACGTGGTTTGGGGATCTCCATGTGGCCTTGTGGATGCTTGTGTGGGAAGATGCTTCCTCCTATCACCAGCTGGTTCAGGGAGCACAGGTCTGAAAAGCGCTCACCATTCTCATTCATCTGTCCCAGTCCATGTGTCCCCATGATGTCCTCGTAGCCTGTGTGTGTCCATTCCAATCTTGGCGTTGAAATCTCCCATCAGTATGGCTGTGTCCTTTGCTCCTCTTCTGTCTATCACTGTCTGCAGTTGCTGGTAGAATTCCTCTTTCTTCTCTTCTTCCGCATCATTGGTGGGAGCATAGCACTGGATGATGCTCAGCCTGATGTCGTTCTTCTTTGTGGTAAACTTGGCTGTGATGATGCGGCAGCTGACAAGTTCCCATCCGATGAGTGCCTCCGGTGCCAGCATCAGGGCCACACCCTCAGTGTGGGGGGCTCCATCTTCTGTGTGTCCCGAGTACAGCAGCTTTCTCCCAGATGAAAGTCTCAGCTGTCCTGACTGTAGCCACCTTGTTTCACTCAGTCCTAGCACTCCGATCTTGTAGTTTTTCATCTCTCTCTCAACTTGGATGGTTTTTCCCGTCTCATACATTGTTCTGATGTTCCATGTGGCTACTCTCGTTGTTGTCCTGGGTGTTAGAAGGGGAGTCAAGCCTTGCAGCTTCCTCCCGGCTTTCACTGCACGGCGTCGTAAGTCTCCGGGATGGAGACCCTTCCTTGCCCAGGTGAATGTTTTGGTTCGTTGTCGTCGATGCTTCTGTAACTCGTCTTTTTTACAGGTAGGGTTGTTAGCCCTACGCAAACCCCTTTATCCTCGGGGCGAGGTGGTCCTGCCTTAGTCGCCTCTTACGACATGCATGGCAGGGCAGTGGGTCTATTCTACGCCCAACCCACAGGGCGATCAGCACAGAGTAAATGAGACCAATTTACCCTAAAACTGCCGTTTCTATACTTTTAAACAAAGGGAAAACCAAATGAAAAAAGAAGAGCATTTTCTACAAAGAGTGTGTGCACACTTCTTCCAAATGTCGTTAAAGCAGCGAGAAGAAAAGGGGGAGTCTGTGAGATCCGAGTTTGAATTTGATTGTCGTTCGGCAGTCTTCTTGATCCACGACGTTTGATCAGGTAGTTGTTTACATCGTTGGCAAGTCTATGCGCATGCTCCAATCAGTTCCCGTGAGATTTACGGAAGCAGTACTGTCGTCTGCTACTTGTCATTATTATCTTTCCCCCCCCTTTTGATGGATTAATACTGTGTTCAAGAATGTTGCAACTATTCGGAAATATTTCTGTGAATGAAACAGGTACGTTTGTAATTCTTCTCACTTGTTTATGAACATCTGCAGAGAGAGAGAGAGAGAGAGAGAGAGAGAGAGAGAGAGAGAGAGAGGAGAGAGAGCGGTTAAAATAATCATTTAAACCAATCTTGATGTTCTTTCTTTGTAGAACTTCAATCACAGAAATAACGACTGAACGAAAAACCAGTGCCTGTCTACAACAAAGTTAATTCAACTTGAACAGTTCAACGCCCATCTGCTAAACGTCACGACGGCGTAATTAATAATTCATGACCATCATACGCAGTCTTTGAATCGCAGTGGCGTTTTAATTATTCTTCCCCGTCTTGTCATCCTTATTGGAGTGGAGATGTCACTGGAATTTTCTTGATGAACTAGTTCTTGTCGTTCTACATGGGCATCTGGTGAAGACTGCTGGCACGTAACGGCCAGTGGAACTTGCTACATGACTTGAGTGGCCAGAAGACAATCCAGCAGACCATGAACGTGGAGGGCTTGCAGGACCTGGTCATATTTCATCGTTCCATAGGAGGGGAAACGTTGCACTTGCCGAGAGCTTTTGCCCGGGATATAGGTGTAAGCGCTTCCCATTTCTTCTGTACTGGTTCCCCATGCAGTTTGCACAATGTAAGAATGTGGTGCAACTTCTCTCAGTACATACAGTAGCCATATTTTGATACTGACGCTCATGGTCAACCGGGGGTGAAGTTCTGGAAGATTTTTAGCTCCATGGCGTCGATCCAAGTATTTCTTGTTTCAACCAGCCACCGTGGCGGAAGTGGTTAGCATCGCGGACTCCGGACTGGAAAGTCATGTGTTCGATTCCCATCAGAGTCATGTGGGTTTTTCTGCCCCGACCGGCTCCTACCCAGAGTTGAGTTTGCTACGGGCTCAGTTGGGAAGACTGGGACCACACAGTCGAGTTTCATCCACTTAATTTATGAATGCGTCTCTGAGAGTGTTGCTCAAGTTTCCTGCCCAGCACCGCAGATGTTGGTATCCCTCAGGCCTGGTTGACGCCTGGATATATTACGAAAGGAAACGTATAGTACAGCTCTTCATGCAGTCTCAGACCGGAATGGAAATCCGTAGCATCATTTTCATCCTCCTCATTCTTATTGATCAGCATAAAAAGTCTCGAATTCTGTGGCCCCTAATTCCCTGCTCGCATTGTGACCTAAGTTTAGATGTCCTCTGCATGTCTGTGGCCTTGGTTTGATTCTGTTAGGGTCACCGATATCGTAACTCAGTTTTTCTCTTCATTTAGCTTCCAATTAACTGACTTGAACTTTTCCATTACCTTGTCCAAGTGCTTTTCGAGTGAACTATGATCTTCACACCAAGTGCTTTTCGTGTGAACTATGACCTTTACTTTAGACCAGAATGTCGTCAAGATAGCACGCTACATTTTGTACTCCTGCCAGAATCTCCTCCATTGCGAGTTGGAAAATTTCAAGTGCCAATGAAATTCTGAATGGCAACCTTTTGTAGAAACAGCGGCCAAATGGAGGGATGAAAGTTGTAAATTTTGCAGATTCTTCATCAAGAAGAAGTTGCCTAAAACCTGAAAGCGCGCCAAGTTTACTAAAACCTTTGTGCATGACAGTTTAGGCAACATGTTATAAAGTGTCGATATGACATCTCTTTGTCTCTCGACATTCTCATCCAAGCATTTGAGATCTGTGCAAATTTTGATCTTGCCATTTCTTTTCTCGACTAGCACCATTCCTGCATACCAATCTGTGGCCTCCGTTACTTCTATCATGCCTTAGTTTTCAAGCGCTCAATTTCAGCTTTGACTTTGTCTATCAGTGGAAAAGGCACCCTTCTTCTATTATGCCATTAGTTTTCAAGCGCTCTATTTCAGCTTTGACTTTGTCTATCAGCGGAAAAGGCACTTTTCTTCTATTATGCCGTTAGTTTTCAAGCACTCAATTTCAGCTTTGACTTTGTCTATCAACGGAAAAGGCACCTTTCTTCTATTATGCCGTTAGTTTTCATGCGCTAGTTTTCATGTGCTCAATTTCAGCTTTGACTTTGTCTATCAGTGGAAAAGGCAACTTTCTTGCTGCAAATGTATGGCTTTGCACCTCCTTTAAGCTTGGTTTGGTTTGCACTGTAGTGGTTGTCATCCAGATCCTTCCAAAGACTAAAGGCTGACTGTTCATGTCATTCATATTTTGTACTCTCTAGACAGGTTTAAAGTCACTTGCTGCACGTCTGTTCAACAGATTTTCTTCAAAAACAATTAGACATTGTGCAGATTTAGTCATTTTCTTATCCGACGTGTGACAAACTGGTATTTCATCACTTCTGGGATTTCAAGACACCTATTCAGTGTATCTATTCAGTGTAAGTATTGGCACCAGTTTGTTGTACTGACTTTGGAAGCACTTCTGTCGTCTGCAACACACGGTTTGGTTTCCAAATTTTTATAAAAAGTTGGATAGGAAAATGCATGCAGGGCGGGGGTGAGGAGTGATTTGTTCTTTCCCCCTGCCATTACACAGCAGACGTTAGAGACACATTTGATCTTGCAAAAACTGCAATATATTCAGTATTCTTCCAACATATTTTCATACCTGATTCATCATCATTCTTGAACGTAAATTCAGGCTCTCTTGCCCGTTTTTGGACATTTCATGGCCTTCAACTCCCAGCTATTGATCCTATGTATCGGCATGTTGTGGACAAAGCAGACCCGATTTGGCACATCAAGACCCATTGGTTACATTCAAGTGTAATTATCACTACAGAACTCTAGATTTACTTGTGTGTGTGTGTGTGTGTGTGTTTAGTTCGTTGTATTTTCACCAAACCTACAAAATACAGCAAAACTGCATGCACCATGTGTCACAATCTGCTCACGAAAAGCCATCAAGCTCCGAATCCGTTTTATGTCCTACAGGTGTGTATCTCTGGGCCCACATCAAATGCTCTTCTGGCAGTTTTATCACACATGTATATCGAATACTCCACAACATGTTGACTTACTTGGCAGTTTCCTCACAAATTCATACAATACCCTGACAATACAGAAAGACCCAAGTTTCCTCTCGCACAATTCACAACACAGAAACAATATCCTCACACATAATACACACAAAACAGAGGGAATGTTCTTACGAAACGCTCAAGAGAGAGAACCGAATTGTTCAGCAGTTTGCACAGGCAAAATATGAAAATTTGTATTACACAGGCAATTACCTCTCTCTTACCTCAACACAAGCAGATTCTCTACACATAACACAGGACTGAGGCAGTTTCCTCATATAAACATGACACACACAGAGGAACGTTTGTAACACACAACACAGACATTCACTTTTAACAGGGAATTATCATCATGCTTAGTACTCATTACCTCATACACAACTACCATAAGACGCATCACAGTTTCCTCTTATCTCGCGTCACAGACGCACAATGGCACCTGCTCAAGATGTTCCTCACAAACAGCAGCAGTTTTCCCACTCGCAAAATAGAGGTAAGTTTGCCAAAGTCTAGCTGGTCTTGATGCACCCACCAGTCGGATCGTCCAGGACAATCAAACCACAGCTTCAATGCAGACCAAAGCATGACAATTGTATTTTGTTTTCTTACTTGGTGTTAAAAGTTTTCCATTTACAGCTGTATGGTGGAAAAAATACAATGTATGCAGAACATGTCCTCATTGAATTGTCTGCAGAAATTGTGTTTCTGGATGTTACTTGTATTAACTGTCTCTTAAAGGAGGACAAGAACATGTTTTGGTCTACTTGTCCCCAAGACAACTAGAAAATTTCTAGCCCTGCCTGAAGCTTCCTTACACACAAATGTCTGCAGGGAGTTTCTCACGAAGGCATTTTCTTCCCCTTGCAGAATGCTCACTAAATCCCCACATAAATCGAAGTGTAACGCACCATCGCAGGTTTTTCACAAAAGACAGATGCATGAAACCAAACACTGAGGAACTTCCCCCCACACATGAAGCTCACAACCAGCAGTTTCATTACAGACTCGCACACACCCAAGACACTCTTTACGCAGTGTCAACACTTAACAGCGGGCACTCTACTGACTTGCCTATTCAGCAAACATAAAACATGCCATGCAAACTTGTTATTTTTATCTCATATGCCACTCACAACACACGCATTTGTTTGCCAGTTTCATCACACAATGCACGTGTTCATTTGGCTGCTTCACAAATCATGGAACACTTACACTCGCTTGGCACACTTCCATCACACTTAGCAGTCTCACACTTTTCACAGTCCCAAGACAGACTTTGCTGAGCTTGAATTATATTGATCCATCAGATGACATAAGCAAGAAATCATTCAACCTGCAGAGTCCAAATAAATCTTATAAATCAAATACAGAGTATTTCCACTTTAAAACAAACATGAATAAGCAACAAGTTGTCATGAAGCACTAAACCAAACAGATATAAACAAAAGAAAAAGTTTGCATTCTGGTCTCAAAGCTGACAACCATAGGTATTTTTTTCTTGAGACACTGGGCCCACAGGCACTTGCAATTTTAACGTCATGACAAATGATTTAGATGGCAAACACAATAAAAGGAAAAGATAAGCAGCTAGACAGAAAGAGAACAAAAGATTCACTTCCCTTCAACATCAAGCCTTCACAATAGGCCTATTGAACGAACAGCCTTGTGTTTCACAAGAAATCACGATTGTTGTGACACCTCATAGCCTTGTCAATAAGAACAAAAGCTACTCTGTATTGTGGTCAAAATGGACAACAAATTAGCCAGCAACATGATTAATAAATGGACACAAGTGCCCATTATAATAATAAAAAGCATTCACTTCATTTACATACACAAAAGGGGGAAATCCATAATGTTTTATAAAGCTCCAAAAGAAGCAAATAAGTACACTGAAAACAAAAATGTTTCTCATTTTAAGTTTCACATACCTCCAACATTGAAAAATCATACAAAGAAGCTATGATAACTTCTCGATTGACTAGATTCCCCCATCTCCAAATAGTTAAAGATGGAAAAAAATACATACATACATAATCTTCAAGTACAGTTGCGGTAGTTCTGTTTTCCTAATTTCCCTCGGTATAAAAAAAAAAATTGAGGCAAAGTAAGCATACAATAGTAGTCAGACCACAACATACACAACACTGACTCCGTGCGACAGAGAGTAGCCAAGACATAATGCTGAGGCAGGTTTTCCTTCTCTCACCCCCTACCCACTCTTCTTAACCACATCAAGCCTTGACTTCAACTGTGGATTGTTCAATTCGCCTTCCCTGGGTATAATCCTTAAAAGATGCAGCATGCAGCCATAGCATTTTTTCCACATGTTCATGACAATTCACCTGACGTAAGCGAAAAAGGTGGGGATGAGAGCAACAAAATCCTTCCAACATGAAGTACAGATGCTCAGCAAGCTTTTGGTTCCAGAGTTCATCAAGGGGATGAAGAAAACACAGCAGTCTGCCAACATGGCTGCCGATGGTATTTCAGCAAGATGACAAAATCATGACTGATCCTGGAACTGTAGTGTTCACACATCCGTGTCAAAGCCATTCAAAGTCAGCTCGCAGAATTTCAAAATTCATTTTTAAAACAGCCTTTTTAGAGACCACAATCATTAAAAAATCAGAAGGAAATAAAAAGGTTGAAAGCCTCTGTGATGACCATCAATCATTCTTAGTTTTCATGGTCATCACGTTTGTTGGTTTGTTTGTTTTTTTTTGCTCCTGGCTAAAACAAGTTGTGGTTTCTTTGGCCGAAGCCAATAAACCTGAATAATTAGAACAAGACAAAATGAGAAAGACAGAATGGTTTTATGGACACAATGTTTCCTCAAATTGAAAGGACACTAACTGGCAGTTTCTTTCATTTGGCTAACACATTGTGTTTGGTCACTATCAAGTTAATGGTCTCTTCCTTTTGGCCAAACGGAAGTTTGTGGCTTCCTTTGACCAAAACCAGCAAACCAAAATAATGTGGGTGAGACGGGGTACGGAGAATGATTTTATAGGACAAGCCAAAAGTGATTTCCTAAAATCAAAATGCCCCTCCCTCCAACCCCAACAGTTCCTTTGACACAGCTGTTGAACACCTACAGTCAATCAGGGATCGATCAAAGGTCAAAGGCCACCTAGGCCGCTTCTTCTCCATCCTCTTCCTCCTCCTCAAACTCTCCCTCCTCCTCGGCAGTGGCGTCCTGGTACTGCTGGTATTCGGACACCAGGTCGTTCATGTTGGACTCCGCCTCGGTGAACTCCATCTCGTCCATGCCTTCTCCAGTGTACCAGTGGAGGAAAGCCTGCAATTCACACATTGAGCATGTTTACTCCAATGCAGAACGGTCCCCCGCCACCATAGAATTCTCTCAGTGAAATTCTTCAGTGGATACGCTGCATTTTTAATGCTGTCTGAGCCAGTTACTTTATTGTACATATAATTCTGACATAGATATTCTTTCTTATAATTAGTATATAGTCTAGCATGCCTGAGTGACATGCAGGCAAGCGTTTTCTTTTCCTTTTGAAATATCTCTGCTGCCAACAAAACAAAAGGGGATGCTGGCTACTGCAGAATGTATGATGCACGTTTCATATGCAGCTGCCATTTTACTATTTGTGGGTCGAGTCCAAAACTCGTAGAAAAGTCCATCCTCAGAATCTGTGCCTATTTGTGCAAAGCAAAGTTAATATTTTTCATACTCTCTTCTCCATTTGTTCCTTGGTGAGAACCACAAGGTTCATCAAAAGTGAACTTTTGGTTATGTAATCATTCTTAATATCACCTTCACGGAAGCCTAGTTCTGCATTTGGGGATGGTGTCTAAACAAGACACTGGCATGCATATTTTACTTTTCATGTTCTCCATCTCACCGACATATAACAGCCTGCTGTTATCTGAGAGATGGATAGGCAGCATGCAAGATACTTGGATGTAAATGTTCACACATGGAATCTCATTTCATATGAAGGAAAATGAGAATTGTAGTGAGCATATACATCAACTCTGATCAGAAAATCTCTTCCACCTGGCTATCTCATATCAGAATCAAATCTCAGACCTTAGAACAAGACTAGCATATCCTACCTACTGAGTCCATCTAAACCCCATGGCTCATGAACTAATTTCCAAATGAACTTTACCTTGCGACGGAACATAGCAGTGAACTGCTCAGAAATGCGCTTGAAGAGCTCCTGGATGGCAGTGGAATTGCCAATGAAGGTGGAGGACATCTTAAGCCCGCGGGGAGGGATGTCGCAGACGGCGGTCTTGACGTTGTTGGGGATCCACTCCACGAAGTAGCTACTGTTCTTGTTCTGCACGTTCAGCATCTGCTCATCGACCTGAGAACCCAAACACAATGCTGTCATTTTTTTCCTTCTTGAGGATCTTTTGACAACACCACGTGCAGCTGACAACACCCCCAATATGTTCCCAGTAGCAGGCCGCACATAGAATGTTACATTTCTGAGTTTTCAATTTCTAGGTACAACTTGTTAAATCAGACCTTTAAAACCACTTTAGTTTTTCCAGAAAACTTATACGTTACAATGATCAGTATTTAGAATGAAAAAAATCAGTCCTTTTTTCATGAAGAACAAAGTACTGCTTAGAAGGCAATCTTACTTCCTTTGCTTTCCTCATTTTCAGCAATACTTAATACAGCAATCAAACAAAAATTCAGTGAATAAATTTTAATTATCACTTGGAACAATGGCAAACATAACAGTAGGAGCCCTGCTAAAATTAAGTGCACACTGGTGATTTACACTTGGGCAAAGGGCATTTATTGTTTAAGACATGCAACTGCCCACCAAAGGAGTGGAAGTTGCCTCCCTTATTTTCTGTATTTTTCAAATCTTTTTATCCGACCAATAGCAGGGTCTTGCCTCCTTCATGGACATGCGGCCACGGAACATGGCAGCCACGGTGAGGTAGCGACCATGGCGGGGATCGCAGGCAGCCATCATGTTCTTGGCATCAAACATCTGCTGGGTCAGTTCTGGCACGGTCAAGGCCGGTACTGCTGGGAGCCACGGGAGGTCAGGGGAGCGAAGCCAGGCATGAAAAGTGCAGACGAGGGAATGGAACCATGTTGACAGCAGTTTGCGCAGATCAGCGTTCAACTGACCAGGGAAACGCAGGCAGGTGGTCACACCTGAAATCAATGGGGATAACAAGGGTAAAAAACGGATAAAAACTAAAACATAACAAACAAAAAACAAACAAAAAAACACCTTCAGGCAAAACATGGAGGAGTGCAAACTTGCAGAAAAAAAGTTAACCATAATTTTTCAGTCCTAACAGTCCTAGTCCCAAACGAATCATATTTTGCAAATTTCTGAGTAATCTGAGGCTTTCTGGAGTAATCATGAGTAAATCAAATCGGTTAAAAAAAATTTTTTTAAAAGTGATCACAGACACACAACAAAACTTTGAATTAAGAGCCAAGTCGTAAATGTATGCTTTTTCCGTTTATTTCAAAGAACGGTGTACGCAGCCTTCTTCCACTTTCTGATGTCATCTATAAAGTCTGCGTCATGAGCGGGCTACGCATAAAGCAATAACCCCTCCCCCACTCCTCCCCGACCGTCTCTCCCCACTACAAATCAGTCTCTCCTCTCAACTTCAAAATCAGCAACCTGTTGCTCTATGATCGCAGTGGTTTTTGTTCTACCACAAAGTATTCTAGGCAATTCAATTGTTGGAAAACATCCACTTAAACAGTCGACTGACAAGGTCAGAAGACTTAAGTGAAATATGTATTGCAACGAAAACCATGAATAAATTTTCTGTGTTTTATTCTACACATGAACATGTGCTACACTGAAATCCATGAAGCAGATTTTACAAGTCATGATGAACTCCCTTATTTCGACTTTGGTTGCACAGATGCCATTTTAACTAATACGTCGATTTTGGTTAGACCGATGGTTTGTTTCTGACATGCATGTAACTTTTTCCAATCACTGCATAATCTTTCGTTTCAGTACAACAAAGCTCCACAGTGACTCAGTGAGAACTCGGCCTTTACCAGTAAATACAAATTTAGATAGAGAGGGGTTGGTTACCTCCAAGGACATTGACAAACAAAGCACAGGACAAGACATGATGCATTTCGACCTCTTGGGTCTTCTTCATGCAAAAAAAAAAAAAAAAAAAAAAAAAAAAAATCACATTTAACATTTAGGACAGTATAAAAACAATAATGAAGTGTGACTTATATGTCCATGTGGACACAAATATATCACACCCCCCCACTAAACCGGCTACACAACCCCATCGTTTCACTCCCGCCATTTCCTCTCCCATAATCCCCTCTGTCATTTCCGTCTGGCGGCCATTCTTCCTACCACATGGACAGATACGTCACTCTTCGTTCTTGGTTTGTACTGTCCTAAATGTTAAATCTGGTTGATGTTGTTTTTTTTTTGCCTGAAGAAGACCCAAGAGGTCGAAATGCATCGTGTCTTGTCCTGTGCTTTGTTTGTCAATGTCCTTGGCGGTAACTAACCCCCTCTCTTTCTAAATTTTGCTTCGTTCTCCGCCATCAGTCACTCCATTCTGAAACAGTAAATATAAGTTTTCAATTTTACACACAAAATGTCGTTGGTCATTTCCCAGAACTTTCCTGATTGATTGCACGCTGCAAAGCAGTCCTTTTGAAAAATGTGTATATGTTTCACTTTAGGAGACGCAATGATTGTGACCAGGCCATTATGCGCAAGACGAATAAAGCACACCACTAAAATTAAGTATCCCTATCAAAAAAAAAAAAAAAAAAAAGTTGTAGCGACAATCCTTTTAAAATATCATTGTAATTTTTCAGCAGATGACAGTAAGACATGCCAACTTTTACAGTCATGTAACAAATCATGGCAAATCAAACAGTTGGCAGATCTGCCATTTTCTATGCAAAAAATACTACCCGTGCCACATTAACTCTCTCCCTTTAAAGAACAAAGCCAAACAGACTTCTAGTAGTTACCAGACATGGTGGCAGAGACGAGATGGTTCAGGTCGCCATAGGTGGGGGTGGTGAGTTTGAGCGTACGGAAGCAGATGTCGTAGAGAGCCTCGTTGTCAATACAGTAGGTCTCGTCAGTGTTCTCTACCAGTTGGTGGACAGACAGTGTAGCGTTGTAAGGCTCCACGACAGTGTCAGACACCTGAAAGTGACAGTCTTTGTGAGCAGATCTAGGTGATTTGTGTAAGAGTGTTCATGGCAGTGAGACTGTGTATGCCTCACCCCTACTAAAGAGAGAATTTTCTATTGTGAATGTGTGTAAATCTCTGTGTGTGTGTTGTGTGTAAATGTGTGTTGTGTATATGCAATTTTGACTCAAGAGTGTGAGAGAATGTGACCACGAATGTTAATGTGCAACCAGCAAAACAAGACATGCATAAGCAAACCACCACAAGCAGTCACGCCTGCCACCAAAACTTTCCCTCAGGCACAGGTGATATAAGAAATCAGGAAGAAACTGTAATTTTCAATAATTTTGTGGAATACACTATCTTCTTACACATGTAATGTTGTGCAGGTGAAAATGCATGGATATTCACACACTCGCATCATCACAACCTCCATAACTGATGGAGAAACACAGAATGTGCACAGGAGATTGTGCTGCGATGACTGGAAGTTTTCCCCCTTTCTAATCTTGTATGGTTGTAGCAAGCATAGTTACTGTTCTTTGTATTATTTCCTGCAGGTCTGGTGGCATTGGTCGTCCCCCCCCCCCCCCCCCCCCCCCAAGCACAATTGGCTATCCAACTTTATTTTGCTTATCACGGCTATCTGTTCAGTGTTTCCTCATAACTTTGAATTTGATCATCTCAGCAGCTGGTTGGGGACTAAACAGTATGTGCAGGGTTTGTGAATTGCAACTTCCAATTTGCCATCTAGTTGGTCTACCTGTGAAAAAAAAAAAAAAAGTGCGCTCATTTGTTTTCGGCATGATAATTGGCCACCACTACAACTCCAATAGCATTCACTCCGCTACCTAAACACACATCAATTCCAACCGGAAATCACACAGCCAAAAGGCTGAGCGCCTGCCAGTGCCCGGTAAAACATGTGGCAACAATGGGCGCCGTCGGGTTTCTCGTAGAAAAGGAAGTCTCGCAAGAACGTGACTCCCTTCTTCCTGTAGCCATTTACTTTCGTTTGCAAAAAAAAACGCGAGTCGATACATGCCGTGGTTCTCAAGTAATGAATTTTTTAAGTTTTGTGGTCGAAATGCTGTTTTTTCACCATGGCTAACCTTGATTTCTGCCGTTCTATAATGAGATTTAGTGATGAAGATACTGTGATTTGTAGGATTTACGGCATAAGACTTGGTGAAACTGCTGGGTAATGAAGCTTAGAGTGACCTGACTTCGACTGGGATGAGGTTCCAGGTATGATGAACAACGATTCGGAAGAAAGTTCTGAAGAAGATCCCCCCCCCCCCCCCCCCCCCCCCGAGTAAATGGCTCATGTGACATTCTTCAAACTTATGATATAGCAACATATATATTTGTAGGAATTTTTAAAAATTTATTTTCATTTCATTAATTCCTTTCCTCTCTTTTAAATTACTTTTAAATTGAATAACCATGTTCAAATTACGGAGTTACTTATCTTGCCGATGGTTTCCGGCATAACTAAGCTTGGGTAAGTGCATACTGAAGAGGTTAAATATAAAATGCAATGTGTATGCAGGTACTACGTGTTGTGCGTGCATGAGCATCTATCCATCTCACCTTGGGTGAAGGTACGACAGAGAAAGTGTTCATGATTCTGTCAGGGTACTCCTCACGGATCTTGGAGATGAGAAGTGTGCCCATGCCAGACCCAGTGCCCCCACCCAGAGAGTGAGTCAGCTGGAAACCGCAAGAAAAACACATTTTTAACAGTTCAGGTTGTTTTTTTTTTCTTCAATATTAACAAGCATTTTACATACACAAAAATATTTCATAAGATTCTCAGTATTTAGAACATTGAAAAAAAAAAAACACATTCTGTATGGTCTGCACACTAAATAGTCAACTTTTGTTATGAAGAGTAAACAAGTGGGGTAGTTTTTGCTCCCATAAGGAAACCTAACACACAGGAACTTTTATTCAACTGGCACAGCCTTTAGAACTTGAATAAAGTCAGATGGAGAAACTGGGAACATGAAATTAAGAAAATATATTACAGACATGATAAACTTCACTAGCTGCATGAGGGAACCATCATCACAATCCCTTTCGAAGGCAGATATATTTGTATTGCCTGCTCCGAGGCCTTTTGTCTGCTGGGTCAGAACTCATCAGGGAGACACGGCTGGTTGTATCTGCGCTCCTGGCGTTGAATAGAGACACACCACAGTCCATAATACCGTGGTGTTCTCACCACCAAGGGTGCAAAAAAAGAATCCAATAGCACCCCTGATGCAGCCAGTGAAGGGTAGTAAATGAAACTAAACGAAAGTGTTGGAAGGAAAAAAAGCTGCTGAAAAACTAAAGATATTATGCAAATAGTATAAAAATGTAGGGGGCAAACTTTGAGCCTACGCTTGAGGATCCACCCAATGATGCAAGAAAGATCAAAAGACAAACACACAGACAGACAGAAACAAATACAAATAACCTTGATTTAATCAAAACGAAATTGGAAATGAAATGAGACAGGGAACAGTAAACAATAAACAGTAAACAAGTGGGGTAGTTTTTGCTCCCACAAGGAAACCTAACACACAGTAACTTTTATTCAAGACTGGCACAGCCTTTAGAACTTGAATAAAGTCAGACAAATACAAAGACAAACAATCTTAATTGGGGGAAGGGGAACAAGCGCAGGCCAACACCTAAACTGACTTCATAGTAATGACTTGGCAAAACTTTGGACTTAGGGGGGGGAGGGGGGGGGGGGTTGAAGAGGATGGAGAAACTGGGAACATGAAATTAAGAAAATATATTACAGATATGAAAACTCTTCACTATCTGCATCACAATCCCTTTTGAAGGCAGATATATTTGTATTGCCTGCTCCATTTCCAATTTCTTTCATTTCCAATTTTGTTATGAGGGTAAAAAAAAAAAAAAACCCTTAAACTTCAACAATTATGTTGAGCTGAAGGCATCACATACAAGATTTGTTTCCCCAACTACTGAGGGGGAAAAATAACAAGAACAGATTACTGAATACTGGACTTAAATTGTGATGGAATTCAGCAAAAAAGTGCTTTTGCACAAGCACACTGAGCAACCCCCCCCCCCCCCCCCCCCCAACACACGCATACTGTGGTGATGATGTACCTCTTGTCCATCTCCTCTTCGCTTTTTGATAAACAGGCAGTTTTTATTTTAGGCCAGAGTTTATATTTATCCTTTTCTGCTTGCTTTGTGCAGCAAATAAATTTGTTTCTCGTCCAAAGTCTGCAAAAATTCCTCTGAAATCAAAAGCTAAAGGTGATGCTCCTACAGGCAATCATGGGACACCCACTGATTGACCCGGTTTCCTGGCTACCAAAACAAGGGAAACTTTTGGGGGGCTTCACTTCTTGTAGGCAACCACTCTAGTCAACAATTATAGAATCTCTAGCAGTTTTGTTTTTTTAATTTTCTTTTAGGGGGCTGGGCCCAGCAGCAATGGGCTATTCGACATTGTCATTATCATAACCCGATCATTATCGATTCCGGCCTCAAAATCAGTCAGCAGTCGATCTTTATTTGTAACTTGGTCAAAATCGATGTCCAAATCATCTCGCTTCAAATCTTCTTCAAGAGTGTAGCCTGCAAATACGCTCTCTTCGTCAATATCACTTCAGAAAATGAATTCTTCAAGTTGTACGTTTACTTGATCCGCCATTTTCCCAGAAAATCTTCGCAAAAAAAAAAAAAGCCGAACTTTGAAAATTCACAGCAGCTACTCAACCGAAATGCTTGCAACAAAAGAACAAAATGGCGTCCAGAAACTTCCATACCGGAAGACTCTCTGTCATGATTGCATTCTGTGATATGCAATGGTGAAAGCGAAAGTTGACCTAGTATTCAGCAGTTGATCTGGTATTCAGATAGACGGAAATCTCGCAGTTGATCTGGTAGGCATTGGGGTTAAACATTTTTGCACTTCTGATGCAAAGAAACAGATTTCTTTCCATTTTATCACCCATCTGCATGCAAACTCACTCGTTCACAGAAAATGGCAACTGTTTGCAACTAGTGTTATTTTCTCATTAGCCAATTTTGACTCTTAAGTAATGATGTTGTTTTTTATTGCGTTTACATAGGCAAACTATTTGTATCATTTCAAACAAAATTTGTTTCTGATTCTTCTTACATACAACACTCAATCATTCATAAAATCTAAAAATGTAAAAGAAAACAACAATTTCTGATTCTTATTACATATAATACTGAATCATTCATAAAACTGCAACACATAAAAAAAGACAAACTAAAACTCCATGTGGAAATGGTTAACTGCACTCTTCACATGCTCTCACACGCACATTTCAGATTTCTTTAACTTTAATCATTCTCAACTTACCTTGTAGGCAGTCGCAGCTCTCAGACTCTTTTCTTACAACGTCCAGCACGGAATCCACAAGCTCGGCTCCCTCTGTGTAGTGACCTTTGGCCCAGTTGTTGCCAGCTCCGGACTGGCCAAAGACAAAGTTGTCTGGCCTGAAAACCTGGCCGAAGGCCCAGAGCGTACCGAGTCCATGGTTCCAGGTTCCAAGTCAACCAGCACGGCACGAGGCACATATTTGCCACCTGTGAAATGATTTTTTTCCTCGATTACATGAATCTAAAAAAAAATCATGGAGAAGAGGAACTGGTGCAATTAACATCTGCTCATCATTTTAACTGACCTTACAAATCAAACACATTCAAAGATCCATCTCCTCATTCCAATAACTCTTTCTGATTAAAATGATTTGAACAAATTCATCAAACTCCTCATTCCAAAAATCTTACTAATCGAAGTATCTGATAAACAGCTTTTCATTCCAAAAATCTTACTAATCGAAGTATCTGATAAACAGAGTTTTAATCTCCATATCAATCGTAACCAAGAAAACCACACTAATACATATATAATATATATATGTGCACGTCTACAATACTGTAATCGCCCAGTAAAAATAATGGGGTGCTCAATTGCAGCTTCAGTTATAGCTCCCTTTGCATATGTTGGGGGATTTTTTTTTATTTCAGTTGATCTAGTAGCAAAGTGAAACGACTGCAGGCGGAAATCTAAACAAATCTTAAATAAATGTCAGCGAACCGCCAAGAGAAACGTGGACAAACGAGTCACAAGACAACACACAACGCGTTTCGACCTCTAGGTCTTCCTCAGTGAAATAAAGACAGACAAAATAACGAAAATGCACTTAGCTTTGATCGCTTCAGATTGCTTCTGAGTTCAGCGCAAGGAAGGCGTTGAATGAGAACGAGGCTGTTGGATGGGAAATAATGTGACTCACACATTATTTCCCTTCCGACAGCCTCGTTCTCATTCAACGCCTTCCTTGCGCTGAACTCAGAAGCATTCTGAAGCGATCAAAGCTAAGTGCATTTTCGTTATTTTGTCTGTCTTTATTTCACCTGAGGAAGACCTAAGAGGTCGAAACGCGTTGTGTGTTGTCTTGTGACTCGTTTGTCCACGTTTCTCTGGGCGGTTCGCTGACATTTATTTAAGATTTATTTCAGTTGAGTTTGGCGACATATTTGTTAAAGAAAATAAAGCATTGTTTATCACCTGTTGTGTTTGCCCGATTAAAATTTTTTTTTTTTTTTTTTTTTTTTGTCTGTGGTTGTGGCAAAAATGGTGCAAAAAAGTAGGACATGGCTTGGGTTGAAACTTGTTCAACAATCTAACTTGATCAGAACAAACAGCTGAAAATTGAATTAAGTGTGTCCTGCAAGTAAATAAAACGGTAATCCCACAGACAGCAAACCGTTGCGAAAGTTAATGCAACAAGATACTTTTGATGCATCCAAAAATACAGCGGTCGTGCGTTTCATTTGTCTCCACTGATATCACCTGCACTGTGTTGTGCCCTCACAACATGGTAGTGCTTCAACTGATTAAAAACACTCCAAAATGTATCTCAGCGGATCGTTCTTCCTGCTCACGATTCAGTTGGTGGAAATTCGAAGCCAAATGCAAGTTTTGCTGAAACTGTTTCAAGCACGGTGCGTTTTGCCTCCTCGTGTAGCGCACACAACACATCCTCCTAACTCAGCGATAAAGACACGCAGCTGTGTACTGCACTCCGAACCTAAAAGTGTGTGGGAACACAGACAACGTGTACGTGACAAAAATTTTGTCATGTACACGTTGTCTGTGTTCCCACACTGAAAAAGCACGATGTCCATTCAGGCTAAAACAAGTGCCAGACACTGGCCGAATGGTCTCCATCCCACGCTTTGAAACGCACATCACATCTGCCTGAGTTTTCCACGCGTGTCTGCATCCCGAGCTTGGTGTGTGCTGTGGCAAGCAAACCAAGAAAAGGATACAATGTTCTTTTTATTGTTTATTATAATAGATAAGATTTACCGGACAAAAACTCAATAAAATAATTAATAATGGTCGATTCTCTCAAAATGTGAATCAATTCACGGCATCTGTGAGTGTATCCATAGTAACGCACAAACGATCCTGTACGATATCAGGCTGTGCATAAAAGTGTAGGAAACTTTCATATGTTTAAATTGTATATGCAAGTCTGTTATTTCGCAGAACTTAATATATATTCGGTTTTTTTTTTTTTGTACAGACGCAACAGAGAATCACGTTTGTGCAGTTCCGCAGAAACAAAAAAATTATTTTCTTGTTTCTCTTGTAGCGCACAGAATGAATAAACATCAGATGGAGCATTTTCGTCGCAGCGTTTTATTTGTGCAAGCTTGATTGTTTGTGTCGTGATTATTAAAGCATTCTGAGCAAAATTGTTTGGGTTTCTGGAAGAAATGTTGCCAGCGAAGAAAGAAAATTCCCACATTAGTTCACGTGCCCGAAGTTTTTAAATTCCATTGCAACGCACGCTCGCGAAATTGTTATTATGAAGCAACAGATTGATGTCTATGGAGCAAAAAAGCGAACGGTTATTGTTTTCCCGATCACACGGTCCAATTAAAGACATGTAACTGTTAAAATCTCCAGACAGTTCTTAAAAGTCGGCTATTTATGAACATGAGTTACTGCAGAGACAAAATATTGTTGCGGCATTGTTTCGCTGAAGCCCACGTCACGATCTCCACGCATTTTATTTCTTTTTCTGCTGGCGACAAGAAATGTACTCATTTTTTGAAGATGAATGCTCTAGCAGCAAATTTAAGGAAAAAGACAAAAAAAGACGGATTATGGCTGTCTTGCCACAAGAAGAGTTCACTGTCAACAGTGGAAGCGAATCAGATCTATTTAAATGACGGTTATCACTTCCTCGCTACGCACATTTCTGGCTGCGTTATTCAAACTAACTAGCTCAGCACATATATTGTGCTTCAGTTGTTTTTTGATCATTCTTGTGTGACTCATTACTTTTGAGTAGTTATTAATAAAATACTTGTGTAAAAACGGATTAAATTATACTTCTTGTTTGTGCACTACAGAGAAACCCCCCTCTCTCTCTCTCTCTCTCTCTCTCTTTCTCTCTCTCACATATTGGCACCCATCATGAAACTGAATGTTTATTACTTGTATATTATTTAATTTTTATTTGTATATTTATATATTTATTTGTAGTCAATCAAATTACATTTTATGCCTAACAAAAAAAACAACCAACCAAACAAACAAAAAACACACAAACTGCCATGCATACGTTTAGGTTTGGTTAATTTCAACAGAAATATGGCTGATAAACCAAGATCCTCGGATAAAGCAGAAAATCCATGTGGCCGTCCAGGACTGAGCAAAAAAAGACATTTCTTTCATAGGTTCTCCCAACAATAACACAAAGCGGCACACTTCTGCAGAAAGAAGCAAGGTTTTTAGAGAGAGACTGAAAGAGGACCCAGAACCGTACAAAGCGTATCGACAGTTTGAAAATGTTCGCATCAAGCAAGTCAAGGCAAGCTTGTCTGAAGAAAAGAAAGCGGCTTACAGACTGAAGACTAGACTGAGAGTGCAAAGATGCTGTGCAAAACAGAAGGAACAGGGAGAAATGAAATCACCAAAGCCTATATTTACAAGAGTAAAGAAGGACAAGCTTTGAGAAAAATGGAGACGCCAAAAAGCAAGACAGGCGAAAAATGAAACTAAAGAAGAAAAGAGAGGCAAGAAACGCACACAGAAGGCAAAACTATCATGAAAAGAAAACAGCACAAGAAGAAGTCCGAAAGTCACCAAACAAAAGAGTGCAGCCCAAAGAAAAGTAACAATGCCAACAGCCCCTGATGAACTTGATCAATCACCTACTCCATCCCGTTGAACATCAGACCAAGCATACAGTTCACACATGAAACTCTGAGAAAAGCTGTATACAGAGCAAGCAAGTCCATGCCAAAGAACAGCAGCAAGAAAGCTGAGGTGCTGGAAAGGATGGTGAAAAAAAATCGACACCCAACTCCAAACAGAAACTGAGGGACCGCATGATAGTCAGCCTAAATTCAAAAAGAAAACTGTGAGTTTTTGAATGAATCATTCAGCAACTTAAAAAAAAAAGAATGTGAATAAAGAAAAAAAAAACAGAAGTAAAGAGCCCTGAAGACAAAAAGAACTCTTGCATTTGCTGTTGGGATGAAGAAGAAATACTCTTGGAGACACTTATTAAAGAGGGAAACTGGTCTTGGGATCAAACTGCTGAAAAAAGCCTGAGTGTCTGACCTTTCTGAGCTTAACTTCCAGCAATGCAAGAATTAACTGACTGAAACGATGAATTAGATAAATTAGTGCACTACAACTTGTATATATGTCACTGTGAAATCCAAAATTGTATTGCCACTGGCATCCAAGACGTTTTAAAGTCCAGCCGACTTGATAAAGTGTTTAAAATCCAGCAGATATAGTTTTTGCTGACAGCAGAATTTTAAGTCCTACAGACTAAAATTAACAGTGTTTTAAAACTGTCAATGAAGACTCTTAGAAATCTAATGAACCTCATGAATCAAGAGCGTCTAAATGTCAAAACAGTAGTTTTAATCCAATGCTGCTTGATGGAATCCCAGATCATTTAAGATTTGGATTCCACGTAATGCACACAACATTTCTCATTTACATAAATATATCTATGCCAAAATGTTAATCATTGTCATGGAAATAAAGCTATTAATATCTGAACTAAAATAAATCAAGAGACGTCCATATCACAGCATTACATCACCTCGAGCGTTGATGGCAACAGCCAACATCCTTTGCATGAGGCCTTGTTATTCTATTAAAACCCCGTGCTAAGTGGAAACCATGTCATGCACATCACGCCAGTCACCTTGGTCTACATTTCGCTGATTCTGAGTGAAGTCTGTTTAAAATCTCTGTTCATTTTTTGATTTTTTTTTTAATTAAAGGAATGTCTGAGCTCTTAAAAAAATGTGTTTTGCTTGTTTTTTTTTTTTAACATTTTTAATTTCTCACCCTCATGTCCCCGGTCGTATTCCAGTATTGTAGATGCACACACACACATACACATATTTATCTATGTATATATATATATATATATATATATATATATATATATACACACACACATACATTTTTTTTTTTCACATGACTAAAATTAAAATCACATGCTCCCTTCAGATGAGGCAAGTATTAAAAAGATACTACAGAAGACTTACCAGTGGCCTCATTGTAGTAGACGTTGATACGCTCCAACTGTAGGTCAGAGTCTCCGTGGTAAGTGCCAGTGGGGTCAATACCGTGTTCGTCTGAGATCACCTCCCAGAACTGCAACAAAGTTGTGAATTTGATCCTACTTCCAGTTGAAACACAAGAGAATCTGGGGCAAAGACGAGAGCAGGACTCCCGTCATCTGCCCCAGTCTTCAAATCGTGGTGTTCAATTCAAACCAGTGATGGATGCCACACTGAAGCTTCAAGCAAGTTTAAGGTGTGTAAAAATTACTAAGCGAATCTTTAAAAAAAATATAATGAAAAAGTAAAAAAAAAAAAAAAAAAAAAAAAACCACCCCTAAATATCCGTGTTACCCTTGACTCAGTCATAGTAAATGACTAAAATTGAATTTGTGTGTGTGTATGTGTGTGTGTGTGTGTGTGTGTGTGTGTGTGTGTGTGTGTGTGAGTGTGTGTGTGTATGTGTGTGTGTGTGTGTGTGTGTGCAGACGGTGTGTGTATGTATGTATGTGTGCAGATATACAAGTGGGAGAGAGAGATGGAGGGAGGGAGGGAGACTGAGGGAACAAGAGAGAGAGGAAGTGTGCAAAAAAGAAAAGTGTGTGCGATCTATAATCATTTTACACAGGTCACAGAGCACATCCAACTGACAAGCAATCCAATGGTATGCAAACCATGCCGTACTCAATCTATCATTGTTGGGTACTCTATCATTCATCACTGCTCCTCCTTCATAACAGCGCAGAACTAATTTGCTGACCTGCAATTTACCCAGTCATATCTAGTAAAGACCAGGTAATTTCTTCTCTTTTCACGCCTTCAAGCTGAGAATGGGGCACATTCCACTTGTTACTAAAGCCACAATTACCCAAAAATAAGCTGGGAAAAATTACCATAATTTATACGCCAATTAGATACAGGATAATACTCATCTCTGATACAGTTTGCTATAAGATCAAAATAAAATTTTTAAAAAAAAAAAGTGCTTTAATTTTTAAGGGATATCTTGGTGAGATTATGTGGATGACCATGTGTACATATGCATGTTCTGTGGTTACTCCTGAAGTGAGGAACATTCTCAGCAAATTTATATTTCTTCATTGTTGTCATCACTATCTCTGTACATCAAGCTGTCAAGTTCGACTACTATCATAAATATATGTTACTATTATACCTAGTTCCAAGTGCTTCATTCTTTTCCACTTCTTCAAAGCTGGACATCTGCCAGTACCTAACAAATTATCAAGCTGCTTTGGAAAGGTCATTATGCTGCATAATGGGAGAGGATTGTTCCTAAATGGTTCACAATGGTTCACGCATCAGGGAGTGTCATATTAATACATCTAGGCTCAGGACACAGAGTAAGCCACTAAGCTGCATTCTTTCATAGTCAGTGCCACCAAGACCTCATGATCTGGGGAGGGTGGGGTTGGGGGTGGGGTGGAGGGGTGGTGGAGGTGGGGGGTGGGAGGGGTGTTGTATACATCGTGCGTGCAATGACTAATCATGTGATCACTGAATATGCTTATCACTTCTACTCGCAATGATCTAACATAACAGAACACTTTACACTAATGACAGCTGAAACGTACAACTAGGTAGGAATACAGTGGAGAATCAAATTGTCTCAGAGAGGGTGGGGTCGGGTTCTCTTGCACAATACACCCCCCCCCCCCCCCCCCCCCCCCCCAAAGTCTACAACAGCACATTCCAATCTGGAGGACTTTCATTCTTCATCGTCATACTTTTTTTTAGACCATCATTTGGGGCTCCACGAGTTGTGTATATGATGCATAATATGAGCTCTCAAATCATAATAATAAGATGCATGTGAACAAATGGTAAAGTGCTTGTAGTTAAAGCTCCACTGCTGTGAATTGAAAGTCTGATTTTGTGGACACTCCATAAAACTTACATAGAAGCCTTCTCTAAACTTGGAATTTCGAATTGAAAATACTCCGCACAAAAAACTTCTTTGATTATGTGGGTGGTTCAGCGATTGATAATGTCCTGAGTACTAATCAGAGAGGGTGTTCTTTTTTTTGCGCTTACACGTCATACTACACACCTGTGTTTAAAATATTTCCATTGCCTGTAATGTTTTTTAAAGTTAATATCTAGGCTCTTTTGATATCAACTAGTAAGTACTCCATAAAGATGTTATCTGTTATGAATTACGAATGTTCTTCCATTAATGTGGCTATATTCAGTAAATACTTTGTACTGTTTGTGTTCAATCACAGCTTAATAACTTGAAAGAATTATGTACATATATTCTGTTATGAATTACAAATGTTCTTCCATTAATGTGGCTATACTCAGTAAATATACTTTGTACTGTTTGTGTTTAATCACAACTTGATAACTTGAAAAAAACGTATGCACATATATAAATACTTAGTACAGTTTGTGTTTAATCACAACTTTAAAAAAATTAATGTACATACGAGTCATCAATATGTTTGGAAATCTTTCATGTTTGGATAACATAATCTCTTCTACTTCTCTTCTTAAGGTGGGTAATTTGAGGTACTTCAGTCTATCTCTTAAGAATTTTCAATCCTTTGTAATTTTGTACCCCCCCCCCCCCCCCCCCCCCCTCGCTAAATTGATCTACTTTATTAAATATGGATACCAAATCGCATTACCATACTGGCAACTAGTTTCACTACTCCCTTGTTACAAATTCAGAATTTGGATGTCTGTAAATGAAAAGATCCTTGAACACTATGCTTATCACCTGATTGCTTGACAACATTAACCCTTTCCCTGCCACAGTACACAAGCTTGTCTGTATTGCTGAGTGTTGGGGGCCAAATTGCAGTAGGTTCACTCATCTATTCACTACCTGAGGTATCTCTTAGATTTTTTGCATGTTTTTTTTTTCTTATACCCTGTGCTATGATGTGGTATCATAATAATTTGATTTTGCTGGTCATTAGTATGATAAAAATAATCAAGTAAAAGTACCCCGTAGTAGACACAGTTATGGGCGTACAAGGTTGTGAAAACAACCCCATAATAGGCACGGTGCAAGCAGGGAAGAGGTTAAGAATGCAATGGTCCACTTCAAACATGGATGTTATCTATACAGAGAGGTCAGTCCAACCAAAGCCCTAGCTTCAAATGCAACAATTTTTCCTTTTCTTTGTAAAAGTTAAATCCTCCAACACATCGAGTCTTCACGATGTATTCATTGCAGTTAGTTTTC
>JADBJO010000072.1:332500-335000 GCA_016801955.1 Conus betulinus
AGAGAGAGAGTGGAGGGAGGGAGACAGACAGACAGACAGGCAGACGGACAGAGAGAGAGAGAGAGAGAGAGAGAGAGAGAGAGAGAGAGAGAGAGAGAGAGACTCAAGCCTCAAATGTTTTAATCATAAAGGCCATAGCCCCTTAGAAAGGGGATATACATTTTAAGTCGCACATAAATATTGGTCTTTTTCATGTTGACTAAACACTTTTCCTTTTAAATGACTTATATAACTAGATAGCTAACTTTTTAACGGTGCTTTCATTTGGTGATGACATCAACAACGTTAATTTGAACAGACAAGAGGATAGTCAAAATACTTTTACGGAATGAATTGTTCTGTAAAATCATTTAATATTGAGCAACCCAGAGCAAAGTGAACTTCGTCCTCTTTTGCATTTCGACACAATGGACAGTTTTAGATTTCTTTTGCATAACTGTCTATAGCGATGACTAGCAATATCAGACACACCGAATCGAAATCTAGTCATAATGTGTTTGAAATGCTTGTCTATTTTCATTGACATATACACTGGTAAACAGCGTAAATGACTATACGTTCTGCGTAATTCAAATCTCTCACTGATTTGTAGGTGGGTGTTCCAGTTTTGCCAACTGCAATCAATCAATCTTTCTCGGAACTCCTTCATGAAAACGTTCATATCACCAACACCTTGGTTGCCCCATACAAAACCGAATCCGTATTCACATACTTTCATTCTTACATTTGTTACCCAGTTTTTTCCTATCTCTGTTGTCAAATTCTAACAGCATTCTATATGCTTTGCGTGGTAACCTGTGAACCTGCATCTGTAATATTTTAACCATATCGAATACACTTTACAGCAGAATTCACGTGAATTGGATATATCTAGCTGTATCACCATTTACCAAACCATTTGGCGTTTGCAACGATACCCCAGAAATTCTTTAGAGCAAACAGATGGAATTTTTCACAATGTACAACAGCACCATACAGGCTCCATATTTCAGCTCCATATTGTACCGTCGGTTGAACTTAACGGTCAAACAGCTTCAAAAACAAGGGGAGAGAATCGTCATGGATTCATGATCATTTCTTTAGAATGCACAGCAATGCATGTTTTGCTTTACTGACTGAATCTTTGCAGTTCAAGGCGAAACTCAAGCGTGTGGAGAAGTATATACCCAAGTATTTATACGCATTAATAACATGCACTATAGATCCCTTGATTGTCCATCGTTCTCTGGCTGCAGGATAGCGTCCTTTCTAAATATAATTATGTCGTTTTTTGTTGAATTAGAACTTTCAGTTGTAATGTAGTAGTAGGTCTTTGCAAGGTCTTTAATTGAGTTTGTAATCCAGTTACTGTTTCTGAAACCAAGAGAGAGAGAGAGAGAGAGAGAGAGAGAGAGAGAGAGAGAGGCAGGTGTTTGTGCGCTAGAGATGGTGACTGATAAGAAAAACAGACGACTCTTCAGGACTCGGGAATGCATGGCGTAACCCTCAACTGAATCAGACGTAACCTTTCTCCAGCCCGTTACATAATCTAATCCTTGCCCGAACCCTAACCTAATCCACACTGTAAAGCTGATTTACAGCAAACAACCAACCAAATTTCCCTGACGTCGCGGAATTGTGCTTGCCGTGTTGAGGGCTGTGGAGTTGTCTTCAGTTGTCTTTTCCTTTCTCCCGAGAGAGAGAGAGAGAGAGAGAGAGAGAGAGAGAGAGAGAGAGAGAGAGAGAGAGAGAGAGAGAGCTCTCTCTCAAATGTTTCCGCTTGTACGATCCTTCCCAATCCCCACCCCTTCCTTCCGCCCTCCCATCTCCTTCCCTGACTAATCTTACCCTCCTCTCCTTTCCATTTTTACACATTCACATCCCCCCCCCCCCCCCCCCCCCCCCCCCCCCCCCACACACACCCACACACACACACACCACACACACACACTTGTTCTAGATGGATTTTCCGCCACTCATACAAGGAACTAAAGACAAATGATAGGATCCCCAACAGCAAATACACACACACACACACACACACACACACACACACACACACACACACACACACACACACACACAATAAGGAGCGTATCTGTTTACCAACAGTCCCTGCCCCAAACCGGGCTGCAGGCAATGTGAACACCCCAAAGGCCGCGCATGGACAGTAGAAAGGGCCTACTATGGTACCATATTAGCTTTTAAAGGCGATAATGTCTGTTGTCCTCTGGAAAACAAAAACAACAACAAAACAAAGAAAGAAAGAAACAAACAAAAAACAGGTATGATCCTCGAGACAAATATCGCAACTGTTTTGCCCCGTTTTGTTAAGAACAATAAATGTTTTTCCCTGTTTCCCTTCAGATCACAATTGTTTTTCTGTCTTTCCCTCAGGGTAATAGCCCTCAATTTGTCTCTCTGAAGGAAACAGGTATTATCGCATTGAAAACGTCCTTAGCAGGAAAAGACCAATTAGTGTGATCGCTATTTACCACCACGACGAACACATGGTATGTAG
>JADBJO010000072.1:350000-362500 GCA_016801955.1 Conus betulinus
CACACACACACACACACACATACACACACACACACACACATACACACACTCACACACACACACACACACACACACACACACACACACACACACACACACACACACATACACCACACACGCACGCAAACACGCACGCATGCACGCACGCATGCACGCACGCACACACACACACACACACACACACACACACACACACACACACACACACTCACACACACACACACACACACACACACACACACACACACACACACACACACACACACACACACACACACACACACACACACACACACACACACACACACACACACACACACACACACACACACACACACACACACACACACACACACACACACACACACACACACACACACACACACACACACACACACACACTCACACACACACACACACACACACACACACACACACACACACACACACACGGGAAGTCAAGGTGTACTCAAGATGCTTACAACTTTACAATGCTTGTGAACACACAGACAGACAGACAGACAGACAGACAGACAGACAGACAGACAGAGAGAGAGAGAGAGAGAGAGAGAGAGAGAGAGAGAGAGAGAGAGAGAGAGAGAGAGTGAAACGACAGATTTCCACATCTGTTTGTGACTCGTTTAGATGGTGCGTTCGTGTCTGCCCTCACGACCGCTGTAACTGTCGCGGCGGATGTGTTTGTATCAGATGGCAACGTTGCTGGTGTGGAGGATGTATTGGTGTAATTCCCCCCAAACGGACACTACTGTAATGGACATCACTGTAATTGGTGTGGAGGGTGTGTCTGTATTAGCTCTCCAGCCGGACACCACCCTATCAGCTCTCCACCCAGACTCCATCCTAATTTCTGTGGAGGGTGGGTTGGTGTCAGCACTCAAAACTGACACCGCTGTATTTAATGGGAGGATGTGTTGATGTTAGCTCTCAAAAATGACACCACCATAATTTGTGTGTGGCGGGTGCGTTGATGTTAGCTCTCAAAAATGACACCACCATAATTTGTGTGGAGGGTGCGTTGATGTCAGCTCTCAAAAATGACACCACCATAATTTGTGTGGAGGGTGCGTTGATGTCAGCTCTCAAAAATGACACCACCATAATTTGTGTGGAGGGTGCGTTGATGTTAGCTCTCAAAAATGACACCACCATAATTTGTGTGGAGGGTGTGATGATGTCAGCACCCAAAACTCACACCACTGCAATCTGGCGCCGGGTGTGTTTGTGTCAGGCCTTAAACCCGACACCACCCTGCCTGAAGTGGAGTGGAGAGTGAGTTTGTGTCAGCCCTTTAAAAAAAGACGCACTGTAACTAGTCTGGAGACTGTTTTGGGTCATTCGTCGGATGTAATATCACTGTAAATGGTGTTGAAGGTGTGTTTGTGTAAGTCCTCATTACTGACACCCCTGTAACTGGTGTTGAAGAGGTGTTTGTGTAAGTCCTCATCACTGACACCACTGTAACTGGTGTTGAAGGTGTGTTTGTGTAAGTCCTCATCACTGACACCACTGTAACTGGTGTTGAAGAGGTGTTTGTGTAAGTCCTCATCACTGACACCCCTGTAACTGGTGTTGAAGAGGTGTTTGTGTAAGTCCTCAAAACTGACACCCCTGTAACTGGTGTTGAAGAGGTGTTTGTGTAAGTCCTCATCACTGACACCCCTGTAACTGGTGTTGAAGAGGTGTTTGTGTAAGTCCTCATTACTGACACCCCTGTAACTGGTGTTTAAGATGTGTTTGTGTAAGTCCTCATTACTGACACCCCTGTAACTGGTGTTGAAGAGGTGTTTGTGTAAGTCCTCATTACTGACACCACTGTAACGAAAGTAGAGGATGAGTTTGTGTCAGCCCTTAGAACTGAATGCACGCTGTCTGGTGTGTCGAATGTGTTTATTTCACCCCTTCAAACTCACTGCAGTGTAGCTTGTGTGGACAATGGGTTCCTGTTATCCTTCAAATCCCACAGCACAGTATCCCGAGCCCTAAACATTGACATTGCTACAGTTGGTGTGGAGTGTATGTTCGTGTCCTCCTTCAAAAGTGACACCAGAGTTAGCGATTTGGAGAGTGTGTTTGTGTCAGCTTTCAACGAGAGAGTCCATGGTGTGTGTTGTGTCAGCCCATAAAAAAAGAGACTAGCTTAATCAGTGAGGTGGTGTGTTTTGGCCAGTCCTCAAAACTGACGTAATTGATGTGTCGTCTGAATACTTAACTGATGTGGAGTACTTTTTCAGGCCCCAAAAACTGACACCACTGTAGCTGCTGCGGAGGATGAGTTAGTGTTAGCCCTTAAACAGGCCGACTGTAGTTAGTTCAGAGGGTGTGTTTGTTTCAGTCCCCCAAACATAACACCACCGTATCAACACTCAAACTGACATTCGTATAGTGATGTGGATGGTGAGTTTGTGTTAGCCCTCAAACTGATATAATTGTAAATCTGTGGAGATGGTGTTTATGTAAGGCCTCAAAATGGTTACCACTGTGACTGATCATAAGTGTTTCTATAGGCCCTCTGATATTCTGATATCACTGTAGCTAATAAGGGGTTGCTGTGTGTGTGTGTGTGTGTGTGTGTGTGTGTGTGTGTGTGTGTGTGTGTGTGTGTGTGTGTGTGTGTGTGTGTGTGTGTGTGTGTGTGTGTGTGTGTGTGTGTGTGTGTGTGTGTGTGTGAGAGAGAGAGAGAGTCCTAACTGGAAGTGGTGGAAAGGATGCATTTGAGTCAGACCTCTAAATTGACATTCGTGTAACCTTGAATATGTCAGCAGTATGCTCTAGTGTGGAAAATTTGTCTGTGACAGCCCTGAAATGGACACGTCTACAACTTAGCAGATGGGTGTGCTTTTTGTCAGTATTTCAAACCGACATCATTGTAGCTGTTGCTGAAGATCTATTTATTTATCTATTCACTTGTTCATTTTTGCGTCATCTCTCAAATTCCCACGGTATTATATCTGGTGTGGATGGTGTGTTTGTTTCAGCTGTCTGAACTGACATTACTATAGATGGTGCAGAGTGTCTTAGTATCATCCCTCAAAACTGACACCACTGTGCCTGTGCCTTGCGTAGGATGTGTCTGAATCATGAAGCAGGTGGTGTGGAGGGCCAAGTGTGAGGCAGAGGAGGCGCGGGAGTGAGGTTGTGGGCATGTAGAGCTAAAGCGATGTATCCGGAGGAGGGCGAGGCTGGATGGAGGGGAGAATTTGAGTGGAGAGGTAGGAGGTGAATGGAGAGGAAGATGGGTGGGGATGGGGATTAAAAAAGATTAAGGCCACGTCCGTTCGTATCAAGACAGTATGTCATTTTTTTTTCTTTTGGGCGAAACCACATGTTGAAAGCCTAATGATGGGCTGATGGGGGAGGGGCGGGGGATAGAGAGGGGAGGGGTGCCTCTGGGTGAGCCCCGCAGCTCTATAAAACCTGACAGGTGACCTGTGAGTTCATTGCTGCGAATACACCTCACTGTACTCAACAGACTGCGGGACGCTTTCTCTTCATCAGGTGAGAATTCATGTTCCTCGTTTGTCGCGCTGGCCATGACATATTCTGTTTGTCTTCGGCTTGCGTGGTTGATGTGTCCAGATGGGAACAGTCGTCAGATTTTACTAAGCTCTGCTTGCAGTGAGACTTGTATCCAGTTTGTATTGTAGGCTCGGTTTGTTGCCACTGCTTCTCAGGCAGGCCAGCCCACCTGTATCGGATCAAAACAGCCGGTGAGAAACTGTGCCTAACAAAGCGACTGGAGGAAATCATTGGCGTGTAATGTTTATAATGGTGCATTAACTTTGATACCAGCTCTCGCGTTTGAATGGGTTTTAAGCATCGTAAAATATTGATAGGTCTCTGCTCTCTGAGTAATGAACATCGTCTGCCATTTCTTCTCTTTTTTTTTCTGAACTGTAATACCGCCTGCTACAACAAATGTAGGTGCTTTGCAGCAGCTCGTCACTAGTTTGTCTGCCAGCACTGAAACCTTATGTTTTTTACCAGCAAGTCAGGACCTTTCTTTTCCTGTAAAACACTTCTTGTATTCAGTGGCAGCCTTTAGTACTTAGAGATAAAAATTCAATTTCAAATTCAAATTTAACTGTTTACTTAAAGAAAAAAAAAACTACTGAAAACAATACGATTTATTAGAATTTCTGTTACGAAGTGACGTGCGTTTCTTTCGGCTGATAATATTCCTGCTAAATTTGGCAGACAGGCCGGAGAATATGTGAAGCAGCGTTTCATCAGTTACTCCCCTAATCATCAGCTGCCGTCAGCACCCCACATTTTCATAAGATTGTCGTGCTATAATTTAGACAGAGAGTGATGAAACCAAAATTAATTACATCTACTTTATTACATCATATACAAATGTGATGTTGAGGTTTTCTCTCCTTTTCCCATTTTCAAAACATTTTTTTTTTTTTTTCCATTTTCACCCACCTCTTTGTATCTTCTTCTTTTCTTTCTTTCTTTCTTACCATTAGATTTTTGAAATTATTTATTCGTTTATTCATTTATTTGTAGATTTGTTATCATTTTTATATCCATCTTGGACTTGCTAGGGAAAGATCTGTTTCAACATTTGCTATTTTGGGAAGTCGGGATAGAGGCGGAGTTTGCAGAAGACGCTCGTTGGCTAAATTGGTTGTAACTCCTTTGATTGAAAAACGATAAAACAAAGAAACTTTGTTATTGTTGTTGTTACTGTTGTTGTTGTTGTTATTTGTTTTTGTCCCCCAGATTCCATCCAAATTTCGCGGACTCCCGCTGGGAGGTCGTGGGTTCGAATCCCATCAGAAGTCATGTGGTTTTTCTGCCCCGACCGGCTCCTACCCAGAGTTGAGTTTGCTGCGGCTCAGTTGGGAAGACTGGGACCACACAGTCGAGTTTCATCCACTTAATGGATGCGTTTCTGAGAGTGTTGCTCAAATTTCCTGACCCACACTGCAGGTGCCTGTATCTCTCGGGCCTGGTTGACGCCGGGATATATTATGAAAGGAAGCGTAGAGTACAGCCCTGTCATGTAGTCTCAGACCGAAATGGAAATCCGTAGCATCATCTTAATCATCCTCATTCTCATCGATCAGCATTTAAAAAAAAAAAAATGTCTCAAGTTCTGTGGCCCTTCATGCCCTGCTCTCATGGTGACCTCAATTTCGATGTCCTCTCCACGTCTGTGGCCTTGGTTTGGTTCCGTCGGGGTCACCGGTATCGGTGGGTCCATGGGGGCTGTCGTTGGACGGGACGTGGTGGCGCCCTCCGGAAGGAGAGCTCACTCACGCCGGCTCCGCGACTAAGCAATTATTGTCGTCAGTAGGGGGCTTAGTAGGTGGTGCGTATGTTAGATCAGAACAGGCGCCACTGAGTGACACCACCGTGGGGGTGCCTCCTCTCGACTCTTGACGTTGACCGCTCCCTGTGGATTGCCGGTGCCGGGGCTGCGGCGAGGGCCGACCGGGCTGTGGCTGTGGACGGGGTGTCGGAATGAGCGGCGTGGGTTCTCTCTCTCTCTCTCTCACACACACACGCGCGCACACACACACACACACACACACACACACACACACACACACACACACACACACACACACACACACACAAGCCCCATGCATGCACACAAGCACGGACACACACACACACACACACACACACACACACACACACTATGTTTCTCCTCTCTATATTGGGGGGATCACTTCCGGCTGGCGAAGTGTTGACACTGACTGACAGGACTGCGACGTTTAAGTGAAGTATCTCTGATCTGAGCTCCTACATCAACCCGGAGAGTACCTGGTCATCATCATGCCAGAGAGTATCTGGTCGTCACCATGCCGGAGAGTACCTGATCGTCACCATGCCGGAGAGTACCTGGTCATCATCATGCCAGAGAGTATCTGGTCGTCACCATGCCGGAGAGTACCTGGTCATCATCATGCCAGAGAGTATCTGGTCGTCATCATGCCGGAGAGTACCTGATCGTCATCATGCCGGAGAGTACCTGGTCATCATCATGCCTGGTGGTCATCATCATGCCAGAGAGTACCTGGTCGTCATCATGCCGGAGAGTACCTGGTCATCATCATGCCGGAGAGTACCTGGTCATCATCATGCCGGAGAGTACCTGGTCGTCATCATGCATGAGAGTAGAGTATCATGAGAGTACCTGGTCGTCATGCCGGAGAGTACCTGGTCGTCATCATGCCGGAGAGTACCTGGTCGTCATCATGCCGGAGAGTACCTGGTCGTCATCAACCCGGAGAGTACCTGGTCGTCATCATGCCGGAGAGTACCTGGTCGTCACCATGCCGGAGAGTACCTGGTCGTCATCATGCCGGAGAGTACCTGGTCGTACCCGGACAGTACCTGGTCGTCATCATGCCGGAGAGTACCTGGTCGTACCATGCCGGAGAGTACCGTCATCATGCCGGAGAGTACCTGGTCGTCATCAACCCGGACAGTACCTGGTCGTCATCATGCCGGAAGCTGCTTTAAGTTTTCGGTCAGTGTGCGAGGCTTTGTGCCGGTCTTCATACAGTTCATGGCTCGACGAGCGTTGAAGAAGAAAGCCATTGTCTTTCGAACAATAAAACTACGCAAACGGGTACACGGTGTCATGGTTGGCTTACTCCTGGCCTATTTGTACGCCGGCGTTTTTCTACATTGCTGTGGAGACGTGGAGCTGAACCCTGGACCTGGCGGAAAGGCAAAAAGTCTTCGGCAGTCCCGCTTGAAGGGCACCAGTGACGGCTCTGCTGGAGCTTCTTCTCCTTCACGGACAGCCGGTGACCCGGCGCTGAAGGACATCATGGCGACCCTTCACAGTAAGTTCAACGAAGTGAAGGAAGATATCCGACAAGTTAAAGACATGTTTGCTGGGCTACAGGAAGAGATGATTGAACTGAAAGAGGAAGTGATAAATTTAAGAAGTGAAAATCAAACTCTGAAAGAACAAAATGAAAGTCTCTGGGAAATGTTGTGAACTTAGAAATGAAGGCTGACGGCTTGGAGGGACGGTCCAAAAGTAACAATATAATCTTTTATGGTATCCACCGACAGGAAAATGAAACTAAAGAGCAATGTGAAGGTGTGATTAGAGATGTACTGACGGACAAACTGGATCTGACACAGGACATTGACTTTGACCGACTCCACAGACTCAACAAAAGAAAGATTCCCCTGTTATTGGCCGGTGTACCTTTTTCAAGGACAAGGAAAGAATTCTTAGTAAGAGAAGTAACCTTCGGGGCAGCAACATATTCATTGGGAAAGATTTCGCCGCGCGTGATAGGGAGATTCGGCGGAAACTTGTCCCTCATAAAAAGACAGCCAGAAAGAAAAAATAAGAAGGCGATAATGGTTTTTGACCACCTCATTATTGACGGGAAGAAATTTGTGTTGGATCATCAACAAAAACCTAATGCCAATACAATAGGGATACGGCCGGCCTGGCATACATAAAGAACGGTACACGTTGTTATGTCTTAAAAAAGATCTTGTTACTAAAGTTTTACATAACACAGAGGGAACAAAAAACATTAGAGTCACCATCTTCCTCTAGTTCTGACAGAATGTATTCACGTGCAAGTGGCGTTTGTTCCCCGTGAGCTTGTGACAGAAGATGACACCGCAGCCATGTCAGCTCGCGATTGCGTGCGCGAGGATCGTATGAACACGTAACCTTCCACCAGCTGTGTTGATGTGTATTTTGAGAGTGGCAGTGAGAATGTGTACGCAGCAGAGGAAGGGTGCATGCGGACGAGAGCGAGAAAGGAATAACGTGTGTGTGTGGATGGAAATCGTTTGTCGTTTTTACATCGGAATGTCAATGGATTGTTATCGAAGATTGGTGATCCTAACTTTCTCTCTTATATAACATCGTTTGACATAGTTTATCTTGTTGAAACTTTCGTTGATTGTTTACAACCTTTTTCTTTTCATACCCATGAGATTTTCTGTAAACCTGCTTTACAATTCACACATCAAGGAAGACGATCGGGGGGGGGGGGGTTGCGGAGGGGGGGGGGGGGGGGGGAATAATTTGTCTCGTGAAAAAAGAACTGTTGCAATATGTGAAAGCAATTGATGTTGATTACAACAACGTCATTATGTTTGTTATTTCTGGAAGTCTACTTAATTTGACCAAAGATGTTTTGTATGTATGTACATATGTACCACCGGAAAATTCACCATACTACTGGTATTTTGATGTTGATAATGGTATATGTGCACTAGCAGATATTCTCACAGATAAGGTCTTTGAATTTCCTAATATGTAAATTCTTTTAAGCGGAGACCTTAACAGCAGAACTTCTAATATCTGTCAGGATACAGGTGCTAATGGCACTGTTTATAGTGCAGGGTTTAAAAAATGATTCTTTTCGAATTAAAAAGGTGTCTGAAGACAAAGTATTAAATAGATATGGTAAGTGTTTACTAAGCATGTGCACAGCTCTAGAATTATGCATTTTAAACGGAGTATGTAATGGCGGCCGCCAAGGTCGTTCCACATACGTTTCTCATACACAGGTAATAGTGTTAATGATTATTTCTTGGCCTCTGTTGATCTTTTATGTATGTATTATGCCATTATGTTCTACGTATGTAAAAGAACGCATTGAGTCCGCTCACTTGCCTTTAGAATTTCATGTGAACTTTTATCGGGACGATAAACTTCATAGGGATCAAGATAATGTGATTGAAAATTGTAAGTTTATTGAAAAATTTGTGTGGCGGGAACAGAATGATGATTTATTTCATGCACTGATGAACAATGAAGGTACTAAATCTTTATTTGAAGCAGCAGTTGACCTCTCACACATGTGGACATTAACTTGGCATTGAATACGTTTAACAATTGTATGAGAAAACAAGCAGAGTGAGCAGAGTGTATGAAAACGAGGATCAGAATTGATGAAAGAACACGTAACGAAGCGTGGTTTGACCTAGAATGTCAAGCAGCTAAAATGTCTACCAGAAAGCTTCTAAGAATATTTTGCAGAACATTGGATGTCACTGACAGGTCGAATTATTGTATCTCTCGAAGTGAATATAAGAAGCTATTACAGAAGAAGGAAAAAGAATACAACGCTCGTTTATTAAATAATCTTGTTTATTCGGTGAATGATACCAATGATTTTTGGCGTAATGTACATAGGGTGTCAATCAAGGTGTATCGCACACATAATGCGATTTCTGTTAACGAGTGGCACAGACATTTCAAAAACCTCCTTGAAAAAGATGTTTACAGCACAATAGAAATAGAAACGGTAAATTATTCGGAAAGCATAGGTGAAATTAGTATTGTGGATGACCCAATCTCCAAAGAGGAAGTTATAGTAGTAGCTATAAAGAAGTTGAAAAAACGTCAAATCTGCTGGTGCAGATAGCTTAATGGGAGAAATGTTAAAAAAAAAAATGGTGGCGAGACTATTGTTGAGTTCCTTGTTAAATTTTTCAATGCTTTTTTTGACAGAGGAATACACTCTGAAGGATGGATGGAATCAGTCATAGTGCCATGGTTTAAAAAAGGAAATGTTAATGATACTGGCAACTACAGAGGAGTGTCACTTTGTGACATTGGCAGCAAGCTATATAGTTCTATTCTAAACTACAGGTTGCAGATGTGGGTAGAACAGTATAATATCACTGACGAATATCAGGCTGGTTTTAAGAAAGGATACTCTACAGTGGACCACATGTTTACATTATTAGCAATTGTACAGAAGCAGTTTTCATTAAATCGTAAATTCTACGTGCTTTTATTGATTTTTGTGAAGGCCTTTGATTCTATTTCAAGGAAACTTCTATGTCCAGTTCTTAAAAGAATGGTGTTAAAGGGAAGCTGTTTCGGTGTATAAAAGTATGTATTCTAATGTGAAAGCATTTGTCACCTGCCCGTCAGGACCTTGCGAGCAGAGCAAAACATGTAGTACTATGTATGTTGAGAGAGAAAATTGTATATGCTTAATAACAACTGTTTGGTTGTGTTACTTAAACTTTTTGATGCTCAAGTCCAACCAATTGCTCAGTATGGAGCAGAGTTATGGGGTATGGATAAAGCTGTTGCTGAAATAGAGAAAAAGTTCACTTGTTTGCTTTAAAAAGATTCTTGAGAGTGCTACCTAAAACGGCAAATGATTTTGTATATGGGTATACAGGTCGATTTCCTATGTACATCAACTCCTGTTTACGATGTATTAGTTACTGGTTGAAAATACATATTCTACGTATGGATGAGGAAAGATTACCATAATAAGGCGTTTAAAAATAATGTTGCTTAGTTCAGAATTAAAAGGTAAGAAAAATTGGGCGTCAGACATTCGAGATTTTTTGTATCAAAATGGGCTCGGGTTCGTCTGGATCAATCAAGGTGTGGAAAATGTCAATATCTTTTTAAAGAACTACGTCAAAGGTTGATTGATAACCGATGGCAAAATGGGAGGAACAAGTTCAAAATAATGGCCTATACTGAATAAACTTCCGCTTCCGCGTCCGCTTCCGCTTCCGCGTCCGCTTCCGCTTCCGCGTCGGCTTCCGCTTCCTCTCTATATCCTCCACTCTATGTCTTTCTTTAGCGCGCGCGCGCGCGCGCGCGCGCGCGCGCACACACACACACACACACACACACACACACACACACACACACACACACACATAGGCATGCACGCACACACACTCACACAGCCTGTCTCTCTCTCTCTCTCTCTCTCTCTCTCTCTCTCTCTCGCTATCTCTCTCTCTCACTCACACACACGCACACACACACACACACACACACACACACACACACACACACACACACACACACACACACACACACTCACACACACACACACGCACACACACACACACACACACACACACACACACACACACACACCACACAGTGGCACAGCTATGGGTCCACCTCATGCTCCTACGTATGTAGATGTCTTCATGGGTTGTCTAGATGGGAAACTAGTCCAAGAAAGTCCAATACCTCTACTGTCTCCTATAAAACCTCATAAAAACATTCATATACAGGAGATTGGGTCAGCTGGAGTAGATATAGGGATGATGGATTCATTGTACTACCCGAGGAAAAATATCTCCCTATCTTGCAGAAACACCTAGAATCGCGTGCGCGTGCACATCTGGTGGCTTCGTCATAGCAATAAGTGAAATCCAAGTGTGCCACACAATCATAGTGATTCATTTTCCGACTGCCAACATCTGCTCTGATGCAAATTAGATCAGTACACGGTACTGAACCAGTGTGCGTGTCTACACACACGAGAGAGAGAGAGAGAGAGAGAGAGAGAGAGAGAGAGAGAGAGAAGAGAGAAACAGAACAGAGACAGAGAGAGAATGACAGACAGACAGAGACACAGAGAGAGGGAGGGAGATGGGGAAGATACACAGAAAGAGGGGCAAAAGGGGGGACAGGGAGGGATGGTAAAACTGACACACTAACACAGACGAAATACAAATAGACACTACGAATAAGGTACACAGTAACAGATCTTGTGCATGACACAGACTAAGGAATGTTTTACAGATATCTCTTTTCTTCAAACAAGCAACAACAGCAACAAGAATCAGCACAGCATGCCTAGCCATCAGCCAAGAGAGAGAGGCGGGGGGAAGGGTAGGAGAGAGAGAGAGAGAGAGAGAGAGAGAGAGAGAGAGAGAGAGAGAGAGAGGGGGGGGGTCTGGCAGGGGCCAGGTACATGTTCCATTCCAAGTGTCATGCCATGCAGGATTTTGTGTGATCGAGTTCAGTGTGATCGAGTTCAGTGTGACAGATCCCTTTTGTCCGGTCCGTGTGTGGTCGAGTTCAGTGTGACGGATCCTTTTTGTCCGGTCCTTGTGTGATCGACTGCAGGCATGGTTTTTTGTATGTGTATGCTTGAATGTATATGTCTTTCTAGTGTGCACATCTCTGCTTGCTTGTATATGTGCACGTCTGCATATACTAATAAATGCCGGAGTGTATGTTGTGTGTGTGTGTGTGTGTGTGTGTGTGTGTGTGTGTGTGTGTGTGTGTGTTTCTGCTTCAGTGTGTATGTAGGTGTGCATACATAGACAGGTTTAAGAGTGACTTGATAATGTTTTAACCGGGTGTGCATATGTTCAGTTTCAAATCTTTGTCTTTTGATTTAGAACTACAAAAAACCGGCAGCACAAAAGATATTGAAACTGGAAGGCATTGTTCATAATGAACACGTTGTTGACACGTACATATCTGTATTAGACAGTAATGCACTAAGACCTCACATGTTGTGAATATAAACTATGCTGTTGTTCCCATAGCGCGCGTGCACGCACACACACAGACACACACAGACACACAGACACACACACACACACACACTCACACACACACACACAACACACACACACACACACACACACACACACACACACACACACACACACACACACACACATTCACATACATTTGCATATTCAAATGCACATACCAACGATACCCACCGCCCACCCTCCCAGCTTTC
>JADBJO010000072.1:367500-407500 GCA_016801955.1 Conus betulinus
CATACAGACAGACAGACAGATAGATAGATAGATAGATAGATAGATAGATAGATAGATAGATAGATAGATAAATAGACGGATGGACAAATAGAGACGTAGATACATATATACATGGATAAAAACCTTGTAACTCTGCATGATTTTGTTTGTTTGTTTTTTTTTTTTGGGGGGTGAATGGTTGTGTATATGCGCGCGCGCGTTTTGTGTGTGTGTGTGTGTGTGTGTGTGTGTGTGTGTGTGTGTGTGTGTGTGTGTGTGTGTGTGTGTGTGCAGATTCTGGGAAGAGTACCAAACACCTGCCTCTCAAGCCTTGGATCGACTGCAATACAATGAACGAGGACTGTAAGTTGTTAGAAGAGTAATCAAAACTATACTGGGCTTTTTTGTGTGTGTGCATATCGAATGTTCCAAACGATGCAGTTCTGACACTTTGCTCTTTGTTCAGACATGATTCCCCCTCCTCATTTGCAGGTAAGATAATAGTGTTCAAATACAGGCAACACTTCGCTAATGCAGTGTGGGCCCACCGGATAGAGGATGGGAGCCATACACATATAACATATCACAGTGCACGTGGAACAGACAGGGGACAGTGGACATCCTGGGTCAATTCAAATACATTATGCAACACATTTCCGAAGAGGTTTTTTTCTGTCTCATTTTTTCGTGCCACTCCAGTGGTCTTGCCTCCACACCACGCATTCTGGCCCCCTATCCAAGCTACACCCGTCTGGCCCCCTTCCAAGCTACACCCGTCTGGCCCCCTATCCAAGCTACACCAATCTGGCCCCCTACCCAAGCTACAACCGTCTGGCCCCCTACCCAAGCTACACCCGTCTGGCCCCCTATCCAAGCTACACCCGTCTGGCCCCCTATCCAAGCTACACCCGTCTGGCCCCCTATCCAAGCTACACCAATCTGGCCCCCTACCCAAGCTACAACCGTCTGGCCCCCTACCCAAGCTACACCCGTCTGGCCCCCTACCCAAGCTACACCCGTCTGGCCCCCTATCCAAGCTACACCAGTCTGCCCCCCTATCCAAGCTACACCAGTCTGGGGCCCCTATCCAAGCTACACAAGCTAGTCTGGCCCCCTATCCAAGCTACACCAGTCTGACCCCTATCCAAGCTACACCCGTCTGGCCCCCTATCCAAGCTACACCAGTCTGCCCCCCTATCCAAGCTACACCAGTCTGCGCCCCTATCGAAGCTACACCAGTCTGGCCCGATATCCAAGCTACACCAGTCTGGGCCCCTATCCAGGCTACACCAGTCTGGCCCCCTATCCAAGCTACACCAGTCTGGGCCCCTATCCAGGCTACACCAGTCTGGCCCCCTATCCAAGCTACACCAGTCTGACCCCCTATCCAGGCTACACCAGTCTGGCCCCCTATCCAAGCTACACCAGTCTGACCCCCTATCCAAGCTACACCAGTCTGGCCCCCTATCCAAGCTACACCAGTCTGGACCCCTATCCAAGCTACACCAGTCTGACCCCCTATCCAGGCTACACCAGTCTGGCCCCCTATCCAAGCTACACCACCCTGTCTGGGCCCCTATCCAAGCTACACCAGTCTGGACCCCCTATCCAAGCTACACCAGTCTGACCCCTATCCAGGCTACACCAGTCTGGCCCCCTATCCAAGCTACACCAGTCTGGCCCCTATCCAAGCTACACCAGTCTGACCCCCTATCCAAGCTACACCAGTCTGACCCCCTATCCAAGCTTCACCAGTCTGACCCCCTATCCAAGCTTCACCAGTCTGACCCCCCCTATCCAAGCTACACCAGTCTGGCCCCCTATCCAGGCTACACCCGTCTGGGCCATCCCACCACAGCCTGGCACCAGCAATCAACAGAGAGCAGTCAAAGTCAAGTTGCCACAGGGAACACACCAGAGGAAGCACTGTGCTTTCGCCACGCCAGATAGTATTCAGGTGCTTGTTCTGATCCAACATACACAGGACACCACCACTAAGCCATGTACTAACAGCTGTGAATCCCCCCCCCCCCCCCCCCCCCCCCCCCCCCCCCCCCCCCCCCCCCCCCCGCCGCAAGCGCAGTTAACACGTCTGAAGTGTTTTTTTCTTTAACCACTGTTAACAAGCCTGAAGAACCCTTCCCCCACAACAGTTAATAAGTCTGAAGAGTCCTCTCTCCCAACAACTGTTAACAAGTCTGAAGTGTTTTTTCCTTATCCACCGTTATCTGAAGAGTCCCTCCCCACACAATAATTAACAAGTCTGAAGTGTTTATCTTTAACCACCGTTAACAAGCCTGAACAGCCCTTCCCCCACAACAGTTAACAAGTCTGAAGTGTTTTTTCCTTATCCACCAGTAACCCACACACAGTTAACAAGTCTGAAGTGTTTTTCTGTATCCACCGTTAACAAGCCTGAAGAATCCTTCCCCCACAACACTTAACAAGCCTGAAGTATTTTTCCTTATCCACCTTTAACAAACCTGAAGAGTCCCCCCCCCCCCCCCCCCCCCCCCCCCCCCCAATAATTAACAAGCCTGAAGAATCCTCCCACAACAAGAGTTAACAAGCCTGAAGAGTCCTCCCCCAACCACTATTAACAAGCTTGAAGCGTAACTCCCGTCCCCCCCTCCTCCTAAGCACAAGCCTGATCCTGCCGTAGCTGACGAGCCTGAAGTGTCCTCCCTCAACCACAAGCCTGAAGAGTCTCTTCACCTTTCCTCAGTTGATGAGCCCAAAGAGCCTTTTCCAACAACAGTGTACAAGCCTGATGAGTCCTCCTTTCCGTACATTTAGCAAGCCTGATAAGGTCTCAAGCAAATTATCATAGACGGCAGCTCATTTGGTGCCATCAAACATTGTACTTCCCTCGTGCAGGACATCAAATGAAACACAATGCCTTTCAGAATTGTTTTCATTTATTTCACAATATTGGACATTGAACTATTGAACTTCAATGTCTTAAGTACAGCATCAATCTGTTCTGTTGTACTTACAAAGCCTAGCTGACTGCTGGGACTCTGAGATGGAGTTGATAACTGAAGGGGTTGAGAATATGGAGTTGATAGCTGGATAAAGTGATATATCAGGCTGTGTGTCACAGGAGTTAATATTAGACTCTGCCAGAAAACGAATATATATCTGATGCATCAAACTGTGCAAAAGACAGGGTTGATAGCGGCAGAGATTGGTGCATGAAACTGTACAGAAGATAGAGTTGATAGCTGCATAGAATGATGCATGAAATTGTGCAAAGATAGGGTTCATATCTGTAAATAATGATGTATCAAACTGTGCAAAAGACAGGGTTGATAGCGGCAGAGATTGATGCATGAAACTGTGCAGAAGATAGAGTTGATATAGCTGCATAGAATGATGCATGAAACTGTGCAGAAGATAGAGTTAACAGCTGCAGAGAATGATGCATGAAACTGTGCAGAAGATAGAGTTAACAGCTGCAGAGAATGATGCATGAAATGCAGAACTGAGTTAACAGCTGCAGAGAACGATGCATGAAACTGTGCAGAAGATAGAGTTAACAGCTGCAGAGAACGATGCATCAAACTGTGGAGAAGATGCAGTTGATAGTTTAGAGAAGATATAATGAGAATGTCATGATGACCAATATCGGCATTCAGGAGTCATTCTGTCAATTGTCACTGAGATGAGCCATCGCCAGTCCGGTCCAAGCTATCCCATGTCGGCCATTGTTATCTCAGTTTGGTTTGTTTATGGTTTTGTCTAAGTAGCAGGAGTCGTGGCTGTCTAGCAATAGAGAGTACAGCTGAAGAGCTCCGTCATCAGATGTTTGGGTCGGCCGTCTGTGGGCATAATGTTCACCCTGTGACGGACTTTTTCCCAGTCACATGGCTGCAACAGGTCGTGTAGCATGAAGGCTATATACCAGACTGCAGGGAACTAGGAGGAGTTTTTGTTTACCAGATGTGTGGTATGCATGACCTCCCGATTTGGGGATATGCCTAGCAATGGTAAAATAATTTCGAGGATATTTCCAGGGAGTAAAGGCTTAGGGGATGAATTTCTGACAGAACACCTGGACTGAGATCACTATGGTGGTATAGCCATACAACATTTTGTCTTTCTTGCAATTATGCAGTCTAAGCCATCATCAAACGTCACGTCTGACTGCCTCAGCTGTAAACAGTGGCAGATGGAGGTACCTGAGCAGCCCATGGTCTTTAAAGGCCTACTTTCTTCAGCCAAGCTTTCTTTGACGTCACAATCAAATCTTAGAACAGGGCAAGTGGCAGTGGTGTCAGATATAAGATGGTGCTTCGTGGATCTGCAAAACCTCAAGGCCAGAAATCGGTGTTTCAGGCTCTTGTGAAAGATTTTCACCGTGCAGATGACTCTTCCCTTTAAACTTACAGGAAAAAAAACACAGCGTGCACAAGCACTGACTGCTTGCCTCAGCTGCCCTTTCTTTTCGTTTCACCGTCGGCCTACAAAACACAGGACGCAATATTTCGGTCAGGGCCAGGCCTCACACTGTCTGAATCAATCGTTGTTGTCATCAAACACATGACAATCAATTGTCTTTGTGAATCACGGAAATGGGTGAGAGGGATGGAGAAAATTTGCCGGACTTTGGACAGATGGATGGAACGGACGAATATGAATTGACCTTGAAGGCCAAGATGACAGTCTGCCAAGCAGTTGCTGCCTGTCTGTGAGAGCTGGGCATTGTGTGGCAGGTAGCTGGAATCCTTTGACCAGTTTAATTTCTACTGTGTCCCCATGGTCGTGGGCATCTCATGAGAGGATCCAATCTCCAACACAGAAACACGTTGGCTCCGAGTCTCCTGGCATCTCGGCTCTCCTGATGCAGGCTCAGCTGCCATGGGTCGGACATGTGGACAGGGTGGAAGACAGTCTCCCGCCAGACGTGTCTTTCCTCTGAGCGGACAATAGATGGAGGGAAACGTTGCTGTCCACCAAGTCCTTCAAGTACAGTCTGAAGCTGTGCACCATTCAGACTGCTGGGTGAGAGTCCCTGGCTTCAAAGTGCATTGTTCATCACTTAGCTGTCAATGGTGTGCATGCTTTTGATCAACATCAGCTGAGGCATTTGGATATGAAGGGCAGTACCCACAGGGAGAGGAGGCTTAAGCACAGTTTACATGTACCCGCATATTTCCAAAATATAAAAGCCACGATTTTGAAATTGGGAACAGATTTAATTCATTATCTTGTTCCAACGTACATTGAATTTCATTGGGATCGAATGAACGGTTGTTGATTTACAGACAATTAAACAGAGGATGGGTCGAAATCAAAGTTCGCAAAATCTGTTCAGTTCACAAAATCATTTCAATAGTGGGTGTGGCCACCGCCATTGGCGAGACATTCCACGCAGCGACTCCTCATCGAGTTGACCAGTGTTCTGATGACCCTCTGAGGGATTCTCTGCCATTCCAGTTGCAGCATTTGGAAGAGATCCTGGCGGTCTCTGGGAGGTGGATGGTTCTCCTTCACACGTCTCCCCAACTCATCCCACATATGCTCGATGGGATTGAGGTCGGGACTATACGCCGGGAAGATCATCCTGTTGATGCCGGCCTGCACAATGAAGTTTTTTTTCGGCCCCGGGCCCTATGTGGCCGAGCATTGTCGTCTTGGAAGACTGCCATGGGTCCTATCCGTTGCATGGTCGGAACAACGAAAGGCGCCAGGATTTCATCCCGATAGCGGATGCCTGTGAGGTTTCCATCAATATGGTAGAGTGGTGTCTTGTGGTGGAGGCTGAAGGCACCCCATACCATAACAGATCCTCCCCCAAAGGCCCTGGTCTGGCGAACAGCTGCATCAATGTAACGTTCACCAACACGCCTCCAAACTCTAGTTCGGCCGTCATTGTGTTCAAGACTAAACCGCGACTCATCTGAAAAGAGGACCTGGGACCACTGTTGTTGTTGGTTCCATCTCACATGACGATGGCAGAAAGCTCGGCGAGCCAGCCTATGGGCTGCTAGCAGTCGTGGTCGAACAGCTGGGCGACGTGATCTGAGGCCGAAGTGGTGAAGACGGTTTCGTATGGCTTGACGGCTGAGGATGGTGTTATTTGCCCATACGAAGCTGCCTTTGGATGCTGGTGGAAGTGGTATCCCGCTGCAATAGGGCCTGCCTCTCGATGAAACGATCTTCTCTGGGAGTAGTCTGCCTAGGCCGACCTGACCGTGGCCTCTCTTCAACGCTGTTGGTCGCCCTAAAACGCTGATTCAGTCTAACAATAACTGAATGATGCACACCAAGTCGTCGCGCCACTTCAGCCTTTGCAATGCCATCTTGTATCCACGCAATCGCCCTGGTTTTGTCAAAGGTGCTAAGTTTTTTTCTTCGTGGTGGCATGGTGAGAAAAGGGCTGACAGTAACCAACCCCGCGCTTAAACAGCCAAAAGAAGGGGCATAAAACTCACTTGAGAGACTGCTCTTGCACGGGAAAAAAGAATTTTTCATTTTACACATCTTGTGTCGCCAGCAAGCTTGATGCAAAACAGGCACAGTTAACGCAACTTTGCACTTTTTTTTATCCCGCGCGGTAACGAGGTCACCAAGACCCCCGTGCGCACTACCAGTTGACACAGGCTGGATTACACACTGCTGTGTGCGATTCCATCATTGGTTGCCGCATAACAAAAAAAACAATGTTTTTTGAAGGGATGAATCAACCCCCTGTGTGCAAAGGCCTGTGCTTAACTTTCGCGTGGCCTCAGGCCAATCGACATAAGGCAGGACAGAAATGAAGAAGGAGATACTAGAAGGCTGGCTTGGGTCCATCTCCATGACAGAGTCTGGGCAGCACGTGACCAGCACTGCACGCGGACACCAGATCAAAACAGTGCTGGTCAAGGTGTACTAGACGATAGAAGATAGAAAAGGTGTAGGAACGGACTTTGTCCGGTTTTCAACGAATGACCTGGTGACCTGCATTTAATTATCTTGTTCTCTGGCCAACAACATTTAGTAATATGATTTTTTTATGTTAAGTTTTTTTTTTTAGAAGACATAGAGGGAGAGAGAAAGCGAGACAGAGAGAGAGAGGCAGAGAGAGAGAGAGGGGCAGAGACAGAGGGAGGGGAGAGAGAGAGAGAGAGAGAGAGAGAGAGAGAGAGAGAGAGAGAGAGAGAGAGAGAGAGAGAGAGAGAGAGAGAGAGAGAGAGAGGGCGGGATTGATTATTGTTTGAAATAGCGATGAGGACACACAAATCGTTATTTGTGCTTTCAGTTATGGACAAATTGTGATAGAAACTAACCACGCTGGCTTTCTTTTGAATGATCACGTAAACAGGGCAGGAAAGAAGTGAGAAATGTGCAGCCTCATTGAAGGAGAATGATATTTTTTAATGAGGCACAGCCACTAAACATTTAAACATCGCCAAAGGACTGTCTCAGATATAGTTTTGTTCCGTTGACCTATTTTCAAGCTGATAGCCAACTGCCCATTGTAATGCAAAGAAGTAAGTAATATAAGGCTTACTTAAGATACTTTCTTCAAAGCAGGCTCAGCTCCAAAATGTTTAGATCTCATGAAAGGACTATTTCGGACTGCCGACCTAGACAAGCAGAATGTTCGAACTGTCATGAAATTCATTATGGGGTAATTGTTTGAATGTCAAGTGTATCTGTCTCAGCAAATCATTTCGACTGTAAGTCCGTGTAGCCATTTTTTTTAGTATGAAGGTGTGCTATTTTCAGACATTAGTAATTTTGAAGCATTTACTTTGTAAAATTCTTATCAGTTATTGAATTAACGAATTTCCGTCTACAAAGCACACAATGTAATATTCTAATTATACTTTGATCGTTTTAAATGGGTCATCTTTGATCCCTCTGACCTCCTTTGATCGTTTCAAATGGTCATCTTTAATCCCTCTGACCTCCTTTGATGGCTTTAAATGGTCATCTTTGATCCCTCTGACCTCCTTTGATCGTTTTTAAATGGTCATCTTTAATCCCTCTGACCTCCTTTGATGGCTTTAAATGGTCATCTTTGATCCCTCTGACCTCCTTTGATCGTTTTAAATGGTCATCTTTAATCCCTCTGACCTCCACCCCCGCCTTCCATTCTTTTCGCTGATCACACCATCCAACTCCCTCGTTTTTTTTCGTTTTTTTCAGCCTCCCCATTAAAAAGGATACATTCAAATGTGAGCATTTTCCTATTGAAGCTTAAACGATCCACTGTCTGTGTAATGAGACGTCAGCCACACTTCCTAATGAAGCCGGTGATAAAGGGGCAGAAAGCACAAAATAATAACAATATAACCATAATTCAACAGGTGCAATACAAATTTGTCTGAATAAAGGTTACCCACAAAATACATTTGATCTAAAGCAGCATCAAAATACGAACAAAAAGAATTTGATTGCCTCTCAGGATCATGCTAAAATCATTATTTCTACAGAGATATCTATCAGACTTATTCTTACGTGATAACCAACCGAGTTGAATTTGTTAGGCATAGTGAAACTTCCCAATAGGAAAAAAAGAATTCTTTGAGTAAAGATTCCCAAGCGCATTATAAAAGAGCCCTGTGTGTGTGTGTGTGTGTGTGTATTTGTGCAGACTGACTTGGCAACGACACCTGCAAACTGTTTCCGGAAATGAGATGTGAAAAACAGACTGTTTCTTTTGCACGTGCTCGTGCGGATTGAAATGGGTGTAAAAATACACGCGGTCTTTTGCATTATCATATTTCTTTTTTTTTTTTTTAATTTTCAGAACTGCATAACAAATTAGACTACTGTTTTGGAAATTGAACTCATTTTCTTCAGAGTATAGTCAGTGGCCAACTCGTCATATGTCAAACAATTCTGATTTTCTGAAAACGCTGAAATATTCAATACCTTTTTCTTGATGTGGTTCATTGTTGTACCATTTCACGTTTTGCTAGGTTGTCAGTAAGTTCTTAAATTCTGTCCTCTTTTTCTTCAGTCATGGCACAATTCGTGGGTCAATGTAACCATCATATGCATTAAGTTTTAGAGAGATTTCTCGTTCGGTGTTGAATGTTCAACCTGCATGCAAAGAATGGTCTGATCGACTAATAAACACTTGCATAGCAATGTCTTTGTAGATCGAGTGTGTTTGTTGTTGCGCTTGATGTATGCAGGAGAGATACGTGTATGACTCTGTGATCCTAGGTATACTGAACTTATAGGTACATTGCTGTCATGGAACAGAAGTTGAAGTAAACGTTGTCAAATGAATTCATGCTCAGATTCCTGAACTGATACGCCATTATGGGGACCGGAATGGCTCAGAGGTAGAGCGCCGGACTCGTAATCTTGGTGATCTTGGGTTGCGGGTTCGAATCTCCGCTGGGCCGTTTCAGTACAGGGGGATTTTCGCCTCGGAGTTAACATTGGTTCTGACTCCATTTCCCATACAGTCCTACGAATGAGACTAGCAACCGAGGTTCTGTGTGTGAATGCACGCATAACATCTTGCACACGCGTAAAATGCCATCACCAACTTTCGGAACAGTTTGGCCGTTGGTATGGATGACACGTTGCACTTAGTATGCACCTTCCTGAAGTTGGAGTATGGCTGCCTTAATGGCAGGATAAAAAAAAACACAACAAAAAAACGGTCATACACACAAAAACTCATCTCCCTTTGTTGGGTAGATGGGATTAATACTTGTCTGTCTACACAGGGAGTGTCCACAGGATTATCGCCCTGCGTATGCACAAAAAAGAAAACGCCATTATTAAGTTATGCAGACACACGTGTAGTGCTCAAGGCTAACGAGCAAATGGTGCGCTGCGCTGCACACTTATCAGTTACAAACTAGACACAACGCGTTTTGACATATTGATCTTCTTCAGACAGGACACAATAACATTCAAAATCATGAAAATAAAGGACAAACAAACAGTCACTTATCTTGAGAAGGCAATCCAACACGCATCAATTTACTGCTCTTCTTCAATCCGAATAAATAGCATGCAAAACAACGAAAGCAAAGGACAAACAAACGGGTCACTGATCTAAATGACTGCTTGTCCGTCCTTTGTGTTAATTTTGACAGTTATTTGTCAATGACTGTTCGTCCTTTATTTTCTTTGTTTTGAATATCTACATCGTACAGACAAAATAAGTCTCTTTACATGCATACCAGAATAACCACCTCACTCTTTCACACCCGAGAAGGCTGCACACAATACTATCACTTTCGAAAGTTTAAGTTCCACTTAGCTTGTATAATTACAATGCGTTTTTGCATTTGATATAAGAAAATCACAAACATATGTTCAGTAACTATGATTATAATACAGTGAATCAATCTTCACTTTAAACTGTCAGCATTCTAAATATGCCATCACAAGCCCCTTTTTTCGACAACAGAAGGTCACAGACAAAGTATATGTCAACTCAGCTGGCATGAATGCAGTAGTCAAGAAGCCATTAACTGGATCGACCTTCTGCAATGAAGATGTCACACTCTGCATGGAAGTCACTTCAGTGGCAGCGCGCGGCACCGGCACCCCTCCCCAGTGCTGTAATTTGATGACCACGACTGGGGCAGAACACATGAACTGGACATCAGAGGCTGAAGGCATGGCACAAGGCCATGACTGTCTCTCACGTATCACACCCACTACATCTCCTTCTGTCCATTGGGCTGTTAAACCAAGCTGCTGCCATACTGAATATCATGTCACGTGTGACCTCATTTGCAATATCATATCTTAAGTGACCCATGCAAATCATGATTGTCTTTCCTCAAATAGTGCAAATTTTTTTTCTATCAAATAAAAGAAAGCATCACAGCGAAGCAAAACAAAAACAAAAACACACGGCATACTTTTCAAAATGTGTGTGTGTGTGCGTGCGCGTGTGTGCGTGTGCGTGTGTGTGTGTGTGTGTGTGTGTGTGTGTGTGTGTGTGTGAACTTGACATTATACACCTTCATGCAGTTTTCAGCGACCTCTCTCCTAACACGAACTTTCTTATCAAAATGTCATCTCATCGTGTTTTTCCTCTGTTAACATTTGAAACAATTCAACATAGCAGGAAACCAAATGTGCAAGGACTTCCAGTGTCTTCATAGCTAATGTGTTCTCCAATTGTCAGTGATCGACACTCTATCCAGCACTTCGAGTAATCATATCAAACAAAAAAGCAGTTTTACTTTGTCTATTCCTCCAAATCAAATTAAATCGGAAATTAAGTGGAAAAAAATGACAAAAAATATGAAAACATGCAGGGATACAAAATGAAATGGGCTTACCGAAAAAAAAAACTGCCTAGGTTTAAAAAAAAGTATTGGTTTTTAGTCAGTTAGTCGATCCACTTTATAAGTTAGTTAAGCATACTACCCCTACATCCACTCTGTGTGTGCGCGTGTGTGTGTGTGTGTGTGTGTGTGTGTGTGTGTAAAGCGTGTGTGTGTGTGTGTGTGTGTGTGTGTGTGTGTGTGTGTGTGTAATGGTGATACACGCACACAGTTACATCATGAATGAAATTTCCTCCGCTTTTGCATAGCTGGAAGCCATCCTGAATTTTTCTTGAATTTCCCTTTATTTAAATCTTAAATAAATGTCAGCGAACCGCCCAGAGAAACGTGGACAAACGAGTCACAAGACAAAACACAACGCGTTTCGACCTCTTAGGTCTTCTTCAGGTGAAACAAAAATGAAACAAATAACGAAAATGCACTTAGCTTTGATCGCTTCAGATTGCTTCTGTGTTCAGCCGCTTCCTTGCACTGAACACAGAAGCAATCTGAAGCGATCAAAGCTAAGTGCATTTTCGTCATTTGTTTCATTTTTGTTTCACCTGAAGAAGACCTAACAGGTCGAAACGCGTTTGTGTTTGTCTTGTGACTCGTTTGTCCACGTTTCTCTGGGCGGTTCGCTGACATTTATTTAAGATTTGTTTAGATTTCCACCTGCAGTCCTTTCACTTTGCAACTAGTTCCCTTTACTTACAAATCATACCAGAAATTGCGAATTTAGTGAAAAATCAAATACCCATTTTCCTTTTTTCTTCTTTTTGTTTTTAAATGCGGGGTTTAGGGGTAATTTAGGGGTGTTTTTTCAAAGGGATGATAAAAAATATAGTAGTGTAGAAATAAAACTCAAATGAAGATGTGTGGATGTTGGCAGCTATGTGTATATGGAATGCAGTTTCTGTTTACTTTAAACCTTGAGTTTATCAGCTAAAACAAAGGGGCTAGCAATGCATTCAGTCAAAAGCCTCTTCCGTTCACCCAACTCCCTCCATCCTCTGGTTCCTGAATTTTGACTCCAGAAGGGTTGCAGCAATGGGTTTGGGCATAAAATTGTGTGTAATCTGCTTATAATTGTCCACGGGGTGGGATAGATATTCAAAATTGGTCTCCCAAAAGAACGTCAAAAACATGATAGCACAGCTCACCTCCTCACTTCCACCCCTGCTATCTCCCTCCGCTTAACAAAATTTGTACCGTTTTTGCCTCGCATTAAGTTAAATCTACACATGGACACAGAAACACATCTTGCACACATATGTGCACTTTCAGCACTTAAAAAAAAAAAAAAAAAAAAAAAAAACTTTGACAATGCGGCAAACCTAAAATGGCCGCCATAGTCAGCTGGGTAATAATCATGAACATGCACACACCTTGAGAAAGGCCTGTGAGTGCCGGTGGCGGGGAGGTTGGGAGACAGTTGGAAAGATAGGATGCTGTGTGAAATTGTGGCAACATCCTGTTCCTTGCCTTCCACTGTTACAGGAGCTGACCTTTCTAGAAGGGACTCTCTCTCGCATGTAGTCACGAGGGTTGAAGTCCAAATGTTTTCTGCGCAGGTGATGGTTACTGATTCGCTGTATTCCTTTCCCTTATTACAGCACCAGGGCCACATGGAGTAAGTGATGTTCACCTCAAAGGGCAGAGTCCCTGCCACCCCAATGACATTCTGCACTCCGTCCTTGCTACAGTTGATGGAAGGTTGCTATCTAAAGGTTTGTGTGGACCTGTACATTCCATTCCTAATTAGGTGTTTCCAATGTCTAAAAAAAAAAAAAAATTGGCCATGTTCAAGACATGCTCTCAGGGGGGGGGGGGGGGTGCTGCTGCCAAACAGTTCACAGAGGGTCTTTCCACACCAGCCTGTTGTGTGAACTGCGGTTACAGTCACCACTCCTCGTAGCACTGTCCAGTGTGGCAGCTTGAAAGAGCTCTTCAAAAAGTGAAAGCGGAAGATGCCATTCACTAAAGAGGAGAGGTTAGCAGGTGGCGCTCAAGGCTCAGTGTTCAGCGTGTGTGGCAGCTGTGATGACCTTCACAGTGTCTGTGCTGTCAGACAGACTTGTCATCCCTACCAGTGAGGACTGTGCAAGCATAACATAATGCCTCGGGTCAAGGAGTAACACTGGCCACCTCCCAGACCACCAAGTAGTCTGCTACAGGGGGCTCTGGGAGACCCATCCCCCTTTCCAAGGCCCCCTGAGCTCAGCACTCATACAGGTGGAGAGAGAAAAGGAAGAGTGATGTCCAGGACCCTGCCCATAAACATCCTTAGTCATTTCCAACCCTTCTTGTGTGCTGCAGGCACCGGATGAAGATGTGAAGATGGACTGAAATGTCTACCACCGTCCCATCATGGAAAGTAATGTAGATACTTCATCCTGAGGCCTCCTTGAAGATATCTTCACAGAGCTGGATCTTGTACTGGCTAAAGGATCTCCAACGTAACTTCATTCTTCTATTGATATACTTCTATGTTTAGGTTTTGTGCTTTGCAATGCCATGCTGGTTCGGGACCAAGTGATCTTCCCATGATGATTTGCATGGAGTTGACCATTTTCTGACAGTTCAGATCCACAGAAATTGGCTTTTCTTGAACACCTCAATGTGTGTGATTTTTTTTTTTGTTTGTTTTTATTTTAAAATTATGACTTGAGAGTTGACTTCAGCGTACTGACTGCCCTAATATGGCCCTTTGCAGTCAGCTGGGCTAAAAGCAACATTCTCTTTCTCTGTCTCTCTCCATATAGAAACGTTTTCGCAGATGTTTGACAAGAAGAGAAATAGTTCTTCAAAGTCTGGACTCTGCAGGAAGTCTGATGGTTTTCTTCAGAAAATGTGCCAAAACCACCATTCCACCATCTTTTTGAATGCCTCAGTATGTCTCAAACACTAGTTTATCCCTGACTGACAAAACAAGCTCAGTACTGCCTGTACCACAGACTGTCGATGCAATAGAAAAAAAAAAACTAACTCGAGCCCATGAAAATCAGCCAGCCAAATCAAGAGATATACTTTTGAATTCAGCAGCTGTGAAGTCTTGGAGTTGGAGGTACTTCCTTGCTCTAAACTGACAACAAAGTCTGGAAAAGGCCAATCAGGAAAATTGAAGGGAGTAATGCCAGTCCTTCCATTCCATCGTCTCAAACTTGGAGATGCTCTGGTTCCAAATGAATAAGCTGTTTCCAATCTGTTGCCCTCTACTTTTGAACAAAAAAGAGTGTTTTGGTGGGAAACCGAAAGAAAAAATATCCCAGTGCCTTTTCTTCTGACATTACTGTTTCAGTTTCAGCCCGCCTTTTCACTTAAAATCAGCTCTGCAGACCGGTAGTGATTCAGCTCCTGGTCTTGATGACATCCATTACCGACATCCGAGTCATCTGCCGGAAGGCTGTCTTGGCCAGAGCCTGCAGTCATGACTGGACTGCAGGGCTCTTGTCATTCCAGTTCCCAAAGGCCAAGCGTAACATGAGAGAGACCACTGTTGGGGGTGTGGAACAACGTGAGTGGTGGTAATTGCACAAGTGGAAGTTAAACCATGGTGCTGTCTTGACCAAGGAGCAACAGCTTGCTAAATGTCATGTGTGAAATAGGGGGTGGGGAACTAATGTGAGTGGAATTTGCACAAGTGGAGTTTAACTATGGTGCTGTCTTGACCAAAGAGTGACAACTTGCTATATTTTGCAGTCCAATATATGAAGGGAAATGGTGCCATTACTGGCCCTGCCATGAACTGTGGAAAATGTGGCCAGAAGGCATACCGATGAATCAGGTTTTAAAGTACTTTGTGTTGGAGGAACCCGTTTTTAATGTACATTCTACATGAAAACTTTGTTCAGAGATGTCCCACCTGATGTGATCTTCGAGTTTCTGAAAGAGATTTAACATTTTCCTTCTGATCGAGGATTTTGTGGAGGAGGGATTTTAATTCTGGTGCGTTTTTATAAGTGTATTTTTAAAAAAAAATGCGTGTGTTGGTTTTTTTTTTTTTTTTTTTTTTTTAATGACATGCGAGTTGATTTTAACATGGCGACAGCCCTGATATGGCCCTTTGCAGTCGCTGGGCTATAAACATTACGTTACCTTACAAGATCAGGTATCCCTCTCTTGGCAATTGCAGATGAAAAGGATCATGCACAGAAGCATGCACACACACACACACAATATCTAGAAGATTTGTACATACTCCGTGTAGAAAAGCATAAAATGCGCTCATCATTTGCTGAACAATACATCATAGAGAAAATGGGTCTGGTTGGAGTATATGTGTAGGCATACAGTATTTTTGTTTTGTTACAATTTTTCTTTTGATTTTAGGCCGTTTCTTCTTGATTTGGCTGAGCTTTAGGATAGAAAAACTACCATTGTCAAGGCCTTGTAGTGCAGAACTGACTATGTCAACAAGATTTGGGTGTGGGTGGAAGATCGAGGGGGGAGGGAGGGACCAAAACTATGTTTCCAAAGTAACCCAAGTTGGAAAAGAACACAGAATGGTACATTTTTTGTCTTGCATGTAGCTTTTCTTTATTATTTTTTTTTTAGGACCCAATCACCTCAAAATTTGAAAAAAAGAGGGTTAGTTACTGCCAAGGACACAATCAAGAGTACAGGACTAGACACTAGACTAGACTAACCAGGGCTCTCTTTCAAATTTTGCTTCATTTTCCGCCTCAGTCATTGTTTTGAAAACTTAACCGCCTCAAAATTGTTAACAAAATGTTTTTGTTTCTTCCGGAGTGGTTGCCAGTGTCTCTAGTGCTGGTGTAAATGCTATCATCTGGACCATGATAATTTTACACAAATCTTATTTGTTAACGCAATGAAATAAATGTTTTTCTTTTGGAAGTTTGATTTTTTTGTTTTTGTTTTTGTTAACGCAATGAAATTAATGTTTTTCTTTTGGAAGCTTGATTTTTTTTTTCAGTTTGTCTGCATCTCTCCATGTCTCTGTCCGTCTGTCTATTCCTCCCTCTCCCACTCCCTCTCTCCCGTCTGTCCGTCCATCTGTCTCTCGGTTACTCACTCTCCATCATGTCTGTCTAGCACTTTCACGGCTACATTATCAAAATTTACAAGTTTGCAAGAGAAAAAAATAATATACAGAGGGAACAGCTTAAATAATTTGAATTAACCTTATTCCATTTTTTAAAAATCCACTTTAATAGATGTGTATACTGTCTAGAAGAGCTAAAGCCTGGAAAGTACTTCAGTGACCTGGATCATGAACTACAGCTCTTTTTTCCTGTGTATCATAAAAGAGTGGCATGGCATCCTCTGGGGCTCCAAATGACTTTTCGTACTGGCAACACCATTGCACTTTTGTACACTTGTGGTGTTGTCAAGAGTACAATTTCAAAACGGGATCAATTATGCTTTCTACCGGAACTTTTTCTATGACAAAAGACCCCCCCCCCCCCCCCCCCCCCCCTTTGAATCAGTCTTAAGTGAAGATGTCACCAGGCAAAAACTGGGTTCATTTGACATGGGGAGAAAAGTTAGTTCCCTCAAAGGGAACTAATCAAGTAGTTGGGAGTAAAAATATTGTATTGTTTACCGCGTGCTTGAATCCACTTGGTACGACAACAACGAAGAAAAAAAAACACTCTCTCCTTGGGATCATAAATACTATTCCCCACTTCCACTGACCTAACTACAATTAAAAATGTTCTACATTGTGGTAAGAAATGAAATGTGGCAGATCATGGAGCAAGTCTGCTGTCCTCCAAAGTTCCTCTGTGTGCTCATGTGCAGATATGCCGGAATTCTTGATGGGGCAGCAGATAGTCTCGCACATTCATTCACATGTAAAATGAAGTCCTGCTCTCAGACTCTCTCTTCACTACCCCCCCCCCCCCCCCCCCCCCCCTCCCCCCAACGCATGTGCATTCTTCTCCCTCGCATGCATACACACTACATGAAGCTGTAACCTACCTGCACGCATGTGCAGTCTTTGCTCTTGGGCTCTCAGGTAAAGTGACATTGTAACTGTGAATATGATTAGTCATGATCTAGACAGATACGGTGGCTAGGTTGATGCGAACTAGCTGTCTTAACACTAATTATCTGCAGCCCTACCCTATGCTGCTAGCTGTTCAGCCTTCTGTCATGGCGAGGGAAAAGGGTAAACATGGGTGAGGGAAAGGGTAAACTGGGATGAGCAAGTTTTTTATAATTGTACTGAATAATTGGCCATAGTTTAATGACAAAAACGCACACAGTGCAAGATTCTCTACAAAAGCCCCCAAGGGTCAGTAATCGGTTCTATGCTGTGTCAGTTGTTATTAAGAGATGTCAAGTGGAGCTTTGCCAGGGTCCCACCTCCCCTGTTCTTTACGCTGTCCTCCTCCCTCATCCTCCATTCTGTGTGTTTGTGACCATGAATTTACCATCCCCCTCCCCAACCAAGATTCTACAGCCTGTTCAATACAAGGGCACCAGTCATGTGAAATGTATTTATGAAACAAAAGTTCTAATAATCCTTATATGCAATACACTGGGGTGACAAGCCTTCATATAACCTATGTATATGATTATCATACATGAAATACCAGTTGTAAGATCAGTGGAAATGACTGCTTTCCCAAATAAATCAAGTTGAAATCGGCCATACCAACGGAACACTTTTAACAAATATAGATCGAACAAGATTTGTTCATTAACTCTCTTGACAAGCGAGCGCCCGCTAGCGCCCGGCCGGAAATCACACAGCCAAAAGGCTGAGCGCCGCCAGCGCCCGGTAAAACACGTGGCAACAATGGACGCCGCCATGTTTCTCGTAGAAAAAGAAGTCTCGCGAGAACGTGACTTCCTTCTTCCTGTAGCCATTTACTTCCGTTTGCAAAAAACCGTGAGTCGATACGTGCCGTGGTTCTCAAGTTACGAGTTTTTTTTAGTTTTGAGGTTGAAATGCTGTTTTTCACTGTGGCTAACCTTGATTTCCGCCGTTCTATAATGAGATTTAGTGACGGAGATACTGTGTTTTTGTAGGATTTACGGCATAAGACTTAGTGAAAGTGCTGGGTAATGAAGCTTAGAGTGACCTAGATTTCGACTGGGATGAGGTTCCAGGTATGATGAACAACAATCGGAAGAAAGTTCTGAAGAAGATTCCCCCCCCCCCCCCCCCCCCCCGAGTAAATGGCTCATGTGAAATGGCTCATGTGACATTGTTCAAACTTACGATATAGCGACATATATATTCGTAGGAATTTTTCAAAATTATTTTCATTTCATTATTTCCTTTCCTCTTTTTAAATAATTTTTTAATTGGGTAACCATGTTCAAATTACGGAGTTACTTACCTTGCCGATGGTTTTCAGCGTAAACTAAGCTCAGATAAGTGCATACTGAAGAGGGTTAAATTACCCGGCTTTGTCACACACTAAAGAACCAGGAATCAAACTGCCCATTTAAAGTGGCCTTTCAGTTCGCATTAGCTGACCCAGAGAAAAGCGCAATGAATGTTGTAATTAGGAATAGTTACTTTAACAAATTTTCTTTCTTTTCTTTTTTTTTTTTCCTGGCGATATATCACTCTGAGTGGTCATTGCACTTGTGGATACGGTAGATAGGGGAGAAATCTACTTTGATCTTTCATTCCATACAAAGCAAAAACTACTCAATTCATTCACCACGACAGTTTATTTAAGACATTCTACTCTTTGACAGCATAACGACGGACTGGATACAGTCTCTCCTTGCGCTGCTGTTTCACAGTCTTCAAGCTCTTCTCGTAGGGGGTGAGCATGCGGCGCATGGCCCTCGTCTTCTTCTGACGCAGATCCTTGGGGCGGTATTTCTTGGGACGATAGAATTTCCTCCTCAGATTCTCTTTCTTTGTCTGGTTCATCACTGTCATCAACCGAGCGAGCGATGGACTTGCGCACAGTGTGGCTGAAAGCAGATGATGGGGGTGAGGTGAAGTTATTTCAAAGTCAATGTGGTTTTACTTACACTATAGTTGTAGCTATCAATGGTCTCTTGTAACTTTGCAAGGCAGATGCCAAAACTTATCCCTGAACTCGTCCCACAAGGCACAGGACATATTAAAAATAATACATGGATTACCTAAATCTGAAACGTTAACTTGAAAAAAAAAAAAAAAATCAACAACAACAACAAAAACAGAAAAAAAACCATGGATTATCTAAATCTGAAATGTTATCTTGAAAAAAAAAAACATAAATAATTTGCGATCATCTTGTGTCTGATGCTAATGCAAACCTGTCACATTACCATACTTGCTATTAATGTATATGACAGTATCAGAATACACTTACAACTACAACCGATAACATTTTGCTCTAACTTCTTCCTGTTGCAATTAAACAAACAAAAAAAACAAAACAAACAAGCAAAAAAAAAAAACTGCTGCTGAATCGGAATTGGATCCTTGTGGAATACAAAAAGAATTTAACATTTTCTATAAATCCTGATGTCGAACATGTTTATATTTTTAAGACTGGAGTAACACAATTTGACATCACATGAGATTTTATTGCACTAAAACTAATATATACCAAAGATTTTTCCATCTACTATCTGTCATCAACGTGGCAATCTCAAATATTGCCACTTGGGATCTGATCCAATTCTTAATGACCTCATCTCTTTATGTGTATGCATGTGTGAGAAAGTGAGTGTGTGGATATGCACATGTGTGCTAGTGTTACTGTTTGTGTTTCGCTCTACATGTGTGCATACATCTGCTTGTGTTCATCTTTATTTCATTATGAATTATTCATTCCCAATCTTCATAATTATTTTTTTACCCCTCCCAAAGTTGTACACATGCGTACAGACGAATTCTCGACCTCAGATATATATTACACAGTAATCTCAGAGAAAAACACATCAATCAAATGAAATAGGCTGTATGAGCAACAACTATTACGCAATGCAGGAAAATTCATCAAGCACTGAAAAAAAAAAAGATGAGGAAAAGAAGAAATTATTCAGCCTCAACATTTTCTGCTTGTTATTGATTTTGTACTCAGCTGTGTTCACTTCCCTTTAAAGTAATGTTTTGTGCTTCTTGCCTTCTGTTTATGTTTTGTTCAGGGAAGAATTATGCTACTGTAAATTTAATAGATAGCTAAAACTAAGAACTGGCAAGAGAGTTAAATGGCTGCCACACAGAAAAAACAGTAAGGTAAGGTTATGTTGCTTACAGCCCAGCCAACCACAAATGGCCATATCAGGGCTGTCAGCGTGTTGAAGTAGAAAAACAGCAATAAATCTGCCGATCGTGAAAGTAAAATCCTTATTCTCTATACATTGTAAGTGACCACCTATATGAAATTCTAAGAAACTCCAATTCAAAGACATTTGTTACACAAGTGGGTCAGTCCTATCGATCCATAATGTAACCACCATGATTTTTGGTCTGTTACAATTTTAGTTTCATCATTCCCACAGTTTTAAACCAGGAACTGATATTTGGTACACAAACTGAATACATAACCCAACACTTGTAAAATCCAAACAGGAAGTTCCCGATTTGATGGCACACAACATCTATTTAAATCAAAGGCAATAACAAGAACAGAGAAAATGAACAACTACCCACAAAAAAATGTGATTATCAGGACGCACCTGCAGCTCTTGTGCATTTCTACAGTACAATCCAGCCCGATGTGCTTGCTGATCTTGTAGGCTTTTATCATTCATTTATTTCTAGGATAATCTACAACGCATTAATCCAGGCCTGCTTAACTTTACCCCGTAACTACCCAGTATTCCACAGCTTAACCTTTAAAGTATTGTGAAACAGAACTCGGAACTAAATTATGCAATACTTTACACATCTTTATTTCCTGTTTTAAGTCAGAGAGGAAACCAGCTCTCACATGTTGACTTGTAACAATCATATGCCTTTACATCTCGTTTTGGACAGGGAATGAAGGTGTGATCCAACTTTTGTTAAACAAAACAAAGTGGGAAAATTCAACATTTTTCTAGACTGAATTTTACTTTCCCATACACCATTTAAGAGACAAGACTTCGAGCTTTGTGTGTGACCCCCATTACGAGGCATTACTGTGAGGATATTTGACTTGTTTTTTCTTCTTTTTTTTAACTTATCATTATCATTATTATTACTCTCATTGTTACTGTTTTTTTACAATTCAGAGATGCTTAAGAGTTGCAATTAAATTTTCCTTTCCAATTTTGTCCAAACCTTATCAGCAATAAGGAGGACAGCTGGGAGAAGTATGAAGGCAAGCAGAAGTCACTGTTACAAAATCGCATGAACCCTATGGGGGAACATGCTGGTGTGTGTGTGAGAAAAAGGGCCAGTCACTTTGCTCCAATAAAAATGACATGCCTATGGGGTGTTTACGCATCATAGAGCCCTAAGTGCATAGGTCTTGCTATCGTTTCTCAGTTCCCCCTCACCTGCATCAGCCCATTCCCACTCTGCCACAACACTCTCAGTATCTTCACAATTAAAGCCTAAAAACTCTTTATTAGAGTCTGAGTCAAAAAACACCTGCAAGAACTGCTGATCGTCAGTGTCCATGTTGAAATTTTACTCAAAAACTTTGAAAATTTGCGGTAAACAAACCACATGGAAGCATCCTTTTAGCACATATAGAAGCAGCCCTGATAATTATGAACTTGGCATGTTCACACACAAAAAGACCTGACTGCTGAGACCGACATCAAAAACAAGATGCATACAAAGCGTGAACCGTCACATGTATTTTCTGAACAAGTGGGTCAGTCCTATCGATCCATAAAGTAAACCACCACCACGATTGTTGGTCTGTGTTACAATTTTTGTTCATCATTCCCACTGTTCAAAACAGAATACTGAAACTTGTCACATACTAAGTACCTTTATGCACTTTCTCCTGTATACATGTGCATAAAACAGTATGTAATCACTTCCAGTTCTGGCTGACAAAATGCAAAAAAGCTGAATATTTTGTTTCACCAAATACACCACTAAGTTCTGCCAATCTCAACATTACTTGTCAAATGATTTCAATACATAAAACAAAAAATCCCATAGAATGTTTATAAGGACACTATCTTGACCAAGGATGTTTGAAAAATACATCCTTCTTTTCTTTTATCTGCTGAAAAACACTGCATGTACTATGTGAAAATAATCAAAGCCTTTGTGCTCTTATTCTTCCAACAGACTGCAACTCTGCAATTCTGTACAATATGCACGAAGACACTTGGGGTAAAATCAGATTCTAAGCAACTGTACAGTCTACTCACATTTTGGCCAACTTGGAGGCTGCCCCACCAGTCACCTTGGCAACACGGAGTGACTGAAGCTCCTGTAAAATAAAAATGAAAATAAATAAACACTGTGAATTTATCATTTGTCTCTCACATCTCACCTTTTCAAGCTTTAAGAGACAAATCAGTTCAACAGTATTCCAAGAGTTGTTTTGTGTTTTTCCAAAACGACCAATTCCCATGAAAGCACACTGAATATTCTTGATGAACAGCAAAAGTCTACTGACATTATAACTCTTTCAAGCTGCATATTAATGAAGTTCTCCCACACAAATTCTCATTTTCCAAGTATCAGCCATAAACTAAAAATCACGAACAAAACCAGTAAAGGGAAAAAAAAAAAAAGAAAATTAATACGAAGGCAGAGATAATTATTTCCTAAAAATTTGGAAGTCAGACTCAGTATGACAAACTCACTTCCAAATTTTCAGGGGTTCACAAAAATATTTAGGGGGTCACTATAATAACTGCTAGAAAATAATGTGAAACACACACACACACACTGGCTCACACACATAAATGCACAATGAAAGAGATAGACATATATTAGAAAAGAGATGTTTATAACAGATAGAAATACATTAGAAATGAGGCATTTATAATAAAGTTAATAAAACATTCTAGACAGTTCTAAATATCATCTATTGATATTCATGTTCGTATGTTTTAGAAGAGTTTTCATCTAAGTAACATGAGTAAATGTGAGCACCTACACTATCACAATTTTAACAGTGAAACTTGATTTGAGGGATGTCTTCTTATGATCAGAGAATTTCCACTACGTGAGCCATTTCCTTTGATGTTGAAATATTTTATTGTATGACCAAATTCCAATCGCCATGCAATGATCATCGGAAGCCCGGTAGAACCTAGACAAAACTGTAGACCGGCCATTCTTGCTCTGTCAGCAACACATTCACATCCATAATGGAGCCATCTTAATTATCCCAATGGTCATGTTGCATAGATCGCTGAACTTCTATTCCATTTGCTGGATTATCACCCACAAGCCATAGCGGAATCTGAAAAGCCAGAATTCCTACGGTTTTCCATGCCCCCCCCCCCCCCCCCCCCCCCAACTGAATCACGTGATTTTGTGGTCCAATCACAGACTGGATAGGCCTAGTCTATTTTGTTGACTCTTGTTGGTTTTCAGTAGAGAAGATTTCTCAAGCAGAAGCATTCATCGATTCAGAATGTTCTAAAATGTTGAGGAAATTTACGTTAACTTCAATCGTGGCGCATAAGACGAAAGCCCTTTTGCTTGATGCGCTGCTCAGAGTTGCAATGCGTACAGGAGAAAATCACTAAGTAGACAATGAGTTAAGAAAAAGAACACAAGCTTTTCATTTCTTACAATGAATATACCATAATTCCATACAAAAACTAGTATTCAGTCCTTGCTCAAGAATTTTTTAAACTATAAAAGTAATGGTCAAAATTGTTTAAAAGACCTGTAGTACTTTGGGGGAGGATGAAATAACATGCAGCTTATAAAAAACATGATCTTGATCATGCTATCTCATCACTCGTCTGCATAGCGTGTCTTTCATCATATGTGCATGCTTGGAACATGGAAACATTTTGAAAACTACAAATCATTAGCAAGAGTTTCATCCATCATGTACACAAAAGAACTCTATGCCGCACACTGTCAAGTGCACTATGTGCACACCTTTCTGCAATGACAGCAGGCACGATTCACAAGCTCAACATAGGATTCTGCGTCCCTGTTTGAACAGACATACTTCTTTTGAACAGTTTGATAAATTATTTTGGACATGACCCACATCCCCTGGTCTTATACACTGTATGGGAAAATTTCTCCATTGTGAAAATTAAAGATCTAGCTGCTGCTATCAGGCCTCACATCTTTTTAGCGACAATTTTTTTCTGCACTCGACCATATGTAATTTTCAAAACTCGCCCTCCCTCCATACACACAAAGATGCACACTGTATGATAGTCCAAAAATATTCTTTACCGTTTTGAGCTCCTCCAGCTGTTTGAGGAGTTCATCCTTCTTCTTGCCCCGGAGGTCCTTTGCCTTGACCTTACCCTGCACATGACAGAGGAAACAATACACAAAATGTGAGTTACACAACACTTTTGATATGTGACAAAGAATGCTCTTTCATCTCAACCAATACTTCTCATATTTCATCACATTTTAAACAAAGGGTAAGATAAAAAACACTACACAGTGTGTCTATTTGTACATTCTTGCATAAATAATACAAATCAAAGATTTCCTTTGATAACTTTCAAAAATAGACAGCCATTGCTTATGTAGTAATCATTGCCAAGTCTCTCTAGAAACACTTGTAGAGAAGTGATGATCATCTAATCATACTCACAGTTAAAGTAACAGTTACATGATCCCTGACCCATTAACCTCCTTTGGGCAAAATTCTGAATTCACTTTCAATGCCACAGCCTGTGTTGATCTCATGGCTTTGTGCTCACAGACACGTGGTATTCTCTCCCTGACGATGCCGATCAAAGCCTTCCACACATGCAAACACACGCGCGGGTGGATGGGGAGGCCTTTCAATTTGAATATTGCTAGTTCTCTAAATCTTCATTTTTCTTCGAGCTCAGTTGCAGCCATGAGCACAAAATCGCCCACGCTTTCATATTTAGTGTGGAACAAGACTCGAAGAGTAAATTACAACAGGACTGTTCGGCCGTTGCAATAATTTTTGTCAACAAGTGAAGATCCAGGTTTCATCTTCATGCAGGTTCAAGATCTGCACGCAAGTTCCCTGCAGATTAGTACACCTTATGCAGATATAACAAAGAATGATACAAATTTTACCTGATTTATTAAAAGACCTACGCTGTAAAGGAAAAAAAAAAGAGAGGAAATAGGCCTGGTCAGTCACTAAAACAAGTTTTGTTTCATCCATCACGGTTCTATTCTTCTAATGCCCCGATAGTGACCAAGTCGTAAAGTTCCACATTTTTGAAAGAATGTCAAACATATACAACAAAAATTAACGTGTATGCATATAAACCTTACTCTCGTTGGGAGTTTTAAGGTATAAATCACTTAATCAATAAGCAGATGAATGATTACCAGTCAGATTTTTCTAACTAGCCACGCCACACTCACCATGTTTCTCGCGATCACAGGAAGTAGAGACCAAACTGTGGCAAGTTCACCCCAGTTATGGCCAGTTAAGGGTACGAACGAACGGAAGTACTATTGTCGTTGTATCATTATTTTAATTGCGATAAAAACGGATCTATCTATCTGTTGTTATGAGCTTTCAATCACTAAAGAAAACAGTATAAATTAAGACATGTATCAGAAACATGCCAAACAGCCCTCAATTTATTTGCCGGGTTTTTCCGTATACTTTTAATTAATTGAGGTAACGATTGGACTTCCGGGGTGTGTAATCAAGTCGGGATAGTCTGCTAGGCGTGTGACTTTGTTCTGCCGCCCATTCACAATGGCTAAAAACACAGGAGCCAGTAGATTTCGAAAAGTTGATGTAGATCAGTATGATGATGACAAATTTGTCGACGAGAGTGAAGTGGATGTCGATTCTGCTGATTCACAAGGAATAAACGATGCGGAAGTCAACAATCTGCTGGCACAATATCCTTTGGCTTGGGAATCTATTTTGTTCGTTGTTCTAAAATTTCTCTATCAACCCATTTGGTGGAAATTAGTGGAATTATAATTTAAAACAATTTTAATGTTTATCAACGATATTTCAAAATGCATTAGACACATAGCCGACATGGCTAATAGTTGTTGCTGAGAAGATCTGAAATTTGGGTTCAAATAATTTTTAAACTTTTTTTTTTATGGATTCAGATTATAATTAGCAAGACAGTGCAACCGGCACCTCGGAGTTGCTTACTCTTAATAAAAACTTTGCTAACAGTCTGGGTCCATATTTGACAGATTCTGTGCATCCTGTTACAAAGCGCAACCTATGAAATGATGATTTAGATGATAAAAACAAATAAATCTGATTTTATGTGGTGTTCTTGGATTTCTTATCCAGCAACCAAGTCCCACACAAGAGACTAAAGTAATGTCAAGTGAAGGGATTTGGGTGTATATCAATGATTTGATTACATGTTTCTCATTATGTCCATTTTATTGATTAGTAATCTTACAGAGAGCTTTAGAACTTTTTCTGTTAGAGTGCAATCAGTGATGCGTCCCTAAAGAAGAGCTTCTATACTAGGAATTTGTGCAAACTGCTTTAGTGGATTCTTTATAGATCTATGTCAGCATTAGCTATAATGATTGAACAGTATAAAGGTATAATAGTTCTAAGCAAAATTAAAGAACACTTGGGTTGTCAGTGGTGTTCAACGGGGGTGTGTTCTGCGCCCAATTTACCCATAATTTGTTAACTACATGCTAGACAGTGCCAGCTAAAAATATTATTAGCAGTTGATACAAAAAAGTGTATCTGTTCATGAAGGTTGAAGCAGAAATGTAATACAGTTGTGGATGATACCAATGAAGTTAATGATGTAGACTAAAGATTGACAACTGAAGTTCAGTAGTGAAAAAAATTATTAGGTAATAAATACTGGATAATTCTCCCAATTATGATAGCAGTGATGGATGCAATCGGATAAGCAGAGATATGGAGAACTGTTCATGTCATGGTTGACAATAATCTTAATGTTGGCCATCCTGCTTCGTTAACCGTTGTAAAAGCAGTGGTTTGGGTTGAGTTCAAAACTAATTGTACCACTGTTTATAGACAAATTGTATATATTTTTGTGGCTGTGTACCCGTTTCTGTGCTGATCTAGAGTTTACAGTTTTAGTATACCAGCCCCATTCTTTTTAAGTGAAAAGCCCAAAACATACCAGGATCAGAGGATGGTAATGTTACACGGCCAGTGATTGTGTCAGGACTGAAAATGTTAACTGAGTATGCACAGTAATCATGGATAAAACATTTCTGTTGTTCTGAGTTTGGGTTTTGAATAAAAAAAATCTACCATTGCTGGTCAGTGTGGTTTCATGTAATGTTTTGACATTAAGATTTTATTGTTTTATTTTTTTTAAATATAAACTTCCTTTAGGAGTTCGTTACCACATTATCTCCTTGTGACCTTAACCAAAAGCACAGGCAAACACCAGGACGCTCTCAAGCTGGTGTTGAACAGTGCACCTCTAGGTCCAAGAATCAGGCAGTCAAGGTTGGTGGTCTTGTAAACTTATAATGCCAATTGCTGGATGTGTTATTGTAGTACACAGGCAAGAGTTTTTTTGTTTTGAAGGCTGAAGTCTTTCTCTTGGAGAACATAGAGATTTGGGGGGGGGGGGGGGGGGGGGGGGGGGGGGGGGGGGGGGGGGGGGGGGGGGGGGGCAGTTTTATGTAATGTCATTGATACCCTCAGGGAATTGTACTAACAGACGAATTGGAATCGGCTGCTATGATCCTTGAAGTTGGGTATCAGTTTGTTTCTACAACATCGCCACTTGGATTTTCTTCCCTGTCTGTAATAGTAGAATCACCCAAATTCACTTGTGGATTAAGATGAATCCAAATAATGGGAGAAATTTTGCATTATTACAGCGCATTCCAATGTGCTTACGCTTCTCAAAAAATAAAGAGCCTCACAGCATGCAACCAAAACTGTCATCCAGTGACAAAGCTTATATCTGAAATACATGCCGGTACAAAAGAAACAGAACTTTTATGTGTTGGAAGAGAAGACAGAAACATGAGTGTGACTAAGTTGGGGCAAGGAATAGACTTAAAGAGCTGTGTGTGAAGACTTGATCTGAAAAATCAGTGAAGCATATTCTGTGAGCGGTACTTAGAGGGTAAAAAATTATCCTGTAGAATCGGATATTCTTTGTTGTTTTGAAAGCAAAAATGTTTCAACTGCTGGAGACTTTGCCCACTGACTCCTACCAAAGACTGTGGCCCTGAACCACCTGGGGCTTTCTACAGCATCCACACCTCTCCATTTACTTTCCATCTTTTTCATTAATTTCAAATCTCATGCCTGGGTACCTTTGTGTTGGTCTTTTCTTTACTTTTTCCCCTTTATGTAGTGCTAAAGGCTTTGATTTTATTTAGCAGGTTGTCAATTTTGGTGATTTTATTTTAAGCGATGTATTTGGTCAAATTTTGTGGTCAGTGTGCTAATGATTTATTCATGTGAATTTGTTTTTCCATAATTATTGTTTGTGTATTTAATGAGCTTTTTGTTGTTGTTGTTTTTTTTTTTTTTTTGCCTCACATGGCAGCCAGCAAAGTGCAGAGCAAGGAAAAAGGAAGAAAAAACGCTTGAATCCATAGAAAGAAATAAGTAGCAACAGTAAGTAAAGAGTAATCAGTATGAAAGAAAATCTTAGAGCTTCAGCTTAAAGTCTGAAAAGGACGCAGTGGATGTCGAGATATGCTAACAGTGGTCACGTCTACTGTTTAATAACCCATGCATCATTGCAGCTCAGATTTTCTTTCTTTGTTTCCTTTTATAAATAAAGCAGGATTTACTTCTTATCTCCTAAGATTTAGTCCCTCCTGCCGAGTCAAATCATCACAACCCTAACAAATGAATACTGGGGGAAGACAAGTGCAGACTGTTATGTTTTGAAACTGACCTGGAAAGATCGGATAGAATGAGAAAGAAAAATGGAGGGTGGAGAGGAAGGGGGGGAGGGGATGGGTTGTCCCGGAAAGTTGATTTTAGAAGCCACTGTCCCGGAAATCCCAGATTTGCAACATGCATCCCGGAAAAAAAAAAATCGGGCATCCCGGAAAAAAAAATCGGGAGTTAAAAAGCCGTTCTTATCGTGCTGCACAGTACTCAGCCAAGAATATCGTCTGCTAGGGTGAGTAGACACGCGTGAAATAAAAAACCGTCGCTTCACTTTCAAGTCAGAACATGGTGTGGAAGAGGAGACATGGTGTCGACACAGAATCAGATTCTGACTCTTCGGATGGGTCAGAGAGGAGTGAAAAGAAGAAGAAAACGACCGTGAAGCGAGGTTGTGTCTTCAAAAAAGAGTTATCGGAAAAGTGGCCTTGTCTACAACAAGGGAGGAAAGGAGTTTCATCTATCTTGACACTGTTCTGTCCCTGATTTTACGGATTTGTCCCTGACTTCTGTCTGTATTGTCCCTGAAAGCAAATTTTGGGGTAGGCATGCACGGCCGGTGGGAGAGGGGTGGGGTGGGGAAGTTGTACAGAATGGGCGTCAAAGTGTAAAACTCAATATTTAGTTTTGCTGTGACATCATATTGGAGAGGTCAAATGACAAATGCCTTGTGAACTGAAGCATTTATTATGCCTGTCTGGAGTTGATACTTGGCTCCCAGGTGAGCCCCGTCGATCAGGCTGGGCCTGGGTATGCTGGTCCATCCATGGCCTATGAGATTTACCGTAAGTGTGTGGAATAGTTTGATAGAGCTCTACTGAGAAAATACTGAACATTACTATTATTGTTAGAAATAAAATTCTGTTTATGGTATGCAGGATCGTGCAGCAAGTACGGTAGTACGAGTGTTGACATCGTTCAAGACGGTGGACATTGAGAAAGCAGTGAAGGCACTGGATGCCAAGTGTGGACACACTGATGAAGTACATCTACCGAGGGTTCGAGTCCCCGTCTGATGGCAGCAGTGCTGTTCTTCTGACTTGGCATGAAAAGGTAAGAACAGTGGAAGTAATGTGCTTATTGTGTGTGATGCTTGCCGTGAGTGTCTGTGTACAGATGTGGATTTCATCACCACAAAATGGTTATTCATTGGTCTGTTCACTTAAGGCTTATTTTTTTTTCATTTTCAAGATTAATTATCACCTTCAGATAGAAGTTGGATGCACTGAATGTAGCTTGCCGAATTTCTGTGTGTGCACACACAGGCTTAAAATCATTTTTAATCCAATAACTGCAGGAAATGACTGAAAGCTGATAGAACTGGACTCATGTGAAGGAGAGTAAATGCACTCCATGTGGATTTTATAAGTACCTGAGTGAACCTACCATGCTCTGTGTAACTGTAAGACGAGACAGACAATGGTGTTTGGTACCTGACCAGTTTGCCCCATCCCATCACAATGATACTGACTGTGGAAGCACAGGTCTGTCTAGAGGGGTATTTTATTCTCTCAAATTAGGTTCTTACCGGAAATCTTAGACAAGGCAAGGAGCAGTAAACAATAAATAACAAATAGGTAACTCTCGCTCCTATGATGAGATAATCACAGGCCCTTAACTCCAAGCTAATGTCTTCTCAGGGTTGTCTCCCTGTTTGTTCTGTGTGCTGTGTGTTGTCATCTCTGTAAGGCGATTGGGTGTCGTAAGCAGCATTTGTTTGGAGTTATGGGCGTGTCATTATTTCATCATGTTGATCACAGGAGCAAGAGTTACGCTACTTGTTTGTTATTTAGTCTCTCACTGATCAGCATAGTTGTCAACAGCAATCCAACTTAGATGTCTTTATCAACTGTCCTCGCAGATGCAGGTAGGAATTACTAATGTATATTGTGTGTGTGTGTGTGTGTGTGTGTATACTTTTTTTTTTTTTTTTTTTTTAGGTAGCTACTGAACTGTAGAAAGCAACATGTGTAATCTGTTGGGTCAGGGACGGTTCAGGGGAAGATTGTATGCCTGCTGGTTGGTGCTGTGCACATTATGGACTATAGATTAGAAACAATGTGGGTGTTTCTTTCTTTCTCATACTTGCCTGTCATAATGTGCAGTAATTTCACTTAGAATGGGCAAGCCAATGCCAGAACTTTAAGAAACCCAAACAAAGCGATAAAAGAAAAGGAGGCCAGACCCAGCCTCAAATTAATCTCCTGACTCCTTCAGCCCTCTTGAGTGTTCTCCCCTGATCAGTGGACACTTAGTTCTTAAATAGTTCTCAGTCAAAGTCCAGTAGGTGGATAACATGTTTTCCTTTCTGTCTTGTTTTGTTTGATTTTAGAAATTTGTTAAAGTACTTTGATTTCATGCACTCTACACTGTCAAGCTGGTGCGTGCTATGACCAATATACCACCTTCTTTGGCCAACATAGTGCCAAGACACATGAAGCTGATGAACATCCAGCCATTTAGCATTTTTCCTTCTGCTCATTGCCAAGTCCTACCCACTTCCATTCACTCTGCAGCAAAATTGTGGATAGTGAAGAAGACTAGGAATTTGTCTTTCCGTTATCTGTCTCCTCTACACCTTTCCAAACTTTCTCCGTGTAGTTGTTTGCTTTTCATTGGGTGATGTTGGGCGACTTGCTCCAACCTTTCACAACATATTGGTATTACCAGTGTTCCCCCAAAAGGTGCATTCCACCTTTTTTCCCCGTTTATGTTCATGGGCATAGTGTCAGGAGGAGTTCTTAGTTTTGCCATGCCCAGCCATCGTGGATCCTATAGCCAGCAATATCGGGGAGGACTTGGTTCATGACTAAAAAAAAGCTCGAAAAAGTACTGTAAATTTGGTAAGAATATTTACCGTATCACACTCGTATACCCTCCCATCCTTCCCCCATTCCCATCACTACGGCTGCACACTCTGTGGATCACAAAATGGATGTTGATGGATGTCACTCAGTATTGAAGCCAATGAAGGGCACCGAGGCAGACATGGTATCTCATTTCAGTTCTGGGGGAAAAAAAAAAAAAAATGGATTGGAAAGAAAAGTATACTTGTCTGTTGCCAATTTTAACTAAGAGTTGTGTTAGTAACTGTATTGAACATCTGTACTTGTTGAGATCACGTCAGATGTGCTCCTGACACGCTATCATTTTCGAAATAGTAAAAAAAAAAATCAGGACAGTGTAAATTAAATTGTTATTCTTTGTCCACTTACGTTTATGTTATCTGTGAATATGATTGTTAATTTTTTATGATTTTTTTTTTCCCTTTTAGATAGGCAAAACCTGTGTGACGTAAGGGAAAATTACAACTCTCTTTTACTGCGACGGTTGAGTTCAGGTGAACACAGTATTCTTTGTTCTTGTGCATGAGGATCATTGAAAGGATGTGTTTCAAGTGAGGACTGTATCTGTGGCTGCCATACCAGGAGGGAGACGCTTTCACAGTCTTTCTCATCAGCATTACCGACATTGTTTTCCAAGGTTGGCTGCTGCTTTGAGTGGTCTTTGCTACTAAAGCATAAAAGTTGGTCTACGGCTGGCATATTGGTCACAGCTTGCACTATTTTGACTTGGCATATTCACTAGCCTTTGAGGAAGTACGATTTAAAACTCCAGATTGAGAGTTCCAGTCTTGTATTGGAGTTTTCTCAAATGATAAGAGTTACTAGAAAGTAGTGATGGTTAGCATGTATATTTTCAATAGTTTTGTTGTTGTTTTAACGAACTGTTTCTCTGTTTCAGACCTTCGCAGCTGGCGGTCTGGGCAGCATTGTTCGAGTATTGACAGATCGGAAGCGAGTGTAGCGATCTTATGATGTCTTTAGATGCTTGTGTACTGTGCTGTGTTTGTACATACATTTTTTTAAAAATTCGATTATTTGCTTTGTTTTTGATAACTACCACCTGTCATCAAGTTCAAATGTTGTTGAGAAATTGTGATACTTTGAGATTTGAAAAGGAACTTTCTTTCTGTTTTGGAAATTATCAGCATGAACTTTGCATCCTCTGTGGACGTCTAAGATGTAGGTTGGAGACAGATGAAGTAAACAGAGATCGTTTTGTCAGACTGTATCAAATGCTCAACACCTGTGGTTTTGAACTTTGTCTGAAACCGCAATGCCATGTTTGTGAACTGAGTGATAGTTAGAGTCACCTGTACACCACATTTCACTCAGTTATAGAGTTTGTGTCATCGTTTGGAAGTAGGAAATGTTAATATCATTATGAATCATCCATGTAAATTAGAAAATGAAATACATGTTGGTTTTTTTTTTTCCCCCTTTGATGAATGTCATATTAAAGGTGGTTGAGATTTTGAGTGGAAACATTTGTCTGGGAGATTGTATGCATGCTTTTCTAGCGTTGATTGTTGTATGCGTGCTTTTCTAGTGTTGGTTGAACAAGTCATTTCTGTGCATGCTCTGTACTTGCACTGACAACACACTCATACGTTGCTCTTCGGACAAGATTTATTTTTCCTGGGAAACGTATCCCAAGATATTTTCCGATGCACGTTCCTTGCTTTTGTAAACCCATACAATGATACATAAGCATGGATGTCTTTCACTTGATCACTGTTTGTACAGATACACCATCAAGACAAAAATCATCTGCATTTTCAAATCACAGCACAGCATGCAAATCATATGCACACACCCATGCATACACTGTCCTCTTACATTTGTACATGATTTTGACAATGCCTTTTTCCTATTTCCATTCCATTTAAACTTGGCGCACAAACTACTAACCGCTGTGAACATTATTCAAGCTCAGACGTTTGCAGTTCTTCCCTAACATCATTACTGGAGAAACAAAACCAGAACAAAGGGAAGTTGTGAACCCTCTACTGTATGTCCAAAACAAAAAAAACTTGTAGCAGCCAACCTTCATGAACATTTCTGGAATTTCCTGATTTAGAAATTATTCCTGGAATAACGAATTTTGAGGAAAATTTCAAAATTTTGTTTAAAAAATCTTGGGCTTTAAGAATCATCTTTCAATGCGGATAATGAAATATTACAGAAAGAAGTCCAAATGATGTTAGGTGGATGTTGGGATAATTATGTTGAAATGTTTTTTTTTCTTTTTAAACCCGCACATTTGTCGACTGAAATGTAAGGGGGTTAGAGACACTTTCAGTCAAAAGCCAAACTGCCCCCTCTCCACTCCACCCACCCCCTTCATCCTCTAATCCCGAATTTTTCTCCAGAAAGTTGGCGGTAAAGTAGACTGAATTCAGATACATTTCCACACCTCAGAACTCAAAGAACATATAAGCATAAGTCTTATAGATACGAACCATTAAATTTCACATCGTTTACAATTGTCATTTACACAATTGCTTGACACACATTCTATACAGTCATATGTTTCATTATTGCACCAATGGCATTTCACACAATTAGACTATCACCTTGAATTCAAAGAATGTAGTTGTTTGGGGGGAAAATTCTGCCATTCAATTTGCAACAGTGCCTGTTGATAATTCAACTGCATTTAGAGAAAAGAAAACAAAAAGGAGATCCATTGGAATCTGGCAACAAAATTTGTTCTAGCAAGTTTAAACAAAAGATGAGCAAACATCAGCAACGTGATGCTTTGAAGATGTTAGTTTGTAACCTTTGGGTTTGTCCATACATATACAGTTGCCATTTTTTTTTTTTTTTTTTCCGTTATCTAAATACATCTCGCACTAACATACAGTTTGTTCTCTTACCCAAATGCCAATATATTCAGCATTCATTTAGTATCTAATTCTGCCTAGGTTTTCTGAAAATTACTTTGAAAAGATATCTGAAATGACGTGTCGGTGGTGTTCAACAAATTATGGTTTAAAAACATAGAAGACTTAATCATTAAGGACCCATTCAAGAACTTTTACCACTATTCCTGACACAAAATCCATGCCATAATCTTCAGATATGTGAACACAACAACTATATTGCGGAGAATGCAAAGACTGTCTTGCTCACTCAAAATGGTAAAAAAAGCGTTATTGAAAGAAATGCACACACACACACACACACAAAACAAAAAACCTTTGACCATTTTATCTCTTTAGAAATAGTTATGCAGAATTTTAAGTCATTGACTCTTTTACGTCTTTAAGGACAAAGGTAGCTGGCAACCAACCTTTCTGTCTATACCACCCTGTCACATTGATGTTCCAATCTCTGACTGATTGCATGTTATTTTTTTTCTTTTTCTTTTTCAGGATTTTTTGTATTTTTGATGGTCTGACTAGTTTTTGTCTTTTTTTTCTTTTTTTGATGGTCTGATGTGTAAAAGGACTTTTCCTGCATGCATCTGACAGTCTTGAAAAAATGTGTGCGGTTGGCTGGGCTATAATGATCAAAACTTGAAATTGTTACTGACCAGAACGGTTGCCACAAGCAGTTCAAGAAATACAGGAGAACATACATGAATCTGGATGTGTTACGGACATGACACTGTCCCCCAAATGACTAAATGTATGTGTGAAACTGGTTTCTTCCATGTAAAAATTGACTCATCAGAGTTTGTTTCATGTTAAAAAAAAAAAGTTCCTGGCAACTGATGGCAGTATTGGAGATCCTGTAAATTTAAGCAAAGCTTTAAAATAAAACACGTTCTTGAAACTACTGTAATGCTATACTCCACCAATAAACAAATATACAGATATAAATATTCAAACAACTGTAATGCTATACTCCAGCCCTTAAACATCACTAAATAAGTGAGAAAACGTACTGAACATCAGCATTTGTCAAATCATCACAGAATCCCGGTCCACATGCTAAAAAACAGTTCTCAAATACATTTCTTGGCAGACAGCACAAGCAAGTTAAACGAAGTCACATTTAACACAGATGACAAGAGAGGAAAGTCACAAAATCAAGTGCACATGCAGAATCCACACTTGAAAAGAAAATTAGTGGCATTTCTAAAATAACAAAAAAAAAAAAACCACCTGACACAATTAACAATCTACAAAAGATATAAATCAATTCATAAAAATTATTGTATAACAATTTAAACCATACTGACATTATCAGCCATTCCGCCCGATTCTCGCCAGTTTGAGCTTTAAGTAAAACCAGGCAAAAAGATGCAGTGCGGCAGAAAACGGCAACGACAACAAAACCCTTTAAAAAGGCCATAAAGACAAATGGGCACAGTGCAATGGGCAGTTAGCGTCCACTCTGAACAGTATGTACAATGTCTCTACTTGTCAGTGGCATGTTTTCAATTGTGACAAAGTGTAGAGACTTTTCAGCGTCAATTCCTGCACTTTCTGCAGTGGCAAGTTTCATCGCACCATGACTCGGCTGCAGTCTGACAAAGACTTAGAACTTTTCAGAGTGCTTGTTGAACGATTCCATTCTGAAGCACATTGAAATGTAACATAGTTGACGTCTTGTCAGTTTGTGACATCAATGTCTTGTGGTGTAATGTCTGAAATGGATAAGAATGGAAGGTAGCCTGTCTGATGATGAATTCCTTTTTATGATCAGTGAGTTGAGATGTCTGTAAAAACAGTTTGACCATTTTGTTTTGATCAAACCTAGCACAAGATGAGACCACCGAGAATGGTTATATTCCAAAAAATGTTTAGAAATGTATTGTCAAGTCATCTAAATCACGCTGATATTCCGATGAATATCATGCCCAAATCATAAAGAAACTTTTTTTTTTTATTCTTTTATTGAATTATAAGACTCATCTACAGGGAGTCTTATTTTGTTTTAATGAAAAAATGGGTACCTATCATGTACAGATAATAAACCACTCACTGCAACTTAGTTCTGTAACTGTAACTGGCATTTAGCTGTGTCATAATTGCAATTCTATTAAAGCTTTATTGTTATACTTTCCCTACTACATATTTTCATGGAATGTAAATCCCATATTATAAGATTTCAAACTATGATACTATACTTTAATATAGTCTCCAGAAAATAACTTCACTGTTATTATTTACATGCCATGGAAAAACGACTGAAAAATTACACACCTTTTTTTTCCCTTTTTTCTTTTAACTATTTCATCACTACAACCCGTTTTTTTCCGGTTTGCAGAAATCCTACCCTTCCTTCCTGCAGCCCGGAAAATCGGGCTACACAAAATCCCTCCTTTCCTTCCTGTAGCCCAGAAAAAATCGGTTCTCGCGGTAAGCGCTTTGAACTTCGCGCGAGTCGTGTCATCGGTACACGTCATGACCCCGGTCGCTCGCGCAGCAGTGTTTATGAGTGGAATGGATGCAGACAGCCCTACTGCGTGGGAGAGTGGTCACCGCTCTATTCTGGCCTGGTTTGCTACTGCATACGTGGCAGTTCTCATTTAACTTTTTTTTTTCTCTCTTTAAATCCAGGAATGAAGAGGGAATACTCGTCTTATAAGAATCTAGGAACAAGAGGAAGTAATGGTTCATAGAAAAGTAGGAACGAAAGAGTTAATATCAGTATTAGTTTTATTCTACGGCACACTGACTAGCATACAATACACACCAACAACATACTAACATACAGTAAATGACCCATGGTTTTAAACTGTCACACTGACATTATGTGTAGGTGTAATCATGCCAAAGCAATGTGTTCAATGAAAAAAGAGATAAGATAATGTTGCTTATAGCCCAGCTGACGACCGCAAAGGGCCACATTAGGGCTGTCACCACATTAAAATCAACTCACAAGTCGATGAAAAAGGAACCTTCACTCCTGGAACAAAGAATCCTGATGGGAAGCAGTCCGCTTTTCAGTAGAGAAACTGCTGTGGGTAAGGACATTTCTGAAATGCTCCAATTTTCCTGTCACACATTTCTAATCTTTGACACAAATACCTCAACAGTCACCTCTGGGTACTGTCTGTGTGCGAGCTTCCCTCCTCTATCATGATATGTAACAGTGAACGAATGTGGTTGTGCACAGAAACATGTAGACCAACAAGATAAAAGAACAGTCCATGCTTGCCACTTTGCCTTGTAGTTTGAAGAATTGGAGACACTCCCGACCAACTTGGATCTTTAAAGAATAATGTTCATAATCTGAGTGATTGAAAAAACATTCACGGTAAAACATTTTCAAAAGACAAACTTTACCTCCACATTTTTCTTTTCGTTTGTATAAGAATCTACCTTCAAGGACTCTCTTCAACAGTCTGTTTTCCAGGAACCTGCCTTAGATTTACCACTCAGTAAGACTCCGGACTTCTCAAGAATTTTCTGGAAAAAATTTTTGTCAATATCTTTATCAAGGTTTACTTCACCGATAAAGACTTGCTTCCTTTCAAGCCTCGTTTTTTAAAAGTGTGTGGACTACATTCATCTCCCCACAAACACCACCTCTTTTCTAGGACAGGAAATTCTTCAACATTTCTATTTCAATCCATGTGATTTCTTCTTCTCTCTCCCCCTTAACTCAATGGGGCTGCCAAGTGATATGCTTTTGGTGTAGCAAGCTACAATTTAATTGATAACGTTACATTGCGACACTTGAAATACTATGCCAATAAACTCCAAACCCATAAAATCTTACAAGAAAAAAAATCATGGAAACTGAACTGAGACAACATAGATCTTTAGATTGTGGACAAGTTCACACACAGAGAGGAAGAAAAAACATAGCAAAAATCGCAAAAGACAATCCAGGTTTTGCTCCTGATCGAGTGGTTATTTTTTGTTGGCCATTTTGTTTTTGTGTAGGCCGTGTCAAAACCATGCAAGAACTTGCCAGATTTCTGTCTTTTCAATTCACCATCATGATGTGCAAAAACTGAAGTGCCACTGAAAGTGCTAGAGAGACTGACTTGTCACATTGCACACAGTGCTGCGCTTAAATTTAGAGTGCTACACTTAAATTTAGAGTGCTACACTTAAATTTAGAGTGCTACACTTAAACTGTCAAAATGCTACACTTTGTGGTGTTCGAGGCTTTGGCAGCTCTGGGAGTCACTGGGTCACCACACTGAAGAACAGTCCTCCAACTTCCTCCATTTCTGTTGGTCATGAGCCAAAGCTTGCATTTCTTCCCAACAAAAGCTTCCTTTTATGGAAAAAAACCTTTTCCTTGGCACTTTTTTCCTTCTTTGTCTTTGCAAGATTTTCCACCCACCTCTGACTCCGCACATTAAAGTTGTTTTTTTTTCCCCCCTTCCCTGGAGCATTTTTTTCTCTTTTTCTGTGCTAGCTTGACCTCCCTTCAAAAACTCAGTACTTTTATAGACCTTTTAACAACAACAACAAAAAAAAGAGATCATATGAGAAGGTTTGACTGTATGAACATCACATCCGAAGCAAAAACCGTAAAAATAACACCACACTCTGGCACAAAAACCTTGTCCATGCATAGAAGTTTCTCTCGCACACCCGCCCGAGTGCTCTCACTGCTGACAAACTGGAGGGAAGTACATATGGAATATCCCTCACAGCAATGCCTGATGGGGGAAAAAAAAGGTTTCAAAACATCCAGTTTTTCACAGTCACCCCTCGCAGCATGTGATGCCAGCGTAGGAGACCAGTACGTTACAGATGTACACACAGACGTTCACACACGAGTTCCAGTTTGAGATATGACACTTGGAGCAAGTAGACTAGGAACTGTGCTCCCTTAACGTAAACTTATGCAGAGATGTACAAACACATGCACATAGGCACACCTGGATATACATAAGAGTAAATGTTTGTCACTCGTATTTAACGCCTTTGAACACAAATGCATAATCACACACACACACACACACACACACACACACATACACTCACGCATCACACACACACACACACACACACACACACACACACACACACACACACACATACACACATACATACACAGAGCTCTAATCAATTCATTGAACTACAGCAGTCCAGTAATGGAAACAGTCTTGTACAGACAAAACGGCCAGTTCCCCTTTCCACCAACCCAT
>JADBJO010000072.1:412500-455000 GCA_016801955.1 Conus betulinus
AAGTGGATTGAAAAATGGTCAGCGTCGTGCCCTAGTCCTGCTTAAGCCACAAAATCAAACCTAAACCAGCCGCTGCTTTCACAAAGTTTGGCACAGTATGGCGAACATTGCCAAATATGAACTATTGCTATGCTTCAATTTCTACATTTTCATAAGCCATATTTTCTGTCTTTCCTGGAAACAAACAAACATTAGGAGGCACATCTATACACACACACACACACACACACACACACACACACACACACACACACATGCATGCACACACACACGCATACACACACAACACACACACACACATACACACAAACACACATAAACACACACGCTGATCACCTGCATCATTGGCGTAAGAGTCATCGGCTTGACTGCAGCGGTAGTCGAAGATGACACCGACGATGAGGACGACACAGGCAGCACTGCTGACGATGTTGTGGTCAAAGACGCCAACTGGGGAGAGGCAGATGTAGGTGGCACTGCTTGTCTGGGAGGGGGAGGTGCTTGCGAGGGACCGAGGGGAGAGGGTGCATTTATTGTCATCGCTGGCTTCATCATTGGGTAATGCCTGGACCCGGAGTTCTCGTTGTAAGGTTTGTCGCAAGTCTTTGACTGTCTGCTCCTGTTTCTTTAGAGTCTGTGTGAGAAAAAGTGAGCGAACCAGGTGGGTTAGATGACATGTCTCTGACTGCTTAATGTAAACATTGTGTGTGTTGAGGTGTGTGTGTGTGTTGTGTGTGTGTGTGTGTGTGTGTGTGTGCGTGGGTGTGTGCATGCATGCGTGTGTGCGTGCGTGTGTGTGCATTTGTGTGTGTGTGTGCACAAATTCATGTGGGTGGGTGTGCATTTCTTTGTGTCCATATGTGTGAGTAAGACTGTAGAGAAGGTGGACAGAGTTGGGGAAGATAGTATGTACATTTTTGTGTGTGTTTGTGTGTATGTGTGTGCATGTCTGTCTCTATTACATGTGTATCTATTGGTGAGGAGAGGGAAGGAGGGATATCTAAATAAATGTGTGCATGTTTTGTGTGTGTATGCGTATGCGAACACGTGCATGTGCGTGTGTGTGCATGTGCTTGCTTGTATGTGTGCACACGTGTGTGTGTGTGTGTGTGTGTGTGTGTGTGTGTGTGTGTGCACTTGTGTGTGTGTGTGTGTGTGTGTTGTTGTGTGTGTGTGTGTGTGTGTGTGTGTGTGTGTGTCCTTGCGCACTGTGTGTGTGTGTGTGTGTGTGTGTGTGTGTGTGTGTGTGTGTGAGTGTGTATGTGAGTACATGTGTGTGTGTGACATGCACCAACAAGCACATCTGGGCGTGTACATCTCTTTTAATCAATCGTCATTACATGCAAAGAAAAACATCAAAACATACAGAGCTCAGCACAGACCTCCTTTCTATCACCCCTTCAACAGAAGAAAACAACTGACAACAACAAAAGCAGCAACACCATCACCACCACTACCAACCACTGTAACAATAACAGAAGAAGATACAGAACCCAGACATCCCCAACCCCACCCCACCCCCTCCCGTGCAACCCTTACTGACCCGGGTCTTGTCCGCCAGCTGATCCTGAAGACTCTGTATGGTGGACTCCAGGTGATCCGTGCTCCCCAGGGCTGCATTCAGAGATTCCAACTCCTGAATCTGTAAAAAAAAAAAAAAAAAAAAACGACAAAACTGGGGATAACGATCTTCATGGCAATAACTCTGATCCATCCAACCAGATCGAAGACATCGAAGAACCAACTGGACTCCTGATCCAAGAAGTTGAAGTCACCTGAAAATTTTAGGGTCACCATCTGAACAACTTGACCCATCTGAAGCAGTTTTTTTTTTTTCCAGGGTAACTTAATCCCATTTCTTTCTGAGGGCAATTTTTTTTGGGGGGGGAGGACAACTTAACCCATTTCCATCTCAGGCAATTTTTTTTTTCTCCAGCAACTTAATCCATTTCCATCTGACACAGTTAGTTTTTCCTCAGGCAACTTAACCCATTTCAATCTTAAGCATTTTTTTTTCTTCGGCCGACTTAACCTATTTCCCATCTGACGCCCCCCCCCCCCCCCCCCCCCCCCCCCCCAAGTCCAGCTGAGAGCCCTAGGAGCATGTCAGGCCACTGACCTCAGCCTTTTCCATAGTGGTCTGCCCCTGCTTCAGGTTCACATCATTAAACTAGTTTTCAATGGTTTGTTCTTTAATGAATGGTCATGTATACATGATTGGACTGAGAAATCTATATTCTCTATGAAATGATGGAAATAATTCAACTGTTAAAAAAAAAATAAAAGCAATACCGTTCACTGAAAGTGAAAACGTTCTGTTAAAAATGACACTGTCCAGTTAACTGTTACCATTTGCTATGCTGAGGGGTGATTTTTAGTGCATGACATAAGCTGATAAAATTCAGATTCATAGTTTTTCTTTTCATTAGCAAAACAAATCCTTCATCAAAACTCAAATATGCGAGTTAAGTTAGAGTTTATAAACTGAGCCATCACAAAAATATGTCAAGTTTGTTGAAGCATAAATCAAAGTTTGTACATTATTTAAGCTTCTCAGACTACAGGACTGAAGTAAACCAGCACAATCAATGAATGAATAAGAAAGAGATAAACATAAATCAAAGCAGAACTGAAATGAAGAAAATGATCCGTTATTCACACAAGTGAATTTGGTTGCCAACATTATCATTGCACTGAAATGGGTTTGTCAGTGACACCGCCATTTCGATTTCGCCACTTGCATCAAAGAACAAGATTCACAAAGTACAGACTCTTGAATCATAAGCAATTCATAATTAATGGAGGTTTTCAAAGTCCATGAGCTTTATTACTTTAAACTTGTAATGGCATTCAATAGAAAAACTGGTTAGACAAAGTCAGCAAATTGATCTACATGATCTAGATCCAGCACCTCCAATCTTAGATCCCGATTCGAAAAATGGCCAGATTATCTTTGTTTATCAAAAAAAAAAAAAACTGCATGACACTTATCAAATTTCATTTAAAATGTCCATTCAAACCAGGTAATCTTGCCTTTTTTCAGTCTTTTTTACATAAATCTTTGTTGGATGGCAATATTACATTCGAATCGATATGGCCTAGTCATAAACTTTCAGCTGGCGTCTGACCGATTTTCACCTCCCCCAAATTGGCTTCGTCAATGTCAAGCTCCAACAACAATATTGGCAATAAACAAATTATTACTGCGAGAAAGTCATCATGGAACACTTTTTGAACTTCTTTGCCGGTGATTTTTCTGAATAAATCAGTTCATTTGTCAAATTCATACCAGTATCGCAGCTGTCTCTGCACGAAACTGATGTCTGCCATTAATAATCACCAATCTCTTATTTTCTACAAATTCATTTAATCAAATTGATTCTCACTTGAAATGTAGGGTCATCTCCTAACAAAATGTTGCTGAGTCATTGCTGGTTAAAGTTGTATAGTTCACTAATCTGTGTGACGAATACACAACTTGTGCTTCTCATTTGAATAAGGTCACCCATGTTTTGCACGTACATGTGTAACCCAAATGAAAAAAGAGGGTTTACGCGCAGCTGCGATTCCCGATGCTCTGGACAGGCTATGCGCCAATGTGTTTCCTGATTGATAAGGGGTGAGTCAATCATTGCCCTCACCTGACTCTGCAGAGCGGCCATGCGTTCGTTGAGGTTGGGCGATGATCTCCTCCTGCCCCTGGATGGTCTGCTCTCTCTCCGCCAGCTGTGACTCCAGGTCCCCTCGCTGTTGGCTCAGCTGCTGCTGGTGAGACGTGAGCTGCTGAGAGAGCTGGGCGTTGCGCACCATCAGTTCTCCCTTCTCTGGATACCAAAAAAAAAAGTCTAATTTTTATCATCACATCCGAGTCAACTGCACTGGGCCTTTTCAAGGCTGTCAAATTATGCAGCTAAAAAAAAAAAAAAAAAAAAAAATCACATCCTGAAAACAAGCTGCATACATCCTGAGAAAAAAACAAAATTTTTTTTTTTTTTTAATCATCACAAGGTAGCTGAACCACTGACACTACAGGAGATGACCTTAAGCTGTGTAAGATTGTCAGCCTTTCTTGAACCCAGATTTAAAGAAAAAGAGTTACAAAAAAAAAAAAATTATTTGCAAAAAAAAAAAAACAAAAAAAACAAAAAACCTACATGAAAAGAAACCTATATGGCACACAGATACAGCAGAATGGACAGCTAATATCAGCCCTGGACAGTGTAGGTTTCACTATCTGGTCGCTGATTTCCAACCTTGGTGGATATCTGGACTCTCCTGACCGCATCTCTCGTTATATAATACAATCATTTGTGTCATGTTGTGATAATGTGAAGGGATGCTGTTCAACAAGAGAAGAAGACAGCGGATGGGCATCAAGCCCTTTGCATTGCTTACATCTGTTTGTTTAGGTGTAGGTTTTTTTTTTTTAAGAACACTGGACCACTTTTTTTTTTTTTAAATATGTACTTACATTCACCAAGGAGGTAATGTTTTTACCTCTGTCTGTTGTTTTGTTTGCCTGCCTCTCAGCAAGATCACGCAAACATTACTGAACAGAATAAGGGCCTTAGCTGGCCGAGTGGGTAGCCTTGTTCCAAGGCCCTGGGTTCCATTCCCACACGTGGCTGGAAAAGACCTTCTCCTCAGAGTTAACACCTGTGCAGGTGCAAGTACCCTCCTAGTCCTTCAGAGGAGATCTCAAACTGAGGTTTGAAGAGTGAACACATGCATACATTTTGCAGACATGTTTAAATCCCATTCCACCTTTTGGAGAAGAGTACACTGTCATGTACGTGAAGGATGATGACACGAAAATATAGACATGCCCCATGGTGTCATGCGACAGAGTTAATAATAAAAAAAAAAAAAAAGTTCCATAAGCAAAACATTATCAACAGTGACTATGGAATTTCTGGGATAGAATGAAAAAAACCCACTGAATCAACATTTGTGGAAAGGTGAAATGTGACGCAGGGACAAACCAGTCAAAAGATGGTCCAGATCTGAAATGACAGAGCACACTGAGGATCTGTCTGACTTTGGCAGAGGTCTACATTCTCCCTAGTGCCCTTCTGGTTTACAACATGCAACTGTTTACATAGCATGAACGGATGTTCAACATAACACAGCTGACGGGCAGCAAGACTTATGCTTCACTGAAAAAAAAAGAAATCATGTTTCGTACCCCCTCAGTGACCTCATTCCCAATGCTGCTGCTCATTCTAGGTCCTCCATACATAGCTACACCCAGGTTTGCCTTCTGCAGGCCCCAGCACCACAGTTTACAGGGAGCAATCCACACACACAAAAAATCCATAATGATGAAAAAAAAGAAAACGAGGAAGAGAAGAAATGTTATTGAGGAGATGATGATGATGATGATGATGATGATGATGATGATGATGATGATGATGATGATGATGATGATGATGATGATGATGAAAGACAATGATAAAATGATGTATTGTCTACTCACCCTGATCACTCTCATTAAATTTCCGTCTGGTTGCTGACAGGTCTGACCTGGTTGCTGTGAGTTCTGTCTTCAGTTCTTCCACTTGCTGTTCTAGTTTCTGCACCTACACCCACATCATATGAACATATTTCTCAAAAAAAAAATTGGAAACTCACGCAGATCATAATCTTAAAAAAAAAAAAAATTCAGCCCCTTGTTTGTTGAAACTAGCCTTTTCCTTACTTAACTTATCCTCTTGTCAGGTGACCTAGTCTTCCTTTCGATGCATTTAACCTCTTCCTTATGGATCTTCCTTTTCCGATCAATCTTACGTTTCCTACAGGACATACATCCTCCTTCTTTCAGCATTTCCCCTTACGAGCCATGCGTAAGATAAGATAATGTTGCTTATATAGCCCAGCCGACCGCAAAGGGCCATATCAGGGCTGTCACCACGTTAAAATCAACTCACAGGTCATTCATTCACACAATTCTTTAAAATACATGGTCTAAAAACTCCCCATGCATAAGGGGATGAGGTAACGGAGGATGAGGGAAAAAACCACAGCTTATCAAATACCATTTGAAAAGTGACACAGTCTGGAAAAACAAATCACTGGTCTTCGTTTTTTTTGTCTGTCTCATCCTTCGTGCCATCTCGGCCACACTGCAGCCATGCTGACCCTTCGTCCACTGCCATGGCCTGACCTGTCTCACCACAGCTCCTGCTCCGACAAACCACAGGCAGAAGTCAGTCAAGTTCTCAGCTGGCAACCCACCAGAGGAGACACTGCACTGCTGGAGACACTGCACTGGCCTGGCTGGTATGAAAGTGCGTTTTTCTTTGCCACCCTGAATGTGATATTGTTGCTACCTAGACGGTTACCATCAACATTGTTGACAATTCCTCCCACGATGAGACTCCTTCTTAGGTGTATGTTGTGTGTGTTGACATGTTGTGGTGGTGTCATGAGAGATCAGGTGATCTTGGCATTCATACCCTGACATGGACTGCTTTCAGCCCCAGTTTCTCTATTCTTATTCCAGTGTGGGGTTTTTTCTGCAATGAATGGAATGAAGTGGCTGGAGCGCTCGATGCAGTCTGGTCGCAAAATTGTTGTTATAAAGTGATGCATATTTGGATGTAATGTGTGTGTGTGTGTGTGTGTGTGTGTGTGTGTGTGTGTGTGTGTGTGTGTGTGTGTGTGTGTGTGTGTGTGTGTGTGTGTGTGTGTGTGAGCATGCACACCTGTGTGTCTGCGTGTGTATGTGCGTGTATGAAAGGAACTTAAACAATCTAGTGCAATTCATTCATACATGCACAAGCACATGTATACAGGAGCCAGTTCTTTTCAGCCTCAGTGAAAAGTAAGACCTACCAAAGACAACTCTTGCTCCCACTTTGGACTCTTGGATTCACGCAGACAATAATTTTTTTTTTTTTTTAAATCAAAAAAAAAAAAGGCGCTTCCTTGTAAATTTTTGTCATGCATTTTAACTTGTTCTTGCACAAAAAATTCTTAATCGCTCTGCCATAACAATGAAATTTCCCAGGCCTCTGTGTATGTCTGATCATTCTGCAGCACTGCGGTGCGTATATCAAACTTTGGCAAACAAAGGCTTAACTTTGGCATCAAACTTTTCCTGCAGGCCAAACTGGTCTTCTGCACAGAAAAAAAAGTGCTTTTCATCACACCTGGGTCTATGGTGAAGGAGTCCCCCCCCCCCCCCCCCCCCCCCCCCCCCCCCTCCAGCAAAGCCTGACTGTACCTTGAGGTCCTGTCCTGAAGACGTGTGGTTCTGGATGTCCAGCTGCTGTCTCAGTCTGCCCAGTTCTCTTGCTGACTGGTCACCTCATTCTGGACATCAGACCGAGGATACAACAACATCCACTGCCATCAGCGCTCTTCACACGTAAGGTTTGATCAATAAGGAAATGGAAGAGGGAATGATCGAGTGTACAAACGAACTAATCAAACAAGAAAGAAAGACAGCATAATGCAATGCACACAAAAAATGTATCCATCAAATAATGAATGAATGATTCTTTACAATTTATTTTACTCTTCTTATTACAGCATCGCAGACTGACCATAAAGGGTCTTTTCAGCGCTGATGGGAAAAGAAAGTCTTGTCCAGAAAAAAATACACACAAACTAACAATTCAGAAATCATATACTTCAAACTCATAACATCATAACTAATCTATCCCCACCTTTTGAGAGGAAAGACTAGGCCGCGCTGAGAGCACTAACCATTCCCATCATTCTCAAGTCATAAAAGCAGTAAAGTATTCAAGAAACACGTGGGGAAAAAAAAGTCATAAGAGCACATGGACAGCATGTATAATCCCATCCATGATTGATAAACAGATATTAGTATTCTTCTCAAGAAGAAAAACAACAACAACAACAAAGAAAAAGCTGAAAGAGTGGACACAAATGCAGTGAAATGGATGAAGACACCATCTGAAGAAGTCTACCTTGGTCATAACTGCTCATCCTCTATCACATCCAAACAGAACGTCAATCATGAAGCATATACATGTGTTTAAAGTCTTTAAAGTATGTAATGAAGGTGGAGCATACATATGTTTGCATAAGTATGCATGCAACAAGGTAATAAAGCATTTCTGAGGAATATGATCACAGTTTATCTACCTGTGGGTGGAGATTTCAGCATACACACACAAAAAAAGGTATTTGGTTGATGTACCATGGACAATGACCACGGCAGATAGAGACCTTGTCATCTCACATCCATACAGAAAATTACTGAACGCATACATTTAATAAAAATGTGTAATTTCAACACTTTTTTCAGTCCAATAACCCCAAAATGAGTTGAACACGTCTGACTTCATTGTGCCCAACTGAGTACCTATACGATAACTTTCTCCCCTGGGGGCATCACAGAAAAATGTCTTGCCAGTTTCTGTTGCCGAGTCATTTAGGAAAAAAAAACAAAAAACCAATAAACCTTTATTCCAAAAAGCTCTATTCAGAAACTAGCCAACCAGCTATAGACAGTCCAGTCAACCATTTCTTGCAAATCCTGCCACATCCTCCAAGCCCCACTTATCCCCCCCCCCCCCCCCCCCCTTTTTTTTTTTTTTTTTTTTTTTTTTTTTTTTTTTGTTCAGTTTTCTTTGCTTGTTTCATTGATCATGATTGACCTCCTGACTGTGCCAATCACATTCAAACTTACTAAAAAAAATCATACACTCAGATAAATTACAAATAAATAACCCACCCCCCCACCAACCATCCACAAATAGGCAGAAAGGGGAGACAACATCTCAGAGCTGGGAACCCCTTCCCGAAACCCATTTCTAACAACAGAGCAGACTGCACCAATGGCGAGAAGCACCGAGTCACTAAAAAAGTTTTCTTCTGAGATTCTGCACATTACTTTCTTCCAATCATGGCTCTGTGTGTGTGTGTGTGTGTGTGTGTGTGTGTGTGTGTGTGTGTGTGTGTGTGTGTGTGTGTGTGTGTGTGTGCATGCGTGTGCATGCGTGTGTGCGCACATCTGTGCGTGCGTGTGTGCATACATGCTTGTGTGTGTGTGCGCGGGTGTGTGCTTGCATGCGCACATGCACATGTGCCCATGTGTGTGTGTCTTCTTTGTGTGTGTGTGTTTGCATACAAATATACATTTCAAACTTGAAGCATTCACTTCTTTTTGTGAACATGTCTAATCAAACTCAAGCTTTCACCTTTCATAGGAGGCTGAAACTGGTTTTCTTGCATTTCTGCTGTTGCCATCAATGCTTCGAAGATTCATGTTCAAATTTAAAACACTGAAATACAATTTTTTCTTAAAGAAAGGAGAGAGAAAAAAAATGATAAAAAAAACAAATGAGGAAAAAAAAAAGTAGAACGAAGTCATAACTACAGGAGAAAGCTTCTTCTTCTTAGAACAAACGCAGGTGATACTCCTGCGGAGGAGATAGCAAGCAAGTATTAATCCCATCTACCTACAAAGGGAGTGGAGTTTTTTGTGCATGACTGTTTTTTTATCCCGCCATTAAGGCAGCCATACTCCCTCTTCAGGGAAGTGGTGGGTGCGGTGGTCATCTATACCAACGGCCAAACTAGTCTTCTCTTCTGAAAGTTGGTGATGGGATTTTACGTGTGTGCAAGAGTTAGAAGGCATGGACCTCTGCTCATTACTGTATGGGAAATGGAATCAGAACAGCTCCGAGGGAAAAATACCGAAATCATGAAAGAACCCGCAACCTTTTCCGGCGCTCTGCAGCTGAGCAGCCCCGTTGCAGTCAGCAGCACATATGTCAATGACATATCAGTCCACCAGCAAGATGGAAAACAGCGTCTATGTCTCCATCACTAATGAAGAGCTTTTAAAATCAACTGGCAACAGAATGAAAGTTTGTTGATTGCTGTGAGTGCCATGTTGATCATGTAAAATCAGGCACTTCTCAATACATAGGGACTGCAAGTTCTAATATTTTTTTTTCTCTACTTCTCATGTTTTATTTCTCTATTTCTTTTCTTCAGCTTTGAGCAACAGTTTTTCATTTCACGCTTCATCAAAACCATTGCTTCCATTTTAACCCTAACCCTAACCACATGGAAGTTTCTGATTATCATTGAATATTGACACAGCAGCTATGCAGATCTGCAACACTTTGTGAAAGAAATTCATGCTTTAAAAAAGATAAAAAGGAAACGCCCCTCAGCAGAATTAGACAAGCATAATAATGGAATAATGAGTAACTAAACGGAATAAATTCTACTGAAAACAGATGGGTCTTGTTCTTTTCCCACCTGTCCTCGTCAGTCAAACACTTGCACTCCTGTCTTACCTGCAGCTGTGAGCAGCGGGGGCCTCTGTGGTCTTCAACAAGTGTTCCTGTTTCAGCTCCCTCTGTATTGCCTCTTGCGTCTGCCTCTGCTTCTGCTCCTGGTGCACACAGACGCTTCACACTGATTTACATGCAACCACCATCATCATCCAACACCATGAGGTCTGGCTGGACAAGTGGATAAAGGGCTCCCTTAATCCACTGGTCCTTGGTTCAGCCACCACTTGACACAGCTAGAGATTTTTTTCCCCCCCCGAGTCCATAGATTTGTGCTGGCTCTAATCCCCCACTCCCCCTTCTTTCCTTAGTCCTTCTGGCTAAGTGTTTAAAACCTGAAGTCTAGTCTATGAATGCATGCCTTACAACAACAACAACAACAACAACAACAAAAAAGCGTATGCCTTGCACACATGAGACATCCTCTTCCATCATTCAAAGACAAGAACACTGTATGCAAGTGAGATGAATGGCACACACACACACACACACACACACACACACACACACACACACACACACACACACACACACACACTTGCATACACACATAAATGCAAGTGCACACACACACATAAACACACCCATGTACACACACACACACACACACACACACACACACACACACACACACACACACACACCATTGTTTGCTTTTAAATCATATGACAACCATTTATAAGGATACATGTAATGACGAAAGCGTGTCTTTTTCACCAGCAGAAAAGTAACTTAATGATAATGCATTTGTCTGGGAAATGAGCCATTTCATAGTCTCTGGTTTGAGTCTCCTGCATAGCCGATTCTCTCTTCCCCTTCCCTCCCAATCCATGTCCATCCCACCACCCCTCCACCTTCTTGCAACAAAACAATAAGCTCTGGTCAGATTACAAATCTTTCACGTGAGACTGTAAACCAAAGTCCTCTAAGCAGCATAAAGTTGGTGTAAAAGGTCCCACAAGCAATGAGGGAGCTGTGCTTGGCCAACTTTCTGTAGAAAAACTAACTCTGATCGGTCAACAGGCAGAGCACTAAGGCGACACTCTCTGAGACAGCAGCACAGCACTAAGTCGACACTCTCTAAGACAGCAGGCACAGTCTGTCGACACTCTCTGACAGCAGGCACAGCACTAAGGTCGACACTCTCTGAGACAGCAGGCACAGCACTAAGTCGACACTCTGAGACAGCAGGCACAGCACTAAGTCGACACTCTCTGAGACAGCAGGCAGAGCACTAAGTCGACACTCTCTGAGACAGCAGGCACAGCACTAAGTCGACACTTTCTGAGACAGCAGGCACAGCACTAAGGCCACACTCTTTGAGACAGCAGGCACAGCACTAAGTCGACACTCTAAGTCGACACTCTCTGAGACAGCAGGCACAGCACTAAGACACTCTTTGAGACAGCAGGCACAGCACTAAGTCGACACTCTCTGACAGCAGGCACAGCACTAAGTCGACACTCTCTGACAGCAGGCACAGCTAAGTCGACACTCTCTGAGACAGCAGGCACAGCACTAAGTCGACACTCTCTGAGACAGCAGGCACAGCACTAAGTCGACACTCTCTGAGACAGTAGGCACAGCACTAAGGCCACACTCTCTGAGACAGCAGGCAGGCACACAAGGTGACAATGTCTGAGACAACAGGCAGAGCACTATGGCCACACTCTCTGAGACAGCAGGCAGAGCACTATGGCCACACTCTCTGAGACAGCAGGCAGAGCACTAAGGCCACACTCTCTGAGACAGCAGGCAGAGCACTATGGCCACACTCTCTGAGACAGCAGGCAGAGCACTATGGCCACACTCTCTGAGACAGCAGACCTGTTTACCACTGCAAAAAACCTACGTATATATGACGTTACACTGAGGTTGAAAAGTGTCATCTTGGAGAGGTGTGCTGTGAAACATTCATGGCCCTTTTGCTGCTTACACCAGTTCGCCAGATTCACATCCAGCAGCTCTGTGTGACCTCCGACAGTGCACTTCCCAAAACTGATTATGGCTTACCCTCCTTTGCGGCAGTGCATTACCACTGTGAGTACACTCACCCCTGGGCAGCCACTCACTGTACCAAACAACCCAACCGTGTTCTCAATAGCTCGAGTAGTAGTATGCGAAAGTGTGGTGGGTGAAATGAGACCTTCAAAAGTGTCACTCATTACACCCAAAGAAAAAGGTTAACATGTCATGGACAGCAGCCACAACTTCACATAGAGAACTCTGTTGTACGAGGTATTCACTGAATACAGTAACAAATGGTCATCATAAACTCTACCTTCACAGGTGTGCAAGCGAAATCAATGCGAAAATCATGATCAACAACAACAACAACACAAAAGCCATCCTGATGACAACAATAGCATTATCAGGAGAAGTTGCAGAATGTTGAATTTATGACACAACAAACAATACCACCAGATCACGGATGAATGGCTAAAAACAAAGTAAGCAAGAATGACAAAAGAAAGGAACAGGAAAGACAGAAGAAATGAAACCAAAATAAAACAGGTGATTTTTTTCTTTTTGTGAAAGAATATTATCAAAAAGCAATTAGGTTGTCCAAACATTCACAGGCTAACAAACCAATGGTTGGATGGGTCAATAATTCAACAAATAAAATGAATTTCACACAAAAAGGACACAGCCGAACAAACAAGCAACAAAAATCATTAAACAAACAAAACAAAAAACAAGAAAAATCACTGACCATTTGCATCCGGAATTCATCTGCCTGTGCCTCACGTGCGGTGGTCAGTTCCGACAACTGCAGCTCAAGGGAGGTCACTTTTGCCCCTCAGCTGTGTCTCCATGTCGACAGCAGACAGCCGACTCCGACTTAACTCCCCTTCAAGGTCCCTGACCTGCAAAATATCACATTTCCAGTGACAACATTGGTACAACACAACTAATCAGTACATCTTAAATAAATGTCAGCGAACCGCCCAGAGAAACGTGGACAAACGAGTCACAAGACAACACACAACGCGTTTCGACCTCTCTTAGTCTTCCTCAGGTGAAACAAAGACGGACAAAATAACGAAAATGCACTTAGCTTTGATCGCTTCAGATTGCTTCTGAGTTCAGCACAAGGAAGGCGTCTGAGACAGCAGGCACAGCACTAAGGCCACACTTGCGCTGAACTCAGAAGCAATCTGAAGCGATCAAAGCTAAGTGCATTTTCGTTATTTTGTCCGTCTTTGTTTCACCTGAGGAAGACCTAGGAGGTCGAAACGCGTTGTGCGTTGTCTTGTGACTCGTTTGTCCACGTTTCTCTGGGCGGTTCGCTGACATTTATTTAAGATTTGTTTAGATTTCCGCCTGCAGTCGTTTCACTTTGCAACCTAATCAGTACATGTGAGCTGGCCGAATGTGTTGTGTGAAAAGGTTTGAATAAACGAAACATTGCATCACTCATGAGCATTGTGTGACTCTGGATTTGCATCTCATCGATATGTAAATGCTGTAAATGCACATGCAGGCATGTTGAGAAAGAAACTGAACATGCAGAATCTAAGGAACATGATAAATGAGCCAGAGACTGTCGATGACTGAACAAACAAGTTTCATTGTCTCTGCATAACAAAAACTGACTCTAAGAGAGACTCTATTCAGGTTTGTGTTGCTTATCCTTGCAATGCAATGTCTTTTTTTTCTTTCTTTTTTTTTTTTTACATGTACCAAACTTCAAAAATAAATTTCAGTAGTTCCAGACTTACTCATGAAAAAGGGATATATGTTTTCTTAAAAACACACATGCACAAATCCAAACTGTATAAATTCTGTACAAATACTTATTAGTCGATGTAGTTCAATGTGCATGTGTCAGTTCATGTTGCAGATGTTAATGACTGACCACAGAGTCCAGGTGCCAGCGCTGGAATGATCTTAAAATCATTCCCACATTGGTACCTACCATATAATGGTCACTTGAATCACTGCCCAGTATGTCTGAATCATTCTAAATACTTTTGGGTAGTCTGTATACTGATACCAGATTCCTCCTGCTTGATTCAGCAGCTCAATAGTTCATCAAATATATTGTCAATAAACATTTGATTTTTTCATCAAATATATTGTCAATAAACATTTAATTTATGAGGACTACATATTCTGACTACAGTGATTTTAGACCTCAACATATTCTGTCAACAGACTTAAAAGAAGACTGCATATTCAGTCAACAGAAAATTCAGAGAACTGTGCATTATGTCCACAGAACGTTTAGAGAACAGCATATTTTGTCAACAGAGAATTCACAGTATGGCATATTTCATCAACAGAAGAGGCAGAAGGCTGCATATTCTGTCAACAGATATCTCAGAAGGTCACATATGCTGTCCAACAGAGAATTCAGAGAACTACATACACCATCAGTACAGAATTCAGAGGACTGCGTATTCAATTAAAGTAAAGGACGGAAGGAGTCAGAGAGTGAGAATGGACACAGAGAGAGAGTGAGAGAGAGAGAGAAAGAGAGAGAGCGAGTGACAGACAGACAGACAGATAAAAAGAGAGAGAGACAGAGAGAGAGAGAGAAAGGCAGCCAGAGACACAGACAGAGAGAGTACTGACCTGTTGTTCATGCTTTGACTGTGCAGAGCTGGCCATTTCATAGTTCTCTAGCGCTCGCTTCTCCGCATCTTCCAGCTGTGCCCGAAGATCTTCCATCTGTAACAGGCAAAAGAGACCCCATGCATCAGGCTTTCAGTGGCGGTCAGTTCAACAAGTATTTGCTACTATGTCATGTCTACAAAGACCACAAAGAATCAGATAAAGTGGCAAAACCTAGAAAAGGGATTAAGTTAATCATTTCCCATACTGGCTACAAAGGCACTCTCAATAACTACTTTAGAAAATGCTTAAAAACAGGGGTCTTCATTTAAATGAAAGAGAGGATGCAAGTAAGGTAAGGTAAGGTAAGGTAAAGGTAAGGTAAGGTAAGGTAAGGTAAGGTAAGGTAAGGTAAGGTAAGGTAAGGTAAAGGTAAGGTAAGGTAAGGTAAGGTAAGGTAAGGTAAGGTAAGGTAAGGTAAGGTAAGGTGTTGCTTATAGCCCAGCAAAGAGAGGGTGTTGATTCAGAGGTAAACGTTATGTAGATAAATAAATAAATGTTCCACATAAACAAATCACTAAAGGGAGGGGGTCTGTATTGTATTCGGAGGTCAATCTGTCATCATGATAATGAAGAGGACTTTTGTAGCACCTATCCAGGTCAATCTGTCATTATGATAATGAAGACTTTTGTTGCACCTATCCACGTCAAACTGACATTATGATACTGAAGAGTACTTTTGTATCCCTATCCAGGTCAATCTGACATTATGATACTGAAGAGTACTTTTGTATCCCTATCCAGGTCAATCTGATATTATGATACTGAAGAGTACTTTTGTATCCCTATCCAGGTCAATCTGACATGATAATGAAGAGTACTTTTGTAGCCCCTATCCAGGTCAATCTGACATGATAATGAAGAGTACTTTTGTAGCCCCTATCCAGGTCAATCTGACACGATAATTAAGAGTACTTTTGTATCCCTATCCAGGTCAATCTGACATGATAATGAAGAGTACTTTTGTATCCCTATCCAGGTCAATCTGACATGATAATTAAGAGTACCTTTGTAGCCCCTATCCAGGTCAATCTGTCAGTATGATATTTCTGTAGCGCCTATCCTCAGTTACAGCCAAAGCTCTCCGCGGTTTACAATCCGTGCTCTATTTTTCACAGCTGACTGCCTACCTTGGTAGAGCTGATTGCACTTGCTTTCTTTATCATCGGTCAAAATATCAGTCACTCACACTTCACTCACATCTTCAGACAGGGTGCATGCTATGTGCATAGCGTCATTCTGGCCTTCTCTTTCTAAAGCTGGTGATGGGTGTATGGAAGATGTCATGCCTGCGTTCATGCACAGATCCTCCAGCAACTTAACCACCTTACCTTCGGCATGAGAACTGGGGGGGGGGGAGGGGGGGGGGGGGGGGGGGGGGGGGGGGGGGGGAAGAAAGGAAAAAAAGGGAAAGAACTCTATGGTCAGAGGAAGATCAAAGAAAGATGTTTTCAGAGAGGGCAGCACACCTGTTTGTGAAAGTTTTCCCTCATGGAGTCGGCCGCTCTTTGACTGCTGGCCAGTTCTTCGCTGTCCTCCACGATCTTGGTGTTCAGGTGGGAGATCTGGGGGGAAAACGTTCATTATGATGTATCTGACAAGCATATGATGTTTCTTATGGGCCTATGAATCCACAAACGAATTTCTATGCAGGTTCATGAAAACTAGTGAACTAAAACTGAACTGAAGTTGCCCGATTTAGGTAGATTCTAATTCAGCAATCACTCCTCTTTGAGTTACATATCACAGAGAGACACTCATTGTACAGACTGTATTGGAAAAGGCTTTCTTGTTTGTTTAATTCACTGCAACTGTAATTAAAAGCAAGTGCAGATGCACCTGCAGTCTACGTGGCTGTCTGAGTCTTCATTATCCATTTGGCGTCACATGGGTCACCAAACTGTCCACGATCATGTTGAATGCACAGATGCCTACAACTGGAATTAAGTTTCACACCCCACACCAGTTCAGTAATTATGCTTTTTTTTTTTTTTCTTTTTTTTTTTTTTTGTCAGAGCTGAATCAAAACCTTCTGCAAATTGCAGCCATTTTTGCAACAACTGTTATCCTCAAACAGCACATCTGCATAAACAAGGCTTCCCAAATAACCTGCATGGGAATGAAATAAATGATCACCTTAAACGGGTGTTACATGGTGAAATGGCAGCTACTTGGCAACAGGCTTCATGCCATCCTCACCCACCCCTCAAAAAAAAAAAAAAAGTGCAAAAATTACTAGACTAAATTTCCAAACTTAACGTAAATAGAGAAGCTGTTAACAAATTACAACAAAAACATATACACTAGCGTACAACCTGACCTTTACTTCAGGGTCAGGAGGCAGAATTCTTTCATCCTGCTGCTGCAATTGGCTGGCCCCCAGTTTCATTGGTATTTTCAAGTAACTACAATGTTCCAGTGGTTAACCCTTCCAATGCATGCTAGAAACGGAGCTTGCTCCCAACAACTGCAAAATGTCTTTCTTTCTTTCCCACAGGGACGACATCACCTTTACAAATCAACGTTTCCTGACAGCCTGGCTGACCACACAGCACCTTTTCAGGACTGTCAAACTCACGTCTTTTTACACACCCAGGTCAGTGTCACAGACTGTAAAGGTCTTTGAAAGGATAAGGGAACACATGATTAACAGCAGACATGCGTTCTCCAGTGACAACATCAACGTCCTGGACTGGGAGGCCAGATGGGTTCCAGAGAGGGGTGAAGGAGGCCATCTACATCGCGGCCACCACACCAACCCTAAACCAGGACAGGGGGAGACACATCCTGCCGTCGATTTACAACTCCCTAGTTCAGTCGCATGACATGAGCTCGACTCATGGACGTGCGCACACGGACACAGTTCATCCTGTCAGTCGAACAGCACTGATGATGGCTGCCGGATGGTAGTCGAAAGCTCTGCTTTCGCCCGTCTGTCTTGAGAGACCAGGTACAAATGTTTAATTATGTCTTAAAAGGGGTACCCCAGTTTTTCTAAAACTTTCCCAAACCTCTAATGACAAACAAACTGTTGGTGCTGATGACTGGGTAGTGTATGGTGGTTACATGGCTAATGGACAGTGGATCTTGCACTGCTGGTCTGAAGTGGTTTGAGATACTGGAGAGGGGATTAAACAATCATTAAAGTCACATGATGAAAACTGAAAAACAGGCCCCCTAACCTCCACCTCTCCACACACACTTCAAACTGATGACCTTAAATTCATCTGGAAGAGAGGAAGGTGGTTCAAAGTGGGGGTGAGGGGGGGGGGGTGGGGGAGGTGAGAAAATCTGGAGGGAGCAGGTAGGGGGGGGGTGCTGGTGGTGGTCACGTATGAATATTATGGAACACACACGTGTGAGGAAACCCATTGTCTGCACTGTATATGAGACCGTCACTTCATGTCACATTTTTTTCTCTCTTGCTTTTTAAACTCTGAAGAATGCTGATTTTCACATAACCTTGAATCTAAACCAAGAAACGCGAAACATTGCCACATCTACTTGTCTACATGCCCACTGTTTTTTTTTTTTTTTTTTTTTTCACTATTCCTCTCGATTTCCCTGTCTAAATTTCAGTGTTGCTCCCCACCTGTTTGACCTCCCTTTTACTTAGAACTGCAGTTTTTACCTGTGCTTCAAGGTGGGAGATCTTGTCACTCCAGGTGGATTTGATTTCCGTCAGCTGCTGCCTCGTCTCCGACAACTTCTTCTCCACCTCCTCTCTCTCTGTCAGACAAACAGTGCCTATGATTCTGTGCCAAGTTCACTGCATGGGTCTAAAAACATAAAAAAAAGTGATCAACATTGATGGCAAAGAGTGTCCCTGGAGTTGTCTGCCACTGAAGAACTGAACTGCAAGCCTTCAGGCTTCAAGGGCTTTACACTATCTGACTCAAGACCAGCGTGCACTGCAATTCCAAAATGAATCCACCAACGCTGGTGGTTCACACTGACACAGTGAAATATTTTCTGACATGATGTCATCAACAGCAGAAACTTTCCAAAACACAAAGGCAAAGTATAGCACTCGATCTGTGCTCCTTCCACTGATGTCTCAAAGGGCAAAGGGCAGACACAGATTTCATGTCAGGTGAGACAACAAATAGTGGTGATGTGAACTGAACAACTTTTGCTTCGACTAAAATTGTTGGTGCATGAGGTCTGTTTTGACATGCTGTATGCTGACAATTGCTGTCAAGATGAATATAAGACCAATATATAGGTAAACAATAAACAAAACAAAACAAAACACACATAAAAACAACACAAAGACTTTTGAATTATCGCTCAAAGATCTAAAAAAACAAAGTTACAAACCATTTTTTTTCATGTTTATAATTTCTCTTTCATGGCCTTTAACCAGTGACTAAACAGCAGCACACCCGAATCACCTGACCTGGGTACCAACAATGAACACCACGCAGAACAAAGTCTGGCAACATAATGCACAGAACAACAGGCTCAATTACCTCTGCCTGAAGGGCGGTAACTCTGTCATCCCCTGACAAACTCTGGTCATGAAGTCGCTGTTCAAGGGTGGCCACTCTCTCCTGGAGCATGTCGATGTGTTCCTGTTTCTCTTCTAACAGTTTGGATGTCTGCACATGACATACCACACAATATATAGATGTTAATAGCCAGGTTAGATATATTGGGGGGATAGTTGGGGGGGGGGGGGGGGGAGGGGGGAGGAACTACCCACATATAGGAACTATCCACAAAATGATGATGGTAAGCAAGTATATCCACATAAAATGATATTCTTGCAACAAAGATCATCCTTCACACCAAGCTTCTAATTTGCCCACACATTTTAAAAAAACACATTTTGAAACTAATTGCAATGTTGAATGTAATCACTCATCATGTCAAATGGCTACATTTGTTCCATGCACACTTTCACATTACAAACTATGTCTGGTTCAACTGAACTTTAAAAAACTGTACATCATAAAGTTAGATCAATTTCAACAGACTAATTTGAAAGCTAGTGTGCAAGACATTTGACCATAATTTGACAGTAGTTTAAAAGATTGTCCATAACCTGAAACCAAGTGTGTTAAAAAAAACAAAAAAACTAGTAATAACTGAAAATCTGTTGTCTACAATACTGTTCATAACTTGAAAGCTAGTTTCTAAAAACTGACCCTCAGTTGAAAGGCAAGGTCCTGGAGATAAACCCTCGCTGATAGCTAGTGTCCACACACACACACACACACACACACACACACACACACACACACACACACACACACACACACACACACACACACACACACACACACACACACACACACACACACACACACACACACACACACACACACACACACACACACACACACACACACACACACACACACACACACACACACACACACACACACACACACACTACACACACACACACACACACACACACACACACACACACACACACACACACACACACACACACACACACACACACACACACACACACACACACACACACACACTACACACACACACACACACACAGAAGAGAGCCGGGGGAGAGGTAGGACAAGGGAAGGGGTGGTACCAGGAAGGCACAGGGGAGCATAAAAATTAAGCAGACAACAGATGGCTTCTTGAGGTGTTATCTGTAAAATACTTCCATAAATATTTAATCTCAACAACGAAGAAAAAAAAAAAAAAAAAATGAATTGACTGAGGTGATATTCAGATAGCACACGCATGTGTGTGTGTGCATTCAAACACACACAACTAATTTCAACCTTCATTTTGTGTGTGTGTGTGTGCAAACACTCGTGTCTTTGCAAATCTTTGAAAGGGGTCCTCCCCCCCTCCAACCTATACCCCTCCAATCACACACAAGCATGCATGCACGCTCACACATGCACAGACACACACACAGGCACACACACACCAATGGGAACACCTGGGCCCATCCTGCCACCTCCATCCCCCACTTCCTCCTCCATCTCCATCCACATATACACACAAGGTCATACATGCATGGTACACACACACACACACACACACACACACACACACACACAACTCCATTGTCTTGTCTTACATCAATCTATGATCTTGAACTGAGGAACATTCATAGACACACACACACAGACACAGACAGACACAGACAGACACACACACACACACACACGAACACAAACACACATAAAACACACACATCCAAGCAAAAACTGCCATAAAAATAAACAAAATGTACTTTCTTAAAAAACAAAATTCATGACCGTTAGGTCGTCAATACATTGTCAAAGGCAAAAATCAGCATTACTCAAGCAGTTCACAAGCGTGGATTTTAATTTCTGTTCTTCAACGAAAATCTTTGGGATACATCAACAGTACAATCAAAGCAAGAAATCAGCATTACTGTAGCTGAATATTAATTACGCGCATGCATGAAATCTGCACCAACACATCATACAAACATGTCCAATCCATACATATGCAATCTTCAGTTTTTCAGCAGAAAGATTTTTTTTTTTTTTTTTAAAGTTTTCCCAAGAACTCTTTTTCTTCCCTCCCCTGCCCACATCCTCTATGTACTTCAAGATACGCACTTCTTTATCAAATACAGATATTAAAATGATACAAACATACACAATGTGATGTCATTACTCATAAAAAAAACACTGGAACAAAAGAAACTACGACAGAATATCATATGACATGTAACTTTGAATAAGAAAGATGAATTAAAAGATAAACAGAAAACTACTAAAAATGAACTTTGAATCAATGAACAACAGACAGCAAAAATAACCAACAAGTGGAAGTAAAAAAAACCAACATACATACATACACACACGCACATGCGCAACGCACATGTGCGTATGCTCGCTACACACACACACACACACACACACACACACACACACACACACACACACACACACACACATATGCACACAGAGAGAGAGAGAGAACCCAAAGAAAGATATTAATGTACAATGACCAGAAAATCTGTAATAAATACACGCATACAGTAATAAATAACCAGAAAATCACACAGTAATAAATAATCAATGCAGCAAAATGAAAAAAAAAAGTGAGGAATCCATCAAACTACGTCAAATTAACAATGCTGAAACTTGCTGCTGTAAACAAGCTTCTAAATCAAATCAACAATGATTTCAATTCACTACTGAAAACAAGTTTCTAACAAATGCATAGATGCCACACAACCTCTGTGACCAAGCCAGAAAACTGATGATGAAACTGGTCCTTATAATTTTACCACCCTGAAACCGATTCCCCGAATTTTTCAGTCCAGAAAGTGCAAGTAAGGCCGGGAGGGGCAAAGGTGAGAAGTACAGGAAGGATGCAGGGGTGGGGGTGGGAGTAAGGGATGGCGGGATATTCATAATCTTGTTAACTGAAATTGTTTTTGATTTCTTGATCATTACGCTTGTCGAGCCATGACCACTTCCCTCTGTTTTCAGGCTCCCCTCCAGCGCTGAAATATCTTCAATCTTATTTTCTAATGTTGTCAAGGCTTCTGACATACCTAACAATAGAATACAGACATATATTGGAAATGAGGAAAAATTGTCCTGATCATGAAGAAATCAAGTTTTGACCAATCCAAATGGGGACTGCTTTTTGGTGCCCACAACTTGATCTCCTGTTTACACACAGAGATCCTGGCAAAGCTCAGAAAAAGTGGGCAGTTTGCTAACTAGCAGTGACTCCACTCAGGTGCCATTTTTCTGACTGTTCAACATGTTGGACTTCCAGCAGCTTCAGTTTGAAAAATGGCGCTCCTAAAGATGGAAAAGCCAGAGGGGGATGTTTCCCAGGCTGCTACTGAACAGCACACAATCTTCCTGTTTTTTGTAAGTCATTTTTTAAAGGTCGAGTATGAACAGTGGCATCTCTATGAATGCTAAATGAGAAAAAAAAAAAACACCTTTGGTTCCCTGCAGTTTAACTGAAAACTGTGGAATACAGATTGAAAAAAGAAGAAACCAAATAAAACAGTGATCAACTGTGGGAAACAAAAAAAAAGGCAAGAGACACAAGGAAACTATTTAACCAGATGATCTGAAGAAATGGGACCTTTCAGTCCACGAAAACAGAGAATAACAACTTAAAAAAAAATCCTTTGAAAAAATCTTTTTAAAATCCAGTAAAAAGACACCATTTTGTATGGACGATGCATCCGCCACAAATTATCTGAATTAATGTAACTGAATGACATATGAATGCAAGGAAATCCTGCTGACTCGATAGACACTGTGTTGTCTCTTAAATCCCATCAAAAAGCTATGAACACAATCATGAATATGTATGCACTCCACTGCTGTTTAGAGCAATAATCCCAGTATGAGTGGATCAGCATTGTTAAACCCTCTAAGGGTAATCATACTCGAAGTGTGTATCCTTGTTGAAAGCCTGTAAAGTCAAAGACACAAATGTTACAACCACAATAATTGAAACTGTTACTAGAGTTGTTTTTTTTTTTAAGAGTGATTAGCGGCTTGAAGATTACAACATGGAAGGTAAAACATGCGCAAATGCATGAGCAAAAGCACATCTATCAGCACATTATTTCTCTCTCCCCCCTAACAACCCACTCTTCCTCCCATCAGCATCTCTTTCATACTTAAGCACGCGTGCATTCACACATTAAACATTCTACTGCTATGTACCCACTTGTACACATATATAACGCACACACATGTGCACACACATGTACACACACACACACACTCCTCTGCACATAACACACCTTTGAACAAGCACAGCAATGCACATGCAAACCCACACACAGATTGAGTCATCAGACTCATTCAGCAGACGGAAAGAGTCAAAGAGCTCAAAGGTAATGCAGAAAAGCAAATACCATCAAAGTTACACAGGTGACAGAGCTCATCACACACTGAATGCATTTCAAGTGCAAACACTGCTCAGTTATTACAGGTACAGACAGTGGTGCATACACACACGCACACACACACACACACACACACACACACACACACACACACACACACACACACACACACACACGTACACACACACACACACACACACACACACACACACACACACACACACACACACACACACACATCAGCAGTTTTAAAGAAAACTGACAGCACTATGACAATGAGTCTTTTCCATACTGACAAGAGATGCGTTTAAAGTTAGCGTGCATTCATGTGTACTTCAACCTGAATGCAAGGTAATCGTCATCATAATTATCATTCATAAAACTGAACAATACTATAGTCACATATTGTCACTATTACTATTGTAGCAAAACCTTGGAATAAAGGCCTTCTGAACAAAGACTTTCTGTTAAAAAACAGTTTTCTCAGATCATCGTTGTCTGGCCTAGACAATTAATGTCTTCAGACTACAGATTCTCTCCCTTTAAAGACGACTGACCTACAACTACAGATTCTCTCCCTTTAAAGACGACTGACTGACCTCAGACTACAGATTCTCTCCCTTTACAGACGACTGACCTCAGACTACAGATTCTCTCCCTTTAAAGATGACTGACCTCAGACTACAGATTCTCTCCCTTTACAAATGACTGACCTCAGACTACAGATTCTCTCCCTTTAAAGACTGAAAGACAAATTCTGTCTGTCTATATTAGAATCACCTCCTGATACTCCCCAGTTTCGGTTTCAGTTTCATCAAGGAGGAGGCGTCACTGCATGCAGACTAGTCCATATACACTACACCACATCCACTAAGTTTTGAGACAACACCACGAGTGATTTTAAGCTAATGGATAAATGAATTAACAACTAAGATGAGATAATTGAAGTAGAGGGTCTCGTGGCTACGACTTAGCAGATGTCTGACCTATGCATTAGCCCAGTGCGCTGGTCAGGCCTTGAGTGCCTACCTAACATTGATTGTCTCTTTTTTTTTTTTTTTCATGTGTGTGTAGTAAATGCACACATGTGTGTGTATGGATGTGTGGGGGCCCATGTGTGTGGGCCCATGTGTGTGTGTGTGTGTGTGTGTGTGTGTGTGTGTGTGTGTGTGTGTGTGTGTGTGTGTGTGTGTGCACTTTTGTGTGTGTGTGTGTGTGTGTGTGTGTGTGTGAGTGTGTGTGTGTGTGTGTGTGTGTGTGTGTGTGTGTGTGTGTGTGTGTGTGTGTGTGTGTGTCTGTCATGTGCACGTGAGTGCCTGCATTTATCAAACTTTGACAGCCTTGTTTTTGTTTGGAACAAATTCTGTCCGTGTCTATACCAGATTTAACTTCCAACACTCCAAAACTTTTGACAGAGACGTTTTTTTTTATCTAGAGCAAATTTAATCTGTGTCTGTATTAAATTTTCCCTTCGCCACTTCCAACCTTTAGTCTTGTTCTTTGTTTGGAACAAAGTCTGTCTGCGTCTTACGGTTTACCTCGTGACACTCCCTAACTTTGATAAAGACTTGTTTATTTGCAACATATTTTGTCTGAGTCTGTACTAGATTCTACCAACCAACAAACACTCCCAGGAACAAAAGTATAATTACTTGGCTGCCAAATGAATGGAACAAACAAATTATAGAACTGTTTTGTAATTTGTTTATTTCATTCATTTAGTGGCCCAGTAATTCTACCTTTTGCTCTTGTGTTTCAATATCCCCGCTCTAGTCGTCAGTCAGTCAGTCAGTCATTCCCCTGACGGCTGGAGTTGTTGGGGGGACGTGATGAGGCAGCCACCATTTCTCTCCAGTCACCACGCTTTAAAAACCAATACACTCCCAAACTTGAATAAGACTTGTTTTTGTCTCCAATGCATTTTCCCTTTAATAAAGAACTGCTTTTCTGTGTCCACACCACATTTGCACCCTGACGTACATCCCCAAACTCTGATGTACATGTGTTTCTCTGGAACATGCTTTGTCTGTGTCCATACCAAAGTTACATCCCAGAATGCAGTCCAAAGCCTGAATGAAGACTTGTTTTTGTCAGCAGCATGTCTTATCTATATCAGATTCACCTCCAAACATAGGCTCCCAGAATATGTTTCGTGTGTGTCTATTTTAGATTAACCCCCGAACACACATTCCCAGCTTCAATAAATAACTTTCTTTTTCTGGAACACATTCAGTCTGTGTCCATGCCAGACATGCCTTCCAACATACACTCCCAATGTTCATGAATTTTTTTTCAAGTGATTTGGTCTGCATTTACACCTCCAAATAAAGATTCTCTCCCTTGCATAACTCTGTTTTCAATGACCTCTGGGGGTTACTGTTAAGGCATTCTCCTGTATCACTGTCTCTAGCATTGTCACTTTCGTCTTTCTCATTACTACAATCATTACCATCACTACGGCTATCATTGTTATTTTCACTACTGCTACTAAAAGACCATCTGAGCAGGCTCGATACACAAACAGCAATGGAGAAAGGACAAAGAAAGGGGTGAGGTTCTTACCTGCTGAGCTGCCTGAAGAATACAGGTGAAAACATATATTAGCCACCACAACCACACACTCAGGCATCATGACACACTTAACAGAAACAAAATGAAACAAGTTCTGGTTCACAGCAACTGGCACATTCAGCCACTGGAATGAAACAAAACAACACAGGAAAACATGAATACCATACTAAGACACTGCTGTGTTCACTCCCTGGATTGTAAGAGACGTCAGAAGACAGAATGCGGCTGCCTATGGAACCATACAGGTGGTTTTCTTTGCGCTAAATGACCTGGCATCAGCTGAGGAGACAGTGTGTATTGAGGGACCCTTACAGCATCCAACTGGGGAACACAAACACATCAGTCAACAAACAAACAATAAACAACAAGAAGAAGAAATAAACAAACAAACAACAGAATAAAAAAAAACAAATAAAAAGCAGCAACAACAAATACATTTTAAAAAAAAAACAAAGAAAAAATTAACAACAAATAAACAAACCAACCCTGAAAACAGATCAGTACATGTAGACTTGATAGACAGCAAGTTTATTTTCTGCACTTAATGTACATATAGTCAGTTGAACTGAATCAAGTGGGGCCGTCCCACAGTATGAAAGCAACCAGTCATACTGGACCAGATCATGACAAACAGTAAACACTGATCAACTTCCCGACAAGGGCATCTGCTCACACTGGCTCCTCGACTAAACAAACATCGTCTTTATGGAGGGCTCAACAGACAATGCCTTGCTTATACCCGGTGAGAACAGTCACCACTGAACCCATTGAAGAGACCCAGTGCCTCCTCTGGTAGGTTTCCTCCTGCCGACCTGACACTGATTGCTGCCTACAGACCTCTGAAACGGATGCTGCGACAGGGCAAACTTGGGGGGTGTGGCTGCGAATGGGAGGGGAGGGGGGGAGGGGCCAGAATGAATGAGAGCAATGTCACCGTAAGGGTATGGAGGATGAAGCAAAAACAACAGCAACAACAAAAAACAAACACAGTAATGCCTGATAACTTGATCTGTATGTCCCATTTCAACTCAAGCATGCACAGCCCCTCAGAGACGAGCATATTCACCGGTAACAGTCAAGGGGGTTAACTCACTTGAGAAGGCCAGAGGTGAAACACAGGTCAGACAGCATACTCATTACACAATGGAGTCCAGCTAACCACAAGTCTCTACATCAGGATAACTCATCACACATTTTGCAATTCTTGACCAAGAGCTTTTTCTCTGTATCAACATTCCCTGTAAACGTAGTGTTTTAACACAAATTTCTATTTTTCAGCCAAGACATTCCCAAGTCCTGAGCAGACAAAGCGTCCACTATCACTGATCTGTTTAAAGGAAAGATTAATAAGTTCCTGTTTTCTTGCCTTTTGCATTAAATGACAACTCTGGAGAGAATACTGGCAATGAACCCCAAGACAGCAGACATGTCTCTTTTGATCGATAAATTTCTGATGTCTGCTTTCTTGTGTTCAGTGACTGGCTTAGATAACTCAAGTCACTGGGTTCATCATATCTAGGCAATCAGCAATTCAATGTCAACACTTGAAAGGGAACTGAAGTTAGTGCGCTATATTCAGAAAAGAAAATTCTTAACAACATTGTCAGCAGTTAGTGGTGATATGTTACTCCTTGAAACGACCAACCATTGAGAACTAGGGGCGCAATTATGGTTTGGAGATGAATGAAGCCAAGCTCTTTGACAAAAAAAAAAAAAAAAAAGCCACTTGTAAAGACTGCTCATTCAGTCCACAGACAGTAACCCTGACCCTGCAATCTTACAGACTGATCTTATGTCAATCGGAGTAAAGGCTAACATTACACTTCATGTCGATAACGCACTGCGTATGATGGATCAGAACAGGCATCACTGAACGTCATCAAACTGTCTTGGCAGTAGAGCTCTGGTGGGATCGCCTCATGACAATCTCACACTTGACTGCTCACTGCACACTTCTGGCATGTAGACTGTTGCAGAATGAACTCAGTGTGGCTGTGTACAGGGACAATGACACGAATGGTGCAAGTAAATGAGTAATGCCACTTACAAAATAAAAGGAAAAAACCTTCATACAAACATTTTTTTCACCTGGTTTAATGTCACTGTGGTTATTTTTGTTAAATTCGGGGTCAGGTGAGTATGCAGCGTATCCTGTTAATCTTTTCCACATTCACACACACACACACAAAAATCACATGTTCCTACTCTTGACACACTTCCTGATACCTTATTTGCTTAGGTGAATATGCGCTGACATGCAAATTTTTCTCGTTCCCTGAAACTTGTGGAAAGCCGACTCCACTGACACACGGATAATATCTTAAGGCATCACATCATTTCAATGAAACAACAGGTGAAAACACACATGGGACACCCACACTTACACATCGATGCATCAAAATCTGTCATCACTCCATGCACTGAGGGGACCACAAGTAATTCCTGGCTTGCCTGACAAATTCGGTGACTAGCATGCAGTCCTAAATGATCTGCTGGAAACAGAGTAAGAGTGAAGACGGGAACAGGACAAGGGATGCGAAGAAGAGGTGAATACTTTTCAAATGGATTGATTATTACACTAACCTTATCTTGATTTGACACAAGTTAGTGTTGAAGAACTAATAAGCCTTTATTTCTAGTTTGTTGTGACCTCAATGGTGGGATTAAAAAGAGTCACAAATGCAAAAGTGATAGGGTTCTAGCTAAGCAAAGAAGGTGAAGGAGAAGAAGAATCAGCTATTTTCCTTGGCTGATATTGCTGTTGTTATTACGCTCTCATTACCATTTTGTTAGCGGCAAATATGATTCTCAGTGAAAATAACACGAAGTTTGGATCCAAGTGTTTATCAAAAAAAAAAAAAAAAAAAAAAAAAAAGAGTGTGCCAGCGCAAGCCAGAAATCACAGAACAATTAGCCAGTGAAACCACTCCACTCCAATGCAAGCAAAATACAACTATAAATCCATCATCACTGTGCTTCAGGTTCACATCTCAATCTCCATTCCGATTAATGTCAATTCCACACCCTCACAAACTTTTGTTTACAAAGCCTACTACATTCAAAGATGCTGCTTCTGTATACCACGTAACTGCAGCAGAGTTTTCCTGTTAGACCCAGGCCCATATTCAAAGAGCATATAATTCAGAGAGAATGTAAGCTTTTAAGCAAAAAGCAGTCCCTATCTCTAAGGCCCACCAGCTGCGTATGAAAACCCACATCCAACTTTTTGCAGTAACCCTGCATCGCCCTTTTGGTTTTGTTTGACAGCAGATTTTTCAAAAGGAAAAGAAAACACTTGCCTGCATGCCACTCGAGCATGCTTGACTACACATCAATCACAAGGAAGAACGTCTGTGTCGGCATGCATACCTCAGAACTGCAGATGATGAAGCATTTGCTACATCACTTCCTCTTTTCACTAAAAGTTACAAATAACATAGAGTAAATGAACATGCAACAAAGCAGTGTCCTAACCAACAGTCTGGTTCATAAAAGTCCAGACAGCCAACTGGACCTAGAAATGAACCACGTCTCCCAATTCCAAGGAATGTCGTTAAAAGCCAACATGTACTAACAGCCGAAGCCATGACTACGTCTATAGCGACCAATCAGGGCTCACCTTGTTTCTGTGCATCTCTGAGCTGTGTTCCAGTGCCCTGTAGCTGCTGTCCACGTCGGACAACTGACGGTTGATCTCCACTATCTTGTTCTGCTTCTGAAAACCACACAACAATTCTACATTCACACAATGAACAACAAATAAGCTGGAAGAATATTTCTCAGCAATGATATATGGGGCTAGAGAACAAAGCATGGTTTTCTGAAACCAAATATGCTCAGTTCAATCCCTGCTAAGGACCGTCAGGTGAGGATTTTTTTTTGTCTTCAGAGTCAGCATGCTGTAATTTCCAGCCTGCTGCAAAAAGCAACTTTTCTTTCTGCATTCTGAGCCCATGCCTTATGAGTTGTTCACCCACTGTCTGTGCACAAAACAGTGGAAAAAAAAGCAGCTGAGTGGCTACCCACTGAAACAGACAACTCACCTGTTTCTGGACTTGCAAAACTCACGTAAGAGACAACAGACAATAATAACTTTCAACAGTTCACATCGCACTTTCGCTTCCACCCCATTTACACACTTTCAGTCCTGATCTCATCTCACACTCACAGTGAGCACTTCTTGACAAACCCTACAGGACCCAAAGACCAAGCGACTAACATATGATTCACAATTCAAATTGAAATAGCGCTTGCTGAAGAAAAAGGAAATCCCTGAGCTGCCTTAGAACTGGGAATCAGCAAGTCATGGACTCGTAAAAGTGGAGAAAAAAGTTGGAGACTGGGGGAAAAAAAAAAAAAAAAAAAAGAAGAATTTTTGGTTTTGTCATCATCCCTCTTCAAAAGTGACCCTTCAAAAACCATGACTTTTAACTCAAATTTTGGAATGCTGTATGATTTCCCTAAATTCTGGGATTCGGGCAGTTGCAGCTGAAGAGTGCCAAGCTCGACGTTTACCATCATTCATTTTCTTTTTGATGGAGGAGAGGAAAAGGGGGTAGGGGTTATCTAGTAACTTGTTAAATTTCGAGCCCTACTCTGACCAAACTGAAATCTTTTCTAAAAATCACAGGATGTGTGCCCTATCCATTGTGTGGCTTTGTGGACAGGAAATCATGGTACGTGCCGACTCTAACCCCAGATGAAACTTCAGGCTTAGGTCCCTTTGCAAACACATCCACTAACACAACAAAAATTCAACAATGTGCTCGAAAATGTTCCACACAACATTAAACCAGTTTCATCCTTTAGGGAGAAACTGGTCATTATACGCCCATGCCAAGGAAGAAAAAAACAAAGAGTCAACAACAGTACACTTTGGTATCATGTCTAAATACCATCCCCACAGACAGAACATGGCTACCGTAACTTTTTCCCATGGCAGACACATATATCCGAGCGCCATCCCTTGCTCCATATGCTGATGAATCGAACCCCACTCTTCATCATGCATCCTTTACAATACAACCACTGTCTCTGCTGAACTGTCTATGCCTGATCTTTTCAAGTCAGGTACTAAAACTAATGTTTTCCTTTCCTCCAAAATAAACACCAGATTTTATATATCATAAGTACTTTCAACTGGTCCAAAAACCTGAAAGGCATTTTATCCTCCCAAGGCTAACGTTAGAACTTAAAACAATCCGTACGGGATATGGGAACAGACATGGCATCTGGAAGAGTACTTGGTAAAACACAGCATTTGGGGGCTCACTCTTTCTTCTCAAAGTGTTTCTGTTGCAGGTAAACAGCCATGACAACATGCAAGCAGGGATGCCAACAGACCAGAAAACAGACTTTCATTCTATAGCCTGCAGAGTTCCCGAGGGGAAAACTGACTCGTGCTAGCTCTAAGACCAAATGCATCATTTTCAGCGTGGGACCTTGTCGGTGGTGTCCTGCATTTAACCGTATTAGAACAATGCACCACTGAACACCACTGACATGGCATGCCAGCAGTGCAGCATCTCCTGTGATGGGTGGCCTCACGGTGACTTGACAAACTCGATGGATTGCTGATGTTTAGGTTGCACCAGGATGAGCACGGGTGTGGCTGTGGGTGTGTGAGCTGTAATGAGTGGCATAGGAGCAATGCCATGGACAGGGCTGAAAAGGGGAGATAAACAAAAAAACAGAAAGGGAGATAACACAGCCAATCAAACCCAACAGCATCAGTCTCACCTCTGTGAGTTCAGTGTTCAGCTGGTTCAGTCGCTGCTCAAACACTGATTTTTCTTTGGAAAGGGAGGTAACCAACTCAGCACGTTCTTTGTTGTCTTCTCTCAACCTTTCACTGAAAATTAATCAAATGCCATTTGACAATAGTAATGAGAATAATAATAACAACAATTATTATGATAAGTGTAATGCATAAAAAAAAAAACGCCTGAATACATATTGTCAGCTATTTTTAGGTCAATATCATTATGAACTCTCTCTTTCAGTCACTCTCTCTCATTCTCTCTTTCTCCGTTTCTCTTGCTTACCATGATCAAAATACTCTCCTTGCTTTCTTTTGTATCACAATGGACAAGCATGCATAATCACACACACATTAGAACATCATGACAACAGTATTTTCACTCACTTTGGTTGTCACATGTTAACCACACTATCGTTCCAAAGAGTGCTCATATACATGTCCTCTTGTGTGCTATTCATGTCAACATCTTAGGAAGAAGTGCATGTCCATGCTTTCTCTCTCACACACACATATTTGCTCACCTATCTTTTTAACAGAAACAAAAGTGTGTGCCCTCATGCATGTTCACACACACACACACACACACACACACACACACACACACACACACACATACCACTTTACACACATAACTGCCACTTTACATACATTAAACTTTCCATATTTTTAACAGCGCGAGTGCCTAAATACAGAGTCTCACAAAGACAAATGAATAGCAGCAATGTAACATGCACATCATTTTCCTAGGTTTTCCATTCATCATGACCATAGCCCAAAGCTGTGATTTTCTTGACAATTAAATATGGTTGATTCACACACACACACACACACACACACACACACACACACACACACACTTGATGAGCTTTTAAAAGACAGAAAAGTATATGTCTTGTGTTCATACTCACATACTGATCTCCCCCATCATTCCCCTCTTAAACCTGTCTCTGGTAATGTGGCTTAAAAAAATTTAGGGTAGATATGTTGTCTGTTTGTGCGTGTCTTTGTTTTCTTAACTTTTTTTCTAAGAAAATGATTGCCTTACCTATAAGCAATGCAAGTTGTCTGCTACTTGCACTTTTCATCGCTGTTCTGATCTTTAAAAACTCCTATCCTCTGAAAGAATCTAGAGTGTATGAGTACTTCTGTTGTTTGCTACAGAGGTCCTTGTCTAAAGACTTCTCCATATGCACTATTTTCCTGTGTATCTTTTGTCTGCTGTTTCCCCCAATCCTCCCATTCTTACCCACATCCCTTTCCCCAAAAAATGTAAAAAAAAAAAAAAAAAAAAAAAAAAAAAAAAAGATTTAGGATTGGCATCACAAATTTCAGGCTGGTCACATGACCGGAAACAACCAACTTTCCTGTGGAGGAGGAGAAGGAAGAGGATGAGGTGGATGGGAAGGAGTGGGGGTGAGGGAGGTTAGGACACAAACTGACCACTCCTTCTCCAGCAGGTCCAGTCTGCCTGTGGTCTGGGCCTGGTCCACCTCCAGCTGCTTCTCCCTGGCCTGGCAGTGGTCAACAGCTGTGACTTGCTCTCCAGCTCTTTCCTCAGGGACTCCAGTTCCGTCTGGGCCAGCAGCAGCTGGAGACAAGGCACATTAATTGACACTATTATCATAATTATTACAATTCTTATTATTAAAAACATTTATATGCCAAATCAATTTGAAAGCCCTGGGCATCTACAAAAAAAACAAGAACGCACATCAAAATTACATGGCAAATAGATTAGAACAACGGGCGCCACACAAAAATGCGCCCTGCAGTGTGTAAGCATGTTCCACATCCACACGCACCTCGATCCAGCTTCGCCCTCTCACACTCCCACTTCACCCATGACCGACTTCTAAAATGGAAACAATTGCTATCAGATCAATCAACACAGGCATCCAGGCACGTACAATACCCCAGAAATCAGCACTGGCACGTATCAGTCGGATGGAAAAGAAAAATGTTGAAGTTTGATTTAAAAGAGGGCAGGGAGGCAGAGTGTCTGAACTGATGTGGAAGACTGTTACCAGTGAAAGAGACCTGACAGGGTATTGTTAACTGATGATAATGATAGGAACAGGGGCAGTCATCTTAGTCTCTGAGAAAACGTTCTCTCAAACATGCGAATATACATACGTATGCATGCACCTCCTCAGAAACAATCATTGATACACACACAGTATATCCAGCAGTTACATGCATGTGCTCATATACATTCACATACAGGAGTGCATGCAGACATGATTTATTCATGCACACATACATTTACTCGTACATTTATTTCCGAGAAGTGAACAAAGTCACACACACACACACACACACACACACACACACACACACACACACACACACACACACACACACACACACACTCACAAATAAATTACACACAACACACAAACACACACACACACGGCACACACACACACACTCAACACACACACACACACACACACCCCTTTTTGACAATACTGAAATAAAACAGCGGCACCAAAAAATACCCCTTGTGAATACATGAATACATCATAAAAAAAGATGAAAAACAAGCCAGAGGACACTATGAGCAGTGCAATATTTTGATTTATTTAAACCTTCCTCGAGAAAAACAAGTGGCCCAATAACTTAGATTAACAGAAACTGGATGTTGAAAATTGCAACGCAGTGGCGACGTAGCCAAAAGTAAGAGAAGACAATAGCCAAAAGTAAGAGAAGATAATCTGCTGATGGAGAGAAGCTCTATGAATAATTCAGAAGCTTCTGAGTTCTGTCAAATGATTGTCTTATTTCATTCACTGAGCTTCTTTCCATTAATAGATTATCTTCCCTTACCTGTGGTTAGGCAGCCACAGTCAAACTGAAAAATGCTCCTTTCTTAACACAAAACAAACACAAGAAAACAAACACACACTCTCTCTCTTGCTCACAGACACACACACACACACACACACACACACACACACACCTTTATCATAAAAGGAGGGCAGGGTTTTTTCCCGCTATTCTGGGGTGAAAGCTCACAAATTCTATTCAGGGCACATCATTTTGTCGACATATCGTTAGTCCTGTTTGTAGGATTAACAGGCCCCTGTCTGTCCCTCATCTTTGTAATTTCCCAGGTAATATACCCAAGTGGCAGCTAATATGCAGGAGGGGAGAAATCTCCTGCGCAACCTTATCTGCACATGTCCCAGTAAGATTTCACCACACCTTCCTCTCTGGTTCTGAGAGCGCCAGACAAGAGACTGAACGACTAAAGATAGCTTCATTTCAAGAAATTGTGAAGACAAAAAAAAAAAAAAAAAAAAATCAGTGAATCTATGGAACATTAGTCTTTCTCACTGATGAAGTCCTGTGTGACTGTGGCTATGTGGAAGCTGTGTGCAAGCAGGCATGAGACTGTCACAGACTTACAGACTACGTCAGGCATCTCTGTCGTTGCACAATGTCATCAGCTGCACACACACGGCTGTGCATTTACTGAGAATGTAACTGATACTGTATCACACACAGCTGTGCATTTACTGAGGATGTATCTGATACTGTATCACACATGGCTGCGCATTTACTGAGGATGTAACTGATACTGTATCACACAAGGCTGTGCATTTACTGAGGATGTAACTGATACTGTATCACACACAGCTGTGCATTTACTTAGGATGTAACTGATACTGTATCACACACAGCTGTGCATTTATTGAGGATGTAACTGATACTGTATCACACATGGCTGTGCATTTTACCGAGAATGTAACTGATACTGTATCACTTATAGCTGTGCATTTACTTAGGATGTAACCGATACTGTATCACACACAGCTGTGCATTTACTGAGGATGTAACTAATACTGTATCACACAAGGCTGTGCATTTACTGAGGATGTAACTAATACTGTATCACACACAGCTGTGCATTTACTGAGATGTAACTAATAGTGTCACACACAGCTGTGCATTTACTGAGGATGTAACTAATACTGTATCACACAAGGCTGTGCATTTACTGAGGATGTAACTAATAGTGTATCACACAAGGCTTTGCATTTACTGAGGATGTAACTAATAGTGTATCACACAAGGCTGTGCATTTACTGAGGATGTGTAACTAATAGTGTATCACACAAGGCTGTGCATTTACTGAGGATGTAACTAATAGTGTATCACACACGGCTGTGCATTTACTGAGGATGTAACTAATAGTGTATCACACACGCTGTGCATTTACTGAGGATGTAACTAATACTGTATCACAATCACACACAGCTGTGCATTTACTGAGGATGTAACTAATACTGTATCACAATCACACACGGCTGTGCATTTACTGAGGATGTAACTAATACTGTATATCACACACGGCTGTGCATTTACTGAGGATGTAACTAATACTGTATCACACACGGCTGTGCATTTACTGCCCCCATAACCTCCCTCCCTGTCACTGAAAACTGTCTTCCCCTTGTCCCTGCCTGCATGGCGTGACAGTCGAGTCATCAAGTTTATTTTCACCTTTTAACAAATAATCTTCCCACATCTGCATCACTAAGTAAACTACCCATTTGCCTGTCAATGAAAGTGACCCTACATTTTGGTCCAAACTGGTTCTTTGGGAAGTTTTGAGCATTAAGATGTCATGCCTGAAAGCATCTGCTGAAGTGGAAGTGGATGAGATCAGCAATAAGCCTAAAAGTTAAAAAAAAAAAACAAAAAAAAAAAACTTGTACTTTTTAGCTCATAGCAAATGTGAGTGGACACTATTCATTTAACAAGATTGACGACATGTAGTGGCAAGAGCACTCCTGAATTGAAAACAATGGCTAAGAAAGCAGTATAAACTGTTGGGTATAACTGCATTTGTCTTCACTGTCCATGGCAGTGAGATGACCATGATGTACAGAACTGGCTTTGATCGATAGGTCAGTTCTAGGTAGTTCTTGAATGAAGTGAATGACCACTATGGTCATTTATAAAGATCAACAACACACAACTGAACATCAACAACACACAACTGAACATCAACAACACACAATTGAACATCAACAACACACAAACAGGCTCATTCACAGCAAACTACATCCACGAGATGATTTTTGCATAAACTTTGGAGCAAATCAGACTTTATGCTTTTACTTTGTAATTAAAAAAGTAGTACCCCAGTTTCATTAATTCATTTAGGACTCTATAAAACTTACTTGGTAGCTTAAAAAACATACACCTAGCTTTCAAAAGATTAATAACGCTGACTACTTATGTATTATCAATACCAGTAATGCTGCAGTGAATAAACCTCTTATTTCAAACAGACTGATTTTGCATAACTTTGCCTAAAAAATCCTCTTTCCTTATGGGATGTGGGAAGGAAAAACCTGATGAAATATTCACAGTTTTAAAACAGATCTCAAACTGGACTGGACATAAAAAGAGCAAACAGACAAATACATATGCATAAGTTATCAACCACAGAACGCATACCCCATGCATAATAAGCTGGAAAACATAACTAAGTAATCAGTGGAATGCATGAATAGAAAAAAAATATCCATGTACACACATAAACACAATCAAAAATACACAGTGCTTAAAATGACATCTGAGAAAGTTTAAGGAGTTCTTTAAAAACAAATATTGAGCGACATACATGCGTACACAGAGTGGGTAAAGTCATATGAAAACTAAACCTCAACACAAACTGGTGACTCAGCATCTTTAACCTGTGTGTGCCAAAACTCATGGCATACAACATAACCAATGGACTGGATGAAATAACAGTTCTAAGAAATGCGAAGTATCTATACATGTTATTCTGAGACTCACTTTAAGCCACCTTGGAATCAGCACAATATGAAATCTAATACGAGGATACATTTGACGTTATGTACTTTTCATCACCCACTTACAATGTAGCATGATTATGATCTGCTTTAGTTCTGAGGAACACACACACACACACACACACACACACACACACACACACACACACACACACCATAGATGAACACAAACACCACCACCACCTGTACACAAATTCAGATCAAGAACAAAACAAAAAAGCAGATATGACCAAACCCCAAAATACACAAACTCAAGCATGCCATACAGACGGTACAACAGTAAATGCCAAAAACCAAATCAGAAGTCCATTCCAAGTTCTCTGCACATTCCTTCCTTCCAGAGAAACGACTGTGCTGAGATGATGCTTCCATTCTTCAAAATGCTTTGATGTTCTCATGCCGTGCATGGAAAGTCCGACCCAGACACCCCCAAGCCTTTCCCCCCAAGAACTCCCTCGCCAAATTTAGAAGAAGGGGCAGACAACCACAGACCATGTGTTTGACTTTCGCAAGCTCTTGCACCGTGAAGTCCTGGATTTCGTCCGTGTCTGCTTCCCGCTTCAGAAATTTGTCTCGGTACTCCTCAGCAAGCAGCAGTTTTTGGGTTACTTCTTGCTTCTCCTGTTTGCATATATATGTATACATTCATACCCACAGCGTGATGGGTGGAAATGTCTGTCCACGTGATGTTTGTACCTGTACTTGTGTGGGATTTTAAACAGCCCTCTGTACTGCCAGTTCTTCACTTTGACAGGCCATCAAAGTTCAGCTAAGTAAAAATACTGTAAATTTACAGTAACAAACCACTCTTCAAAATTCCCTTGTGGTCTGAGACAAAAAATGCTACACAGCACACAATCCAGCTCACTCATTGATCTACAACCCCTTTTTTGAAACAATCTTTACTGCTACTTGCATTTTAGTCCCTGGAAAAGTTAGAATTAGCCATGGATGGATTATCCGAACATGCAGAATGGAATAATGAAATCAAAAAGCGAACAATCATCACAACAAAATTATGCATACACCTGTGGCTCAAATGACAATTTCAAGGTGACAAGCACTGCAGTTTCAATTAACTGAAGCACCTTGGTGAATTGTGCTTTTATAAACAAAACAAACAAACTCTACATGGGTACATCCCAGGAATTAAAAAATACAAATAATAACAGGTGAATGCTACACACTATACGGGTAAATCCTAACACTATACCACAGACTAAAGTAACAGTGCCCAACAGTGAGAAGAAGAAGTAGAATCACCCATAATTACTGGCTACAAACAATAATCACCCTTGTATTACAAGTTCTACAATGACGAACACACACCTTTTCTAAAATCAAACAATAAAGGAAAGTTTAAATCAACAAGATTATGAAATGTGGATCTAGAATTCATTTCTGCTACAAACACGGGAAAACAACAACAACAACAACAACAACAACAACAACGACAACAAAACAGCTTAATGAGGATTAGCATGGCTGTATGTAGGGTCGAAAATCTCTGGCTGAAAAATTGTCCAGGTTTCTGGCATAATACCTCACATGTATCACACAAACTAATAAACCAACATACATACCAATAAAAACAACTATTGACATAATGTGTGCACATCCACACACACACATATACTCATCAAGGATAACAGACATCAACATTTAACTTTGCACAAAATTCAAGAAAGTGAGTGATCACTCGTTCTTCATTTTCATTGTCCTGAATGTTGTTTATCTTGCCTGAAGAAGACCTCAGAGGTCCAAATGTGCCATTTATGTCTTATAATTTTTCAGTCCATGTTATCTGGCAAAGTTACTTAAAATTCCTTTTCAAATTTGTGCAAAGCATTGTAAGCTGTGTCAACCAGACCTTTGAAAGTGCCTAGGAGTACAGTGTCAACAACATCTCTAAAGAAGTAAACAGGCACCTCTCTGCGCATGCATTTTTCTTTTTTTTTTTTCCCCCCTCTCTCTCTCTTTCTCATACACTGCATCTAATGAATGCTTTGCACACACTTGGATGACCTGGACATCAATGATGATCTGACCCAGCAACAGACACAGGAAAAGACCAGCACAACAGCAAGTCTGGGCTTCAGCATTGAAGGGAAGCACCAGATCCTCATGGTCAATGCAGCTAGCACGGCAACCTTCAGACTGGAAGGAGAAGTGCCACAGGACATGGACAGCTTCAACCACACTGACCGCATAGTTGACAAGCAGCGTGTGAGGCAGACAACGACTGCAGAATCCAAACTGGTTAAAGCAAGGGTGGCTTCCCATCAGCTGAAGACCAAGAATCCCCTGATCTGACAACCAATATCAAGGTCAGGCTCTTCAACATCATGAAGCCTGTCAGTGGAGATGAGACCTGGAGAATAACTCTTAATCAGTTATGTATGCATTTTTTTTTTTTCTCTCGTCTCCACACGCTCCCTCAGGGGCATTTTTTCCACACCGCCCATTTCGGTTTCCCACTACACACCCACACCCAGGCTGGCAGCTTCAGCACGGCTGTCAGGTCAACATGGAGCAATCAGTATCTGGCTGTCAATGGAAACCCACCAGAGAAGACACAGCACTGCTGCCAAGTCACTTCAGTCGTGTTCGGTGGTGCCTGTTCTGATCCAGCAAGGTGGGACACCATCTACAAAACCCTTACTGACCACACAATAATTGCTCAGTCAGGTAGCGGAAACGATACAGCAACATCAGGTCAATCCAACGTCAGCTGCCATGAACTTACTGAAGCCAACAACTCTCACACAGAGAGGAAATCACAACCGACATCAACGTGAGAGTAGAGTGCCACAGACTTTGAAACCTTTGTTTATGATCATCACTGAGGATGATGGAGACAATGCTGCAATGTCTATGTCTGTTTCTGACCTTTTTCTTCTTTCACTGATCCAACACCATTATTCAACTCTTTTTCTGTCATCCAACCATCTTTTTGTCCAATTTCCCATCCAGAAGATTGCCATTTGAAAACTTCAATTTCAAATCACTTCTTTATAGAGTTCTGCAAGGCCAACAAAACATGCTGTTCACATGAAGTTGCTAGATAAATATGTACGTGAGACTTTGGCCTTTCTATCTGGATCATATCTTAGAGCTGAAATACAAAAACGTGAGAAAATTCAGTACACTCAATAATGTTAAGACCACCATTTGTTAATTCCTGTGCAAGCTTGATAGCAGAAGTTACAAAACAAACAAAAACAATCTTTTCTGCTTGGCCTTATGTTCAGGCAGATTGTTGTTGGAAGTGTTACCAAAAATAATAAAAGTGAAATTTCTTCTCACATACCCACAAACACCATGTGTGAAAATTCTTCTAGCATACTCACATACACCCATGCATTAATTGGAGTTAACCATCTCAACAAATAAGCTGCGAATGGTTCGTTAGTCACAAAACAATTTGAGACGAATCAAAAAGGTGGAGAGCGGCATTTCACAACACAAACATTCTGCCAGAAGAGTGGAAAGGGGAATAACTGTACCCACCTTGTCCATGGCCAGTTTGTCTTCCTGGTATCCTGCGATCAGCTTGTCCCTGTAGGCCTCGAAACTCTGCTTCTGCTCTGCCAGTCGCTTGTTCAACACTGTAAACACACGATCACAGGAACATGTGTAAAGCAAAGAGTCAAAACAGCACAAACATGCACACACCCGGGCATACATACACAGGTAGGCAAAACTGACAACCAGCTTCCATTACACACATGTGCCAACAATAAATGCATCTGATTAACCATTGTTCAAAGACAGTAGCAACAGGCTCCCTTTATACACGAATGCGCCAATAACTAAATGCATCTGATTAACCATTGTTCAAAGACGGTAGATCTTAAAGGGGCTGTGACAGAGAACTGGACAAGCAGGGACAACTCCGTCATTCCATCAGGTGCAACAAAGCAGAGACGTTGTCACTAATCCACTCCTTTTCACTGAACCAATGAAATTTGTCACCAGTCTAGTCCCTTTTGTTGAACCAATGAAATTTGTTGACAATCCAGTCCTTTTTGTTGAACCAATGAAATTTGTTGACAATCCAGTCCTTTTAGTTGAACCAATCAACTTTGTCACCAATCCAGTCCTTTTGCTTTATCAATTAAATTTGTCACCAGTCCAGTCCTTTATGCTGAACCAGTCAAATACATCACAAATCCAGTCCTTTTGCTTTATCAATTAAATTTGTCACCAATCCAGTCCTTTCGCTGAACTAATCAAATTTGTCACCAATCCATTTCTCTTATTGAACCATTCAAATTTGTTACCAGTCCAGTCCTTTTCTGCTGAACCAATGAAATTTGTCACCTAGCTAGTCCTTTTTTGTTGAACCAATGAAATTTATCACCAGTATAATCCCTTTTTTGAAATTTGTCACCAGTCCAGTCCTTTTCTGCTGAACCAGTCAAAGTCATACTTGACAGGGTTCATATTGAAAAAAAAGAAGGCGTACAAAATTCACAATCTTTTAGCAATGTTTCATATCCAATCAGAATAAATATCCAAACTCAACAACAAGTCTTTATGTAGACTGGTTATAAACAGCTCCTAATTAAAGGAGATTTAACTACACA
>JADBJO010000072.1:460000-462500 GCA_016801955.1 Conus betulinus
AGTTGTTAAATGAGGAAAACTGGGTTCACACACACACACACACACACACACACACACACACACACACACACACACACACCTCTCAGATATACACTTTTGAACACATTTATGCATGTATCTAATATGTAAATGTTATAAATAAAGCAAGTAACTGTCACCTCACACACGAATAAAAGCAATCAAGAGAGCATTTATTGCTGCTTACTTGTACTTGCCCATCAACTATCAATAAAACAAGAAACAGTTTAGTTTCGCACAGACGCATTTGAACCAGAAGACAACAAAGGCTCTACTTGAAAGGAAACACACAGATCCAGAACCAGTTCTTCTTTAATTTCCTCCCATATGCTTCCAGTCACCCCTTCAAAATTACCTGATTCACGACGCGACAATACTGCAGCTGGCGAGGCGGTCAGAGATTTGTCTCCGACCTCCATCCCACGACCCCCATTCTCCTCGATCACCTTCTTCTTCAGCTTGGCAAACATGGCGGCAAAGTGGCTGAGGACTCCCTCGAGGCCACGGCTGTGGGACCTGGGTGAGCTGTGTGATCAGGATGCCAGCGCCTACAGTTACGGCTCAATCTCCAGTCGTCAGGGTTCAACTGCTTGTAGTTTGCCTTCAGGATGTTGTCAAGTTCATGCAGTTGAAGCTCAAGCGTCTGCTGTCAAGTTTAAGCACCTGATGCAAGAGTTCAAGTGCCTGTAGTCTACACGCAAGGGCGTATAGTCAGGGTGCAAGTGCTGGTTGTCAGGTGTGAGCATATCCGATCAAAATCTGTGCGCACAGGATCTCAGTGAAGGAATCTCGATGTAACAGTTTGGAGTTTACAGTCTTCAGCTTACATCTCTATCAGGATGCTGTCAGGATAACTAAGTCATGAAGGTTCCATCAGACTGTTTGTCCAGTAACACCTGAAAAAAAAAAGCCAGAGTTGCATTCACTCATCAAGGAATGAAATAAAAAAAAAAAAAGCCACAGAGTTGCATTCACTCATCTAAGGAATGAAAGGACAATAAATACATAAAACACACACACACACACACACACACACACACACACACACACACACACACACACACACACACACACACACACACACACACACACACACACACACACACACACATGCACGCACGCACGCACGCACGCACACACACACACACACACACACACACACACACACACACACACACACACACACACACACACACACACAGATACAGAAAGATCAACTTTGACGCTAAACTGCACTGGATAACTTGTCCATGACTCCCAATTGTAGTCAGGCTCAGGGTCAAAATACTGACCGTTCAGAGCACACATCAGTCTAGCACTGACCAAAGTATGTGTCTGTTATACAAGATCACAGAGGATCACTTTTACATGTTTTCATCAACCATGCAAGCAACTGCAGTTTTGCATGCAATGAAATTAAGGAGTCTTATATACCAAAGCATTGCATTTACAAATGGTAAGGGGAATTCGTCTATACACTACGGATGGAAAGGGGGAATACATCTTAACTCTCTGTTTGCAAAGTACATTTACCGTGTCAAACTGATGCAAGCTAGTAAGAGTGAGACTCCCACTCGTTCTGAGTCAACACACAATCTGACAGACACACAGAAGAGAGTTCCTCCTTTTAATTACCACCACTTGCAAGTACATTGATCTACGCAGTGCTTGCAGTCTGCAGGCACATGCCTGTCATACTAATCCATCCATCCAAATGTGGCTGTTCAAATGGAACTGAAATGTGCTGTGGTCTGCAAACTTTAACACTCACATTTAACTCCTTTGCTGCAGTGGATTCTTAAGAGAACGCTATGCACACCCTGCACACTGAACCTTGGTTTATCATCTTGTCTGAAGGACTACTATTCTGGTCACCACCAGTCTAGATGAAATGGAGTAAAAGGGAAACAAACAAACAAACGAAACAAAACAAAACACACATACAAAAAAATGTATGAGAGATTCAAACCAAGGACACTGGATTCTCTAATTTCCTTAGCAAATGCCCTGTCCACTGTATCACCCTTCCAATGCATTGTGCTTGTATGTAATTAGTGAGTTCCTGTCCCCTGCTGTATTCAGCTGTTGCATTCACAGAGGAAAATGAAGCACGATGTGGGAGATGATCATGAATCATTTTGCTAGCTGCTGCGTTTCATCACCCTGAGCCTGATACAGTTCTGCTCTCACATCTGGACCCACCTTGATGGTGGTTGCTTGATTAAATGACAGGTCGCAAGCTTAGATCTGCATGTGTGTGTGTGTGTGTGTGTGTGTGTGTGTGTGTGTGTGTGTGTGTACGTGTGTGTGTGTGCATGTGAGTGAGAAGGAGGAGGAGGAGGAGGAGGAGGAGAGTGAAGAGAGAGAGAGAGAGAGAGAGAGAGAGAGAGAGAGAGAGAGAGAGAGAAAAAAAAAAAGAGAGAGAGATAGAGAGAGAGAGAGAGAGAGTGTGTGTGTGTGTGTGTGTGTAGTGTGTGTGTGT
>JADBJO010000072.1:467500-525000 GCA_016801955.1 Conus betulinus
CATTACGTTGATACAAACGTGCTATTCAACCACGATTGAACCATTCTGAGTAAAACTAGGCCTAAGTAGACCTGCTGTATAAGTTGTAGCAGTAGCATCAGTAGCGTGAACCCCCCCCAAGGAAAGAGTCCCATTGAATTGCGCTTCTTTCCATCAAAAATTATCCAGATCAAGGATCTAACAGCTATGTTCATTAGCAGACCTCGTTAATCGGTCCCAGATACATTTCTCTACTTACGGCGAAAATGACCGTCAGAATTCTTCGCCAGATTCACAATCTTGACACTCGGCAATCGCAAGTTGTCAAAGGAACTGACGTCGCCATTTCATTATTGTGACCTCCCTTTGAAAGAAACTCGAAATCAACACCAACACACAGAGAGATTGCCACCCACGCATTGTCCCTCGTGAGAGAGACGTCTGGTAAGCGTTTGTAGATTGTTGTGCCGCTTGTGAACGTTTTAATTATCAAGCAGTTTACGGAGCATATTCTGCTACAGTCTTCATTGGATTACGACTAAGGGCCGATGCTTCGTATGAGTTTCGATTCAACGTAGAGAGAGAGAGAGAGAGAGAGAGAGAGAGCATTACACCATGCTAGTGTTTGTTGCTGGCATTGTATTTGTGCTCTCACGATGCTGGTGTTTGTTGCTGTCATTGTACTTGTGCTCTCACGATGCTAGTGTTCGTTGCTGTCATTGTATTTCCACTCACTCAGAAAACTGAACATTCAACAATGGAAAAAAAAGTTACAGGAATGTGGAATGAGTATGGACAGAAGCAGAATAGGAAACAATAATGTGTAACTATACTACATGTATGCAGGTGCACATGTATATACAAGTGTATGTGTCTGTGCATGTAATATGCATCATTTATGTGAGTGTTGGTCAATCACTCAATTCACTGCCAGAAAATCTCATCTCTGAGGACAGGAAGAAGGCCACAGTTAATTTGTCTTAAAAAAAAAAAAGAATATACTTCACTGTAAATCAGTAAATGCAAAAATTCCTGTTGACATAAATGGATTAATCAACAGTATTTTTTAATACATTAACTGGGGCTTCTGTAATCTGAAATATGAAGGATCCAAATCTGGGCCAGGGTAAGTGGACAATGTCAACCCTTTCCATTTTGAATATTTAGAGTACTCTTCTACTTCCTCAACATTATGGTCAGATATTGATATATTGAACTTTCTTATAGTTAGATATGATCAGATGTCTTATCTCAGTTGACATGTGTTTGATAATTTATGTCTGTTATTGGAAAGGCTTTGAATCTCTCTAGGACCACTGTGTATACTGTAGACATGTGTGTGTAGACAAGTAGCTGCTAAGTCATAGCCAAGAGACACTCTTCTTCAATTCTCTCATCTTAGTCATACATTCTTGTATCCATCAGCGTTAAATCATGCACCGTGTGGTCTCAAAACTTTGCGGATGTGGTTTAGTGTATATGGACAAGTCTGCATGCAGTGACACCTCCTTGATGAAACTGAAACTAAAACTATGGTCAGATTGTGTCTGGCATGAGCTTGATTAGAACAGGTAACATAGAATTCCTCCAAGATGACCAAGCACAAATGCATTGTGTCCTCTTGAAGGCTGCTTTAATGTCAGTCTTATTTTGCAAGATTCCAGTTGGCTCTTGATCCATGATGAGAGAATGGGCATGTATGTGACTATGTCATAATATGTAGGTGGATTTTGTGAACATGATTGGCATGGAAACAGTGTGTGATGGAGAATGAGACGATGAAGAAGACATGAAGGGGGAACGTCTTTTTCAGCTTCTTTTACTGCCCGTAATCACTTACATTCTATTTGTTTGTTTCAGGGTTTGTCGAAACCAGCAATGGAGATCAACAATTTGGAAGACCAGGGGGGCAACAATGGAGGTTGACGGAGAGACATCCGCCATGGACACGAATGATGAAGGACTCACCTCGGGTCTGGACATGTGGAAAATGGGTGACATTTCAGACCAGAGCACTGAGCCCAGGACGACAGAGCTGCCGATTGGTGCGGAACTTGGGGGAATGGTCAGTCAAGAACTGCAGCAAGAAAGTTGCAGTCAAGCCTGGCGCTTACCGGAGGGCGTGTGCCAGAAGAGAGTGGTACATAGAGGTGAAGGGTTATACGGACCTGGGTGTGGCGCGTGCTGCACGCTGACTCTCCAAGTGTCGCAAGGCACACCTGATCTCGATCCAAGCCATGTGGGGTATCCATTGGGTCAGGGCAGTCTACAGATAGGAGAAGGTGGAACAGCCATGTCCTGTTTGCTTGATGCAGCTTTAATATCCATGAAAAAGGGAGAGACAGCAGAAGTCTGCATCAGCAGGCTGACCACTTTGGAGGGCGAGTTCATGTTCCATGTCACCATGCACGATTTCACGCCAGCCACTCCACCGTGGAGGCTGTCGCCTCTGGAAAAATGCACATCTGCTGCTGCCCACAAAGAGAAAGGAGCAGAACTGTTCAAAGAAGGGAACATCTATGGAGCATTTGCGCAGTTCCGACTGGCGATCAGGCTCCTGCTTTCCATCCTTCCGTACAGTTTCGATGACGACGAGACCACTGAAAAGTCTCACCGACAGCTCCTGTCTCAGTGTTACCTCAATCTGGCGGCATGTCAGATGAAGTCCGGCCATCACAGCCACGTGATCGCGAACTGCACACAAGCGTTGACCATTGACCCATCCAGCGTCAAAGCTCTGTACAGGCGGGCGTCAGCAAACGTCAGCTTAGGGAACTATTTACTAGCGCAGGAAGACCTGGAGGTGGGTCTGAAACAAGAGCCCCACAACCGCGCTCTGTTGGACCTGATGCACTCTGTCAATTCTAAACTGGCCCCTTCTGAATCCAGATGGGCTCAAGGGTTAAGCAAGATGTTTTCGTGAAGCAGAGGAGTGGCCTCTGAACTCAGTTGTTGATGGAATCTCTTGTGACACTGACACTCATAAAAGTTGCATTGTTACCGCATGTTTGTGGATTTTTATTTTTCCGCGATCTTGCTTCCATTTGTGATGGAATGTCTTGTTGCTAACGACTAAGTTGATCAGCGTGTCTGAAATGGTGGGATTTTCTGGAGATCATTGCGGGGAAAAAAAATGATCATGTTAGAAGAGTGTGTGTGTGTGTGTGTGTGTGTGTGTGTGTGTGTGTGTGTGTGTGTTTGAGATGATGCATTCATTCTTCCAATGTCATTTCACAAAGAATGACTCTAGATGGTAGAATGGTGTATATGTGCTTGTGAACTCATTCAGATGATCTGGAGCTGTCTCACACTTGTTAACTATGCTGCTTTAGACTGCCATTGGAAATGCTGCCTCTTGCCCTTGGAAAATGAATGATCAGTGCCAGCAAGCAGCTCTTCCGTTAGTTCTTTAAGTTTAGCCAGGTAGTTGACTGTTGCATTATGAGAAGTGTGGACTGAAGTGCTTTGAACTTGGTCTCCAAGTGAGAGTAGGCATTGTGTAGGTACTGTCAATAATAAGATGATAATTACAGGCAGGTCTTTCGTTGAGGATAGATGCTTTGTAAGTACTGTCAGTAATAATATGCGGGTCTCTAACCGAGGATATGTGCTGTACGATTACTGTCAATCATGATAATTATAGGCAGGTATTAACCGAGGATAGGCGCTGTTCAAGCGCTTTTGATAACGATAATCATTATAGACAGGAGTCTTACTGATGACATGGCTTTATGAGCAGTGTCAATGACAGTAATCATCATCATGTCAAGTTCAAGATTTTAGTATTGAGGCCAGCAACTTCTTAGATCCCTATACTGTCAAAGTCACACAGAAGAAATGTCACATCCTGAACTGGGCAGATCATCAACAAATACTGAAAACTGCTGCCTTGATGAAGTGGAAAGAGTCATGGACACCTGGCTGGGAGGAGGTGGGTTCAATTCCCATCAGAGCCATTTGAGGAATTTTTCAGCCCTGACCAGCACCTATCCGGAGTCGAGTTTTTTTTTTTATGGGCTAATTGTACACACTGGGACCACACAGTCAAATTTCATCCGCTTAATGGATGCATTTCTGACAGTGTTGCTGAAATCTCTTTACCAATGCTGCTGAGCCTTATTGACACCGGGATGAATATTATGATAAGAAGTGTAGAATATAGCCCTGTCACACCGTCTCAAACCTGAATGGAAATCCTCAGCATCATCTTCGTCATCCTCATTCTCATTGATCAGCTTACAAAAAAGTCTGAAGTTCTGTGGCCCTTCATGCCCTGCTTTAATGGTGACCTCAGTTTCGATTACCTCTCCACATCTACACCAGTGTGTGATTCTGTCGGAGTCACCAGTGTTGGCAAATTCATGGGGCTGTCGTTGGATGGACATGGTGGTTGCCCTCTGGGCGGAGAGCTTACTCACATTGGCTCTGCGACTATAGTTATTGTTGTCAGTAGGGGGCTCAGAAAGTGGTGTCTTGTTGGATCAGAACAGGCACCACTGAACACCACAGAAGTGACTCAGCAGCAGTGGAGCGTCTCCTGTGGGGGGGCTGCCTCATGACGACTTGAAATTGACTGCTCCCAGTGGATTGCTATTGCTGGGGCTGTGGCAGGATGGGCCAGGGAACTGGAGTGAGCAGCGTGGGTGCAAAACCACTAAAGTGGCGCAGAAGAGGAGACGGAAAAACAAAACAAAAAAAAAAGAAACTCGGCCTTGGATCGATGGCGAATTGGAAGAGTGTGTTCTCTCTTTTAGTTTTATGTTTGCCATTTGCACACCGAAGGAGTTCTCATCTTAGATCGATGGTGAATTGGAAGAGTGTGTGTTCTCTCTTTTAGTTTTATGTTTGCCATTTTGCACACCAAAGTTCTTCTCACCTTAGGTTGATGGTGAATGGAAGAGTGTGTTCTCACTTGTAGCTTTAACTAGCATTCTAACCTGGCTTCTCCTGATCCATAGCATTCATTGCATCCCACCACCTCCCCCCCCCCCCCCCCCCCCCAAGCCCCTCCCCTCCCTCCCCACATCCAACCCTTTCCCTTTCCTGTCTCTTTCTATCTGCAACACTGCCAAAGATTATACTGATGATCAAAGGGAAGAAAGAAAGGGATGAGGGTAACCCACAGCCATAGACATCTATGGGAAAAAAAGTCTATGCTCACAATTTGCTGAGCAAGAGAGAGGCAGAGAAGGTGGGGCGGGGAGTTAGGAGGGGGGGGGAGTGAGAGAGTAAGATCAAGATGAATTCACCCCAGCCCCCTTTCCATCCCCCTCTTGAGTATCTCCATCTTGAAGACTGATCATTGATCACACAATGCCATTTGAATAGTGTACCTCCTGTGTGCGAGTGTGGCGAAAATGTATACCATGCTGATCCTTTTTTTTTTTTTTTTTTTTTGAAGCGTAGGAAACAGCCAACATTGTGAGTGCTGGTAAGCTGGCCGAGCGTTCATCAGTCTGGCGGATGAATCCAAAATGTTACTCTCATCACTGTGAAATTGTTTCGTTCACATGTTGGCAAATACTGTAGTTTTGCTAATGTTGTTTTTTTGTTAACCACATTCTCGATAGGACCAACAGTAAAGGTGTCTGTCCTCAGTTCTTAAGATGATCTAGAACTGCTCATTGTCAACATGTTACTGTATGCCATTTTAATGTGTAGTGTGCATGCCAGTGTGTTGTGATCAAGCATGTGAAATTGCACACAGCATACGTTAAGAATTTTCCATACGTGCATGTGTGTGTTTGTGTGCATGTGTGGAGAATGAGGGTTAAGTGAGGTGATCCCACCAGTCCACTCCGATCATAAGTATTTCCCAACTGTTGTTGATGCTCAGCGATGGTCTCCAGCAGTTACGCCATTCTGATGGGCATTTGACAGATCTCATGATTATTGGGCTTTCAGTAGATCTCTTCACAGAGGTGCTGGTATTTTTGTATTTAGCCGCATGTGTGTGAAGCACTCTTCGCAATTTATGAGCTATGAATGGCAGTAAACAATGAGCACTTTGTCGTTGAATGTCTGCAATACCGATGGCAGACACCAAGCGGGGAAGTCAGAGCATCCTTGTCATAGCTTAGTTTGTTACTGCTGTTAGAGAAGTGTGCAGTGATTGTGTTTAAAATGTCAAGAAATATTTTGTTGATTGTTGAATTTTTCCTGTAGAGGCTTGTGCTTGTTGAACTTTGTGTGAAAACCAAACTTAAATATGTCTTTTTTGTACAGGGATTTTGTTCCATTGGTATATGAATGATCTGATCATTAAAAATTCATTTTTCAACTCCTGCTGTGGCACAGGGTTTATTTTTGCAGATGGAGTGCTGAGAGGCCTCGAGTTCAAGTGTATGATTGAGGGCGTTATAGAGTCCAGTGGGAAGACTGTACCACATAGCCAAATTGAATGCTTCTCCGCTGAATGTAGGTCACATTACCAATATCGCATGCGCCTCAATTTTTTTTTCATAAGTCTAATTGATACCGATATATAATGAAAGGAAGCATTCAACGACCTAGTTTTACAAAGAGTCTGCATATGTAAACTTGCTTTTGACAGTCCCCTGTGAACTGCCAGTGCTAGAACTGTGATTGCAAGAGCCCAGGGTGTAGCTGTGTGGTGGGAGCTGAAGAGTAAAGCCACTGAATCTGCATGGAAGGCACGACAGAAAAAGAAACACACACACAGACAGACAAACCCCACTGAGGTTGGAACAGCGCAGTTAAATTACAAATACTTGTCCTTTCTCATGCACGCATAAATGAACACAAACCGCACAACCTTTAAGTTTTCATAATGCATGTTTATTGTTTGATTTTTCAGTCATGCAACCTTTCAGTTGTCAAACAAAGGTTAATTTAAATGAAAATTAAGTCCAAAATCTGTGATGTGACCTACTGTCGTTGACGGTATGTACAGGTGGTACAAGCAAATGTGTACGACTGTTGTCAGAGTGGTCATCTTAACTTCCACACACATGAAAACGAGCACAAACGGAAACAGATTGTGAGAGAGAGGTGGGAAGATATTCTTACAGCCAATATTCGTCAGACAGACAAAATTAATTAATTAATCGATCAAACAGCATTTAGCAGTCAGACAGGTTATTTTTTAGCAAAACAAACACATCTCATTCGCTCCAAACCACACAGAAAGGCACCGGCTGACAGAGATACTCTAGGGGGGGGGATTTGCATGGCAGCAGAACAAAGTGGAAGACGTTGCGTTTACTTGCTGGTTCCCAAAACATATGAAAGCTTGATGCACTAAGGGCTAAACCAGCTCAATAGAGCAAGTTATTTGCATTGATGAGTCTCAGTTTTATCATAGCTTAGCCATCCACATAGAGCTTAAGACTGACCCTGAAAACATGTCAATAAGTATATACATACAGCTTTTATTTTTCCTTTCTCTCTCTTTTTCTGAACACAGAGCAATATTTAAGCATTGTGGGACTCTCTCATGTCTGGCATTATTCACAAATAGTTCTGACTGACGACTGTACACAGCATGGGCCAAACAAGTTCAGGTTACTCAACATAAGCACAAAAACAAAACAAAGAAAAAAAATGTTAACCAATCAATGAAGACCATGAGAGCAGTTCAAATCAATGAAAATGATTCGAAATTTACGCAGCAATTCAAAGAATAACCTCAACTCAATAACTGGTCCACAAACGGTCGAACAGAGAACTTTGGTAATGCACAATAACAGCAAACCAACATGATTAAATTTTCACATGGCAGCAACACAAGAACAAATCTTAACTCATAACACAAGCACTTGTCTAACCAGAAAAAAAAACTGTGACATTAAAATTAAACAATAAGGCATTTTAATCCTTTGAGAGATTCTTAGAGAGACAGAATAAATGCATGCAGTGATCATTTAAGTAACATGCAAGTGTGACTCATTACGAAAAAAAACCCCAAATCTTTCTGTTGTGTCAGGTGTAACATGAGATCAGAAGTAACAATGATTCAGACACTGATCACAATCTTCACCTTGTTACCAAACAGACAGCTGAACAAAGGAAGATTTTATTTCCATGCGCAAGCAAGTCAAATGCAGAAAACTGTGTAGGAATACAAGGATGCAGGCTAAGTATTTTGTGCTCTTCAGACAGAATACCGAGACACAACGCTAGTGTAGTACTGAAGCTGCATGAAAAGCAAAACCGTCTCTGTTGAGGAATCACGGACATCAGCCTTTGCCATGCCTCACATCATGCAATACCCCCCCCCCCCCCCCCCCCCTCCCCCCCCAGTTTTCACTCACCTCATAGCCACTACTGACAATCTGGCTTCTCCGAGACACACCAATGCTCAACTATGATGGGAAGATGGCGTAAGTCACTGTCGTTTCTCCAAATTTCTTTCATACGAACTACCAATAAACCAATAATGTGATTAAAATTTTTTTTTTTTTATAAACTTACTAACTACATTTATAGCTCTTCACTTTCTTCGAAAAAAGATTTTTTTTTCATTTCCTCCTCCAATGGCCTCTTTCATTCTAGTTTACTATTTGCCCTGAAGTTCACCCTTTTATTGGAGTTCTTTCATTTCAGGTTTATTCCAAAACAGACTGCGGTTCAAGTAAGAAAAGCATGCTCTGTGGATCTCCCTCCATCCACAGACACACATTCATGCTGGCTCCAGAGCTTAGCCAATGGCTTCTGGTGTACACGCAGGCCAACAGACCCTGCAGCAATGCAGCGTCTCCTCAAGCAGGTTGCCTGATATCATTTAAGGTTCCCTATGGATTTGAAGTGCTGAGACTGTGAAGAAATGTCCTTAGACGGCTGGGAAGCAGGAGGGATGGCAGGGAAAGGAGTGTGTGTGCGTGTGTGTGTGTTTTGTGTGCGTGTGTGTGTGTGTGTGTGTGTGATGATGGATGGAATGAGCAGCATGGAAATGATACCCAGAAGGCATGGCAGATGATATGATAACAGAGAGGGGGGGGGGGGGGGGGGGGGGGGGAGAAGGTGCACTATTGTGACATCATAGTGCAAGCCATTGTAAGTAGGCACTCACGAGGGAAGCCTCACTTTCAGCGAAACAAGATGTGAAAAAAGCTGACAAGTAGACTGAAAACAAGTTAATTAAGTACACTGATTAAAAAAAACCCAAAAAACCTGTGTTAGGAATTTCACATCTGTCAACTTCTCATCACCATTAGCAAGGACTACATCTCAAATGGGATGCTGATGACTGAAATGCCCCAAACAAAAACACACTATGTTAATATTTTGCTACTATTAATTTCTAACTAAACAGGGTCCAGAATGCTGATGGAAGAGATGTTTTTCCAAACAAAGTCAGACTGCTGAAAATGAAACAGTTGAAATCTTTGTTGCCAAGAAAATGTAACATTCCCTTGAAAATGAAACAGTTGAAATCTTTGTTGCCAAGAAAATGTAACATTCCCTTCTTTTTAAGCCATATATTCAAAATCCAAACAGCGGTTTTAAATGCCACAACTCTGATCTCATATGATGCATGCAAATTTATGAAAATTTTAATTTTTCTGTTTCCTGCTTTAAGTCGTATATATAAAGGCCTGTCGCCACTCTTTAAATTTATAACACCATCTATTAAATCTTTACAGTTGGGATAGGAATCAATTTGAGAACAAATCTTAAAAAAAAAAAAAAAAAACCCCCAAAGCCAATCAAAAAAAAAACAGTAGCTTTGTATCTCTCAAAGACAAACCTAGACAAGCATTGTTTTTACACTAAGTAGGAAAGTGGACAGATCATACTTGGCTACAAAATCAACGAAAAAAAAAAAGTGAGGCTATCCAAATGCCCAGGGAGATTCAGTATGCGTGTGCATGTGTGTGTGTACTGCTCCTCAATTGAAGTTGAGTATTAATGTGCTTCCAATTGTGAATGAAAATATATCTCGTATGGAAGGTGGGTGTGTGCAGGCCGGGTTGGGGTGGTGGTGATTTTAAACGCATTTCCGTTGACTGATTTTTCTATTTTAAACACATTTCCGTTGACTGATTTTTCTATTTTAACTTCCCCAGATATTTTATGGTTACCTGGGCCTGGACCTGGCCATAGCTTTTAACTTTTTGAATATCGTGTGCGACCCCTTTTTGCCAAATTTTGCTCCCAGGGCCAACAGGCTGAGTCGCACTTCATTTTATTTTATTTTATTTTATTTTTTAACATGCGCTGGTGACCTACTAGTTTTTGAGTGAACCAGCCTTTTAGGAAGAAGAAGAAGAGGAGTGAAAACAATCATGGGAGTCATGTAAAGAGTAATGTGACCATATCAGTACAACACACTGCATATGTGTAAGCCCACCTTAGTCCTCTGCCAAAGAAAGAAGTCCATGTTGTGAAGATTAAGCAATGCTACTCATAAGACGCTGGTCTTTCTTTGGGCCCCCACATCCGTCCCCAATCCCGACCGACCGTCCTTGTTTCATCAAAATGAATAAATTCTAACCTATCATGCATCTGAACACATGACATGATCAGAGCTGTAAAACTTTGCACATTTCATTTGAGAATATCATCGTAAGTCCAAGCTTCATGCCAAACTGAAGAACCTATCACTCGTTTCATTCAGTCTGTGTAATGCCAGTATATCATCTAGTTTTTGTTTGCCTCTGTCAGTTTTTACCCTTTGCATCCCATAACATCAACTTCTTTGCTTACTGGCAGAAATCTGTTGTTCATCCATTTGTTAAGACACTTGAGTCTGTGGCATTTTTTCAATTTTTTTTTTTTTTTTTACTGGGGATGAAATCTTAACACAACAAAGTGTGTCTTCACACACACCCCCCGCCCACCCCCCCACCCCCACCCCCCCCTCCTTTCCATCAATCCCATCTGCACACAAAACCACCTTTTATTTTGAACAGAAATCAGATAAATGTTAAATGGAAAGGGGACTTAACACAAGAGCAATTTTTTTTTTTCCCTTATAGTTAATGAATGCATGAAATGGGACCTCAGTTCAAAGCCTCATTTGAAGGGCAAGGAAGAGAATGGAATCAGCATGGATAGGTCTCTGAGAGGAGGAAACCTCTAACCTGGCTGTATTCAAGCAGGCATTCAACCCTGGAAACTTTTGACTTAAAAGAACAATGCTTTCCCCTTCAGGCTGACCAGCCCTGTACACTGCAGACCCAGCATTTCCTTAGTCTGTTAAGTCTCTGTTTTCTGTCTTTGCTGTCTCATCCCACTGTTACATGACGTGGTCAGTGCGCTCACACAGCACTCTCAAAGCCCTGACCAGTCAAAGCATGTGAGCTTGTTCCAACAGTCGATCAGACTCAAGCTTCAGTCGTTGCATTTTCCTCTGTGAGTTAGCAAGCTCAGCAAGGGGCTGGCAAGAAAATAAAGCAGCCTGGAGCAAGCTGCCTGTATTACAGACTGTGCAACCAAGCTGCTTAAATTCACCTGCCTTGCAGTACACACAGCAGGTCACTACTGATAGCATCAATTACAGTAACGGATTTATAGAATACAAGAATAACTGCTGGAATGCTCCGTATTGACTTTTTCCCTTTCCTACCTCCTAATTCTTGCCTTATATTTTTTTTTCTTCTTTTTGTTTGTTTGTTTGTTTTTTGTCTTGAGGTGGGACTCTCAGTGTTGATTAAAGGTTTGGGATAACGAGCTTTGATTTATGGTTTTGGGGGTAGAGTGCTGATGCATGGTTTGGGGAATACTGATCTCTGATTCATAAGCTTTGAGTACACCAAATGTTGATTAATAGTTGGGAAGTACCTGGTGCTGACTATGGTTTGGGAAGGGGGTGGGGTGTACAGACTGCTAATTTTTTGTTCTGGGAATATCTCGTGTTGATTTACAAATCTGAATAGATCGAGAGTTGATTTCACTGTTAGGGAACAATAAATTTTGGTTTTTCATTTTGGGAATCCTGAATGTTGGTTTTTGGTGTCGGGGGAAAAGCGAGAGCTGATTTACAGCTTACAGAATACCAAGTGTTGACTTACTTTTTGAGGAATGTCCATGCTTTGCACACAAACTGTCCTCCGAGCAGAAAGAAATAATTACTCTTCAAACCTCCCCAAGAGGATTGTTTTCATCCCCCACCCGTTTGGCTGTACGTTAGCTGGTTCTGAACCTATTTTATCCAAACTTTGACAAACAACAGAATGAGGCCCACGCTTGAGCCAATCACTTTGGGGGAGAGCTCTGGGACACAGATCTGGATCAAACGATGGATGGTGGATTGTTCTTAGTATCATCTACTCTTAACTTGCTCTCACAACAAGAAAACTAATCTATGAAAACATTTCCACAGATATGACCAGACTGATCAAGTAAAACTGTTCACAGAATTTCAAAACAGCATTGACTGTAGTAGTCCATGGGTTGGTGTACATTTCAATCCCAAAATTTCTGCCTCGGGTTCTGCACTCTCCTAACTTTTCTTCTTATTTGTGGTCTATTGTTTTTTTTTTTTTTTTTCCTTCTCTTTTTTTTTTTTTTCCTTTTTCTTTTTTTTTTATCAAAGGGCTACATTGGATTATCCTTCCTTCTTGATCACATCTAGGCAAACTATGGCATAGTGACCTGCTACAATGATGACGCAGCAACTAGTACTAGCAACACCACACACAATCTGTATAGCACACAAAGCAACATATCTACAAATCCTCCCTACAAAATAAAATTACAACAATCAGCCCAATCCTTCAGAAGACTTTCAATCCACTCTGCCCTTGAAATATCAGTGGAATTAAAAAAGCCATTTTCTCCTGTCTGGGAAGATCTGAAATAGTGTTAGCAAATGACGAGTAAATCCATTGACTGCGTCTGCATGAACATGGCAAACTACAACACGTAGAACAGAACGACACACTCCAATATCTCTCAACCAACATGAATTCATTGGTCCCAGAAACAAAAATGCATTCTTTCCTATATGGAAGTTAAGTTTTTGATTCAGCATTCTTTTTATTCGACAAAATGCTTTGTAACAATATCACATGATGTTTCTTTCATCCAAAGGAAACACTGCAAATACAGAAAATGAAAACCAAACCAATCCTTTCAAAACAGCAGTATCATGGTCACTCGTTTAAAGGAGTATAATACTTCTTCTACATACTTTGAACATTTTTCGTTGGTCTAGAGAGGATTCAGATAAGGGTGGATGATTTCATGCTCATGATAAAGATGGAAGCAAGGAGAAACAAGACATCTGTACACTCCTACATCTGTTAAAGTCACCTTTACATGTGGGTGAGACAAAAACCAAAATGTGACGGGCTGTATGAGTGGAATAATGGTGAGGAAGAGGAAAATCTTATCCTGCTGCTGCTGCCTGTTCAATTCTTGTCCTTTATGGGCTGACCGGATTTGCGCGGGGACTTGGACTTCGGGGGTGTGAGGCCGGCTTCATTGAAGTTCTCCTTGGAACGTTCCAAGATCCCGCTCGTGTGGGTCACTGCAGACAGAGTTCACACAATCATGATCTACACAGTTCCTTGGCTGTGGACAAAACTCATGTGAACGGAAAACAGCACCATCAACTGAACAATACGTCCTTGTTCAGAGTTTGTGGAATATTAAAAATGCCACAGTTAATTGTGTTTCTGTCTCAATTCAAAGAGACAAAGAGTAGGGGGGAGAGAGCAGAGAGAGTCAAGTGCCTGCGGTCATGGTCAGACAGAGGTTGGGGCCAAGAGGGGGTAAGAGAGAGGGAGGTAGAGAGGGAGGAGTTGTAAAGGCAGGGTTTGAGTCGGAGAAGGAATAGACTTACACATCTGATATGACAAAATAATTTTACAATTTGATACAATAACAAAAACATATGCTGTCAATAATATTTGTACCATTATGATTATCACTGATGTTGCTATTATTACCACATAAATTGCAGTAAGTAACCATAACAATACACAATCGATAAACTGATTCTCCCCCTATCTTCAACATATTTATTACAAGAAAATCAAGACCCATATATGAGAACAGCCAAATAAAACCATTCATTATCATCACGAGGCATTGCATGAAAAACTGGTCCGAAGTTAAAATAACAGTACCTGCAAATAACTGGCAAAACACATATTTGCGCAATTCAAGTAAGAAAAATATTGAAACATGCCACAAGATAGGATTATGCCCATATATCGCGTGTGCAAGCATGTCTCAAGAACTTAACATGTACAAAAAAACTTAAATTTATATGGCAATAGACACTACAACATTATAATTATACAAAACATACAGAAAGGAATAAACATGAAAATAACAAACCAACCCATTTCTAAAAGCTGACAACAGCAGCCAAACTTAGTTCAAACCAGAACGGTCCAAACATGGCAACAACAATCGGAAATGCAGAAGATTAATTTCAAATTAAATGTCAACATCCGAACAACGAAAGTAAAAAATAACAAATTCTCCAACAGCTGCTCTACCATTCACATGAGTTATCTGATGTTCCCTTTCATTGACAAGACAGGAGTTCAGAGTTACTTGCCATGTTTTTAGCTGAAGTTTTCTTCTGAATTTGAAGGGCTTCTACTTACTTGGTGTTATTTAACTATCCATGTATACGCAAAGACCAAGAAAAAAACCCACTAGGTGGAGCCAGGCAGAAATGGGACGCAGAGGAAGACAGAAGGAGGGGACCAAATCTTGTGTGTTTTGATAACAGCCCATCAGTCCCTCTGTTGTCATTAACCAACAGTACCTTGGAACCTTCACAGAAATCCCTTCTCTGCCTCCAAAAGCCACTCACCAACAGCTTCTCCCCTCTCTACAATACTACCATCCCTCCTCGCACCCAAGCCTCTTCCACCAATTCATTACGGAACGCAACCAGCCAACCAAACACCATGCTACAATTCCACAGAACACATGTCAACAGTCGTCACACCTGCAAAAAAGTAGAGAAAACAGGAGACTAGGTGACACTACTACCAATTACCATCAGTAGAGCTGCCCCCTTTCCAGGTCATCACTGCAAAGGAAAAGTCAGTCACCATCACACATCACAAAGCATCCAGCACCTCTTCTGTTAAGCCACATGGCAGAAACACACAAAGCCACCCATACCCAGAGAACGATTTAACAAAAAACAAAACAAAAACAAAAACAAAAAAAAGATTGTTGTACAGCTTTAAAAAAAAAAATCCAGAATGGTACCTGGGAGAGCAAAAACCTCCGCCATGTAAAACAGATCCTTGAACCACACCAAACATTTACTGGGTTTATCCTTGGGCCATATTCCATTTGACACCAAAGTTGTTTAATGAATCGAGAAGTTTTTGCATAATCCTGTACAATCGTGTATCCACCTTTTGATCCCAATCTACACAACCTCTCTACCCCAAAATTCAATGGGTTTGTTCTGGGCCCACGCTCCATCTTTCCATCAGGCCACGTTCAAATCAGGCCTTCAATTACTGGGTAATCTTGCTGAATGAGAGCCCGGACCCACACCTCCTGGTTTGTCCTGAGCCACACTCCACTTTTCCATCAACTTTCCTTGACATTGGGAAATGGGGAGTTTGTATTATACTCCCTGTTTGGCTAAGTATACTTACCATGTCAGACCATAGCATTAACCAACCACCAGACATGGGTGAAAAGCAGACTCCCTGGCCGAGGTCATCAAGAAAGAACAAAGAAACTGAACTTTTTTCCTTTGCTGCTTAGAGAGAAAAAAAAAAGAAAAGAGAGAAAAAAAACGTGTGTGTGTTGATGGAGCAAAGAAAATGATTAGACCAAAATCAGGTACTGGGCATAAAAAAGACTGACAGAAATAAAAAAAAACAACAACAGTACTCAAGAGTAGGTAAAGTACTGGCCCAGAGAGCAAGTCAATGTACTCCATTAAGCCAAACAGAGCAGACACATTGGTCATGTTAGCTCCACCTGAACACGGCACAGTGGTTGAGGCCTAACCGGATGACAACATCTTTCAACAGACTCATGACCGTCCCATTACAGACAGAAAGCACAACTGACATCAAAGAGACGAGACAAGAATAACCAACAGTGTGCCATGTATTTCCCATTCATGTCTCAACAACTACCCCTTAGTCTGTGGCATGGAGCTGGGATCTTTACCATTAGTCCTTAGTCGGTGGCATGGAGTTGGGGATCTTTACCATTAGTCCTTAGTCGGTGGCATGGAGTTGGGGATCTTTACCATTACCCCTTAGTCGGTGGCATGGAGTTGGGGATCTTTACCATTAGTCCTTAGTCGGTGGCATGGAGTTGGGGATCTTTACCATTAGTCCTTAGTCGGTGGCATGGAGTTGGGGATCTTTACCATTAGTCCTTAGTCGGTGGCATGGAGTTGGGGATCTTTACCATTAGTCCTTAGTCTGTGGCATGGAGTTGGGGATCTTTACCATTACCCCTTAGTCTGTGGCATGGAGTTGGGGATCTTTACCATTACCCCTTAGTCGGTGGCATGGAGTTGGGAATCTTTACCATTGGTCCTTAGTCGGTGGCATGGAGTTGGGGATCTTTACCATTAGTGCTTAGTCGGTGGCATGGAGTTGGGGATCTTTACCATTAGTCCTTAGTCGGTGGCATGGAGTTGAGGATCTTTACCATTACCCCTTAGTCGGTGGCATGGAGTTGGGGATCTTTACCATTAGTCCTTAGTCGGTGGCATGGAGTTGGGGATCTTTACCATTAGTCCTTAGTCGGTGGCATGGAGTTGGGGATCTTTACCATTAGTCCTTAGTCGGTGGCATGGAGTTGGGGATCTTTACCATTAGTCCTTAGTCTGTGGCATGGAGTTGGGGATCTTTACCATTACCCCTTAGTCTGTGGCATGGAGTTGGGGATCTTTACCATTACCCCTTAGTCGGTGGCATGGAGTTGGGGATCTTTACCATTGGTCCTTAGTCGGTGGCATGGAGTTGGGGATCTTTACCATTAGTGCTTAGTCGGTGGCATGGAGTTGGGGATCTTTACCATTAGTCCTTAGTCGGTGGCATGGAGCTGGGGATCTTACCATCAGTATTTCAATCTTTTGAGGATACTGAACTTTTAGTCAATCTTATTTACCAATACATGCCGGGGGGGGGGGGGGGGGGGGAGGGAGAGAGAGAGAGAAGAGAGACAAAAAGAAAGAGAGAGAGAGAGAGAGAGAGAAAGAGAGAGAGAGACAGAGACAGGGAGATACATGTTTCATTTGTTCCAGACAGTCCAAGGCTTGACAGATGGGAACTTTCAATTAATCTTATTTACCATTACATGTGGAGAGAGAGAGAGAGAGAGAGAGAGAGAGAGAGAGAGAGAGAGAGAGACAGAGACAGAGAGACAGAAACAGAAAGAGGCATGTGTTTCATTTGTTCTCGACAGTCCAAGGCTACACTCTTGGCAGCATTCAAATGGGTTGAACTGTGTAACTGGAAAAAGAGCAGAGAATTAAAAAAAAAAAAAAAAAAACCCAGAGCATGTATTTTCAAATCTTTAATCTCAGTGACTTCTTCACTATGAGGGCTTTTCATGTGAAGTTAGTTATATCAGAGCATGATAAAAATAACTGGAAAATGTGGCTATTTTGAAATTCGTTATTTCTGAAAACAAAATTCTGGTTTCCAGGAATAAGTTAAAAAATCCACTGCTATATATATTTACTGTTTGCCACATGAAGAATTCAGGGGGGGTGGGGGAAGGGGGTGCGTCTATGCTATCACCTAGACAGTGTTGTATTCTGTCAACGCAATTTCCACTTCTTATTTTCATAAAGAACAAGGAGAAACAAGGCATATCAAGGAATAGCAGCAGATGTGGGGTAGGGAGGGACAAGGAAGAAGAAGCAAAGGAAACAGAGACAAAAAAAAAACCCCAAAGGAAGAGAGAGAAAGAGAGAGAAAGAGAGGGGGGAGAGAGAGAGAGAGAGCGAGTGAGAGAGAGAGGGGGGAGGGGTGGGGGACACAGAGCAAGAGTGAGAGAGAGCAAGAGTGAGAGAAAAGCAAGAATGAAAGAGAGAAAGAAAGCATAAAGGAAAATATAATGCAAACATGGGCTTGGGGGGGGGGGGGGGGGGTGGGGCAAAGGAAAGGAAACAATAAAAGAAGAGAGAAAGAAAGAAAGTAAAAGCACAAAACGTGAAAACAATAAAATGCAGACCTTGAGACACTGCAGAGAGATAAAGCAAACTAGCTGACACACCCGCACACTAGTAACAGAAAGGCACGCTGGAGATTCAAGGAAATAAAAAGATATAGGATGACACAGGGTATAGTAATTCCCCTATCCAGTGCCTTCTTATCCTCCCTCCCCCCCCCCCAATCAAATCCACCCCCCACCACCTTGTCCATGTTTCAAGGGATGTGCAGCATCGAAAAAGTACACTGAATACAAAACTCCAGCATTCTTTGTACAAATAATGTAGAGCAAACATAATAAAGTGTCAATAGGTGTATACATGCATCTATACTGGAAATATACATACTAGCTGTCATTGCCTTTATAACAAAGAACCATCTGTTCAGAAATTCTGAACATGCATCTAGTAAAAGGAGACGCCAAAAAGTGCACACAGATCTCTCTTTGATATTCAGCATCATATCCTAGAACTCAATCAACCCTCAAGATCATGCTGAATTATAGAACTTGGCAACAAATTCTTTTCTGTCTTTTTTCATACTGCTTGTGGGTTGATGAGTATGCGGGACTATAGAGACAAAGACCGACTGCTCTGTCTGTCTCTGTGTGTGTGTGTGTGTGTGTGTGTGTCGTGTGTTTCGTTGAGCATGTCTGTCCAAGCTCAATGCTAACTAAATTGTGTAACTACTTATACTATCACTTCACTCAATTCTTTTTTCTGAAGCCAAATGAGTATCTGTGTGATGGCTCCACACCTCTGTTGCAGTACAGTTTTTTCTCTTGATCTAAAATAAATCAAGCAATCCCAATAGAGGGGGTAATGGAGATGCTGGAACACAGTGACTTTTGTGCCCAACAATGTGAATAAATAAAACTACAAAGTGTTATCAGTGAATAGTATAAGTACAAATTTGAAATGTATACATTAAAAAAACAAAATTTTAATACACACATGTCAAAAAAGTAACACTTGCTTGAAAATCTAAAAACTATCATTGGAAAAAAGACGGGGGAAAAAAAAGCCACTAAATGAGTACAAAAAGGATCTACTATATCAAGAAAAGTTTCAAAATCACGTTCTACTTTAAATTTTGCTTTGGAAAGAAAAAGCAGTTGCAAAACCTAAATAATTTGTGTAGTAAATCACCAAAGCAACAATAGTACAACAAACGATAAAACTTAATCCTGGCAGAAATATTCTCTTTTTTTTTTCCCTTCTGATTACTTTATAGAGGATTACACTCACACAAAACTCGTTCCGTCTTCATTATCTTTTGTAAATAAAATTTATTCATTTTTCATTTGTTCACTGTTCCCAATACACAGTTACACCAGGAATTTTCATATGGCAACCCTTGTAACAGCAGTCCATAGAAAGTATTTCATTTCCTCATTTCCACTTCCAAGAACAAAGGATGAAAACTGTAGGTGAATCAACCAAAACTACTGTACAAAAAAAAAAAATTTTAAATAAAGTAAAATGAAACAAATAAATGGAAATAAAAGAAAGGAAGAAATGAACAAGATTACTGAAATTTTTTGTCTTTCTTCTACTCAACCAAAACCACTGTAGAAAATACAATAAGGAAGATGTCAACAAGATTATTGAAAAAGAATTTTTTTTTTTAAACTTCTATTTCCACTAATAACAACGTTCAATGCAGATGAATGAGGGATTAATCTGTGAGATTTGAGTATGGATTACATTGTATAAATGCGATTCACTGAGAAAAAAAAAAAAACAGGGTGATAACTAAGAAAGACAAAAAGTGCGTGAGCCACATCCTCGTGAGCACACCACACAGTGGTTACACACTCTGCATGATAAATACACCGCTGCAGAGAAACAGACACACACACTACACAGCAGCAGCTGACACATGCCTGAAGGACGACACAAACGGCGTGACAGCAGCAGCTGCCCGCAGAGCGGGTGTGGTCAGCTGATGTTTAAGGAAATGTTCGTCTGAAAAACATGCACACAACGTTCATGGCGGCTGACTGGGTATAATACGTAAAATCACACACACACACCCCGCCTACCCACCATCATCTCTCCCTCCTCCAACCCTCATTGCTGCAATATGGGCAAATCTGTTAAAGGGCAGTCTTGTACACCATTTGTGCTCCTAAATGGGGGGGGGGGGGGGGGGGGGGGGGTAAAAAAGACAGGAAAATGGCAGAATGCATTTGATTTATTCATGAACAACAGTTGGGAAATAATAAACTCAAAAAACAAAAAAAAAAAAGGGCAAAAACGCAGCTTCTTCATTGAAACCACTCGGGAAAAAGTGGTTTAAGAAGACGGGACAATCTGTGAAATCAGTCTTTTTCTGCAGATAAATGGCAAATGTGTATAGAGGACTGTTTTGAGGATGACCGACAAGGGTTCAGAGCAGTCTTGAAATGCCTTGCTTACGTGTAAGAAAAGCAGACCCATGGACTCCCTCCCTAGCAACAGCCATGAATCGATGTTCACCACAGCACAGCACACAACATCAAATCACATGGCTCTCCATGATCTGTTTTCCTAAGATATTTCTCCCTCTAGTTTCCTAGTGCAATAGGAAAGACCCCCCCCCCCCCCCCCCAAGTCTCTGAAGGCAGTAAAAGGCCTTAAAGTTGTTGCAAGTGTGGAGGCTGATGATATCTGCAGTGACTGATGATAGTTCTCGTTCAGACAAACTGCTACGATACAACTTTGTTTGCCTTCACTCTCCTATGCATGGGTGAAACTCCTGAAACAAAAACCTGAAAGGCCCCTAGCAGGGGATTCAGGAGCAGCTTCTGTGTACCATGTGACTGAGGAACACAAACAGCAACCTTATGTTTGACAACAAATGATTCTTTGTTTCACAGTGTTCTCACAAGTACACAAGCAGAAGTTGTTTCCGATTAGGAAAAACAAATGTTTTCTGGCACATGTTTTATTGTCTTTCATCACATGTTTGTTTGCTTATTTGCTTGGGGGTTTTTTTTGCTTGTTTGTTCATTTGGGAGCTTTTTTCTTTCAAAAGACAGAACTTTTGTTTTTACTAACAGCAAAAAGAATTGTCAAAAGCAGAAAGGAGTTGAAACCATCTCCTCCAAGGTAAGTTCGTCTGTCGGCAGTTTTCCCACACTTGCTGCGAACAGGCCTGCTTTAAGTTTAGGTCGGGCCAGTGGTCTGGCATTTGCGTGAGTAATGTTCTGTTCTTGACTGTTTTCCTTCTGAAAGTTTCCTCACTGAAAGCTGCTGACAATTATCAATGAAACATGATTAGAGAAGCATTAATGGACCATTTTAGAACATGCAGATTGTAAAACTTGACACCCTGAATGGGAAGGAAAGCCTAGCTTTGAATATACCTCACATTATTGTTTTAGATAAGTTTTGGAGCTATGCATAGTTAAGCATACTTAAAAAAAAAAAAGTGTACAAAATGCACAAAAATAATGTCGGAGCACAGATCTATATTCTTTGGGGAGCCTAACAGGTCTTTAGCAGGACCACACAACGCCATCTGGCAAACATGTAACAAGGCATGACAACCCGTAGCTGGTTTTGCATAATGGAAGGAAATCCCCCATTAAATGGCACATAACAAGGGTTTTTATCACCAATGCATGCCTTCCATGCAAAGTACTACATTATTGTGTTTACACATGCACATGGAAGACAGTTGGGGGGGGGGGGCAATTTAAAACCAGTGTACAAGGCCAACTGGAACAAAACATGCTTATGCTAAAAATGCCATTGGTATATTTTTCCCACCTACACTAAGAGTCCAATCAAGCTATGATGCTACTTATAGCCCAGCTGATCACAGAGACAAAACAGGGCCGACATAAAACACGAAAATGGTAATGCCAAAACTGAAATAAAAAAGCATGTTGAAGTGCGAGTGTGTGATAAGCAGAATTTGCCACAGAGGGTAATACTGAAACCGGTCTTACGGCTGCTGCAGTGAACAAAAAAAATCTATCTCCACATGATTCTTTCCTATCTGGATCTCTGGCATATGTCTGCATTATTTTTGTTTGTCTGTTCTTTTTGTGACTTTTTTTCTCCATTTTTTCTTTACTTCCATACCCATATCCCAGCCCCCTCCCCCTTTCGTTAAGACCTTTCTCTGAACTAACTGCGGATCAAATGTTTCAGCATGTCAAAACAAGAAATACTGTGCACGCAAGTCAAAGTCTGCACAGTCCACTTGCCCGACTAAGACAAAACCACAATTACATTCCACAGGTGCAATTACCACTCAAAAATGTCTTGATATATGCTTTTTTTTCTTTTTTTTTTTTCTTTCTCAAAACTGTCACCATACTCATGTGATTTGCACACAACTCATGCACAGAGTATACTGAAAACTTACAAACAGGTCTGTAGAACTGAGGAAGTCTGTCTCCCCCCCCCCCCCCTTTTCCCCTTCTGTAACTTCCATGGACTTCTCCGGACACTTTGGAGAACAGCTTTCATTTTAGTTTAAGTTACGATGCAGTTTGTGAATGTTCTTTTGCTACATCTATGTCATTCCAATCGAAGAAGAACAGATATTGTACCACAGTCAAACACCCTGTATTTTTAAAAAAAAAAAAAAAAAAAAAAAAGACGGAAACTTGTCAACTTCACAAATACAAGTTTTAGGGAAAATATTTCGCTTTATAATTTTTATTTTCTCAGTGAAAAAAAAAAAAAAAAAAAAAAAAAAAAAAAAAAAAAAAAAAAAAACTGACACCTTCCATGAAAATGTTCCAACCCACGCAAGCATGCAAAAGGTCACTTACACTGCTTGTACAGGGTGGTTTCCCATTTCTTACGCAGAGCGTTTGTGGCGTGCAGCCTTTCCTGCTGTTCCCGCACCGTGTGGGCCAGGAGGTCGTAGCGCGACTTCTGCTTGCGTAGCTCCACCTTCAGGTTGTCGTTCTGCAACAAGGGGTGCAACCGACTGGTGTAAACACCATTAGTAACACATCCTGGTGGTGGGTTTTTTTTGTTTTTTTTTTTAAACAGTCTCATCTAATATACTCTCCTTGTGACATCACTCCTACATCGCTCATTTCATCTCCATCACACACACAGCCACACCCAGACTTGCCCCGTTGCAGTCCGTGCATCACACTCCACACACAGCAATCCACATCTGACTGTCACCCATCAGGAGACACTGCACTTTCCTCCAAAACACTTCAGTGCTGTTTAGTACAGCCTGCTCTGATCAAACGACTGCTTGACACCATTTTCTAAGCCTTCTACTGACCACAATAACTGCTCAGCAAAGATCGAGCATGAGTGAATGTTTGTTGCCATCTATAAGGAGCCACCATGTCCATCCATGGACAGTACCAACAAAGTGGCCCAAATCAATGACTTTAATACAAACTCACTACAGTCACAGACATGGTTTGAAATGTAAAAAGAAGTTACCTAGAGAGCATGACATGAAGGGCTACAGACACAGACTCCCCCCCACCCCCCAATGACAATCCATCAGAACAGTGATGATTGAGATGATGCTATGAAGTTCCACTCTGGTCAGATACTACATTACCTCACCTCCATTCCCCTCCTCCCCCTTCAAAACATTCAGTTACACTTGTCAGCTCCCTACTTTTCACAGCCGTCTTACCTCATCTGCCAGTTTGGGGTCGTAGAACTCTCCCGAGCGTTGATGGGAGGCAACTGTGTGAGCCAGAAACAGCTGATGAGCCGCCCTTCCTCCTCAGCACAGATGCGCAAGTTCTGGGCCGACATCTGCAGTTCTCTCAGCGTGCTGTATTCCACACTCTGTTTTCACACACACAGAGGCCAGTTAGATCCCATTTCCTTCAATGTCACCTTCTGATTATTGACCTGTCCCTATCTGCTTCAGCTTGCCAAGCAGACACCATCAATCAAGGGGCTGGGCTACTTTCACTTACCTCTCTGGTGATTTAGGAACAACTGCTATGAAGCAGGGACACATACCTGGGAAGTTAGCTTCTCTGTAGCAGTCAACTGAACTGCAGTTTAAAACAATCATTTAATTTTTCAAAAATCTTGTATCTTTAAGGATCACCTTACAGCACATTCAAACTGCTACAAAAGACAGTATTCTGTGTGACTGCGGACAATTTAAGGCCTAGCCACATCAAATCAAGAACACCTCCTCCTCTGATACTACCATGGATGATCATGATGGTGACAGTGTCTTAAATTAAGTGATCCAGATGTAACTGGTCTACATGGGTGTGCCAAGTCACTGCTGTGCAGGCACATGACCACAACAGTCAGTCATAAACATCAACAACACATGGACAGACCAATCCACGGAACATCAAACTTCATCCTGTGCTAGATTTTCATCCTGTGCTAGATTTTCATACAGAATTTGGTACAATTCAGATCTGCAGTTTTCTTTCCATGGGGATGAGGGGAGGGGGAGGGAGAGCAATTCCCTCCTCCCCCCTCCTGAAATAGGACATCAGTTTTGCATGCACTGTAGAAAATTAATCTGATGTTTCAAACAACTTTTCATGCAAAATGATTTAGTAGTAGTAAGGTTAAAAGTATGGCATTTCACTGCAAACATAATACATTCTCCTGTAGTCCATGGTCACACAGACTACAATCAAAACATACTGTACTTCATGTTTCTGTCAGATATGCACACTACACACTTGGCCAGGCTCAGCATAACACAGCCTCGTCATTCGTCATTAGTATCGGAACAAACCAGGATTCTGAAATATCCACCCCCTTCACCTTATACGTTTCAACAGTGGACAGACTTTCAACCAGTTTTTAACATGACAAAATACAGCACACAAACAAAAATTAATCAATAGTTAAAAAATTACACAAATCAGAGCATACAGCTCTAAAATGATGTTGCTTAGACCAAAACCCATTCACTAACACGCAATTAAACACTCAAAAATGATGTTGCTTAGACCAAAACCCACTCACTAACACACAATTAAACAAGAGGCTCACAGAACAAAGAAGAAAAATACCCTAAAAAGCAAGTTCCAGGCTAATGCATGCTGTTCTAAGGGGCATTCCCTGCATCTGTTTTGCATTCCTTGTCTGTATGCAGACAAGGCAACAGATACTGCAAGCTGCCTCAGTTTCCAGTTAAGCACATGGAACGTTTTCTTCTTCTCTACCACTTATGTCTCTCCACCTTCGTTAAGATGTCCCTTCAGTCCACACAGACATAGTAATACAGTGTTTACATATCTCAATTTGATGAAAAACACACCCATGTCTTGATAGTGATAAACAGTAACAATTGTACAAAGTTTAGATCCAATTTAAAGCAAATTTGAACAAGACGAGTGAAATCAATAGATGAATTAATATAAAGGCACTTGGAAAAAGCAAACACCTCTGTCAAGGATCTAGAAGCCACGCTTTGATTCAGATCTTTACTAAAATTCAATGGTTTGTTCTTCAGGCACATTCATCTTTCCACCAAGCTCAGATCCCATTGGTTCAGTAGTTTTCGCACAGTCTTGCCTAGCGGATCCTTACTGTGCCCTTTGATCCCAATCCAATAGGCACATACCATGTTTCCATCAAGTTTCATGAAAATCGGTCCACTAATTTCAGCCTAATCTTATTAACAGACAAACAAATCAATCGACAGACATGAGTGAAAAACACAACCTCCCGGGTGCAAGTAGAAAGTGGCCCACAATATAAACCTCTGGCATGTGAAGAGGAGACAACCATGAGAAGGAAAGCTTCTTGGGACAAAGGTGCTGCTGGGACCCAAAGCTCATGCAATGTGAGACACATGCGAAAGACAAAAGAGAACAGAGAGCAACAGGCCCTTTCTGCTCTAGGACTTGTCTTCATTAATGGGAAAAAGGGAGTTAAAAAAAAAAACAAGAAAACCTGAATGTATCATGTAGAAGTGTATCAGTGTATCATTGCACTATGCATGGGACCTTGTAAAGTGAGTAGGCAAAGCTCCGAGTAGTCTGTACAAAAACATGCATGCATGCATTTGCCATCTTCTTTTACAAGTGGTTCACAAAAACATCATCTTTTAAAAAAAAAAAAAAAAAGGGGGGGGGTGGGGGGGGGGGTTGGGTGCGGGGTACAAAAGAAGTTTACAAATAGAATCTTAACATAAACACCCAAGTGCATGTAAAATCCAAACCTTTACCTTTAAAGTTTCCAAACCTAATGGCACTTTCACAAATATAAACTCCTGGTTTTATATATAAACATGTTTTGCACTGTAAACAGTCGTACTCAATAAACCTTAGTCTATATCAGTAGTCTAAAAAAAAAAGTCTGTGCTCACTAACGTATCATCACAGATTAAAGAACTAAGTAATATCTGTGCCTGTTTTCCTCTATCAATCATTTTTATTTTCCTATTTCTCTATGTGAAACTGAGAATGCTCTCTCAGGAAATAGTATGGTGGTGCCCACCACCCCCCCCCCCCCCCCCCACCTCTCTTTTTCAGTTACTGATCACCTATGATTTTTCTACAACCTTTGGCAGTGACCAACTCCCTTGATGCTAATGAACTTTCACATGTGGTGAGTGAAAAGCTGCAAACGGGACCCTGGATTACCATCACATATGTACATCAACCATGTAACTTTTTCCCAGACTCATGTTTATTTCAGGTACTTTATCAGCCTGGGATTTCATTCAGCTTCCTGAATTCAGGCTCCAGGCCTTCCTACTGGCTGTGCATGAACCTGAATTCCATCAGGCTTCTACTGGCTGTGCCATGAACCCATCAACTGATTCCTGAACAGGTTTTACACCAAACCACACATTTGTTGTCAACAAAACAACTATGATGATCGACATGACAACGTATCTGGAGAGCTTGCCTCCATGCTGACATAAACACCATTCAGACTGGATCAGACACACACCCACAAAGAGAAAAAAAAAAAAAAAGCAAAACTTAGGAAAATGTCTTAAAAACGAACAAGATTATATGAAAAAAAAAAAAAAAAAAAAACGACTGAATGCATGCCTCCATGCTGCACAGGCAAATCTCATGATCCATAAACATGGTGTGATGAAGGATTTCTCCCTGTCTCATTCATATACCTGCTAACCTTCACTCACATGACCTAATCAAAAAATGGCAATTTTCAAAGTACATGCACACCCAAAAAAACGATGATTTCCATTTTTTTCACCCTTTTTGTATTGAAGAAGAAGAAAAAAAAAAGTGAATTTCAACCAAACAACTTCAAGACAGAAAGTAAGCAAGCCTGTCAAACATATTCCTAAATTTCTGGCACCATCTTTCAAACATAAAAACAGTGACCTAGCCAAATTCACTATGGGTTTACTTTTCTGGGTGTACTATATTTTAGCATGAAGACTGGCGATACACAAAAGCAGATGTAGCACCAGTCTGTACTATACCGATGCATTCTATCAGAGATCTTGAACAGGGAGACAGACAACTCTGTACAGTGCATTACCAAATTTATGAGATCAAGAGCCTTGGAGGTATCTTTATTTTGTCTCTTTATTTCAGCATGCTCAAGGGACCTTTACATTGTATGATCTCACACCTAACAATTCAACTATCATGCCTCAGCCCTATGTCACTTTTTTTCTGTGGCTGAAACTCAAAATTTTCATCCACAGTTTTATAGAGGCTGTGAATGCACAGTTTGCCATTTATATACAGGATGTACAAAGTATACAGCATTGTACACACACATATTGTAATTTTGGGAGCACGCACCTATGGAAGAAAAATTTCAAAGACTGTCCTCCTCTCTTGGACATGAGTAGCTGATCTCCAGCACAAGATCTCCGATTCTTTGTGCGGAAAAAACACAAAACCAGTAAATAAATCATACGCATCCAGTCTGACTATAATGAATAAATCCATCATTACAGTACGGTGGTGTCAGGCTGATCCCTAGCTAGACTGACTAGGTATACAATCCCTCCTCTGGCCCCCCATTTTCCATCTCCACCCCCTCTCAAGCGACTAAATCAACAGTCATTGAGGGGGGGGGGGGGGGGTTGGTCTATTTCAGAAACACACAGCACTCTAACAAAATGTCAGAGATGTTTTTTCTGGCAAAATTCAGCGATGCTGAGAGAACACACACACACACACACACACACACACACACACACACACACATACACACATGCTTACACACACAGACATGCATGCAGTGTTCTCATTTGTGTTCAATCACAGAGTCACATTCTGCACATGCAAAAGGCAGTCAGTTAGAATAATGCAATCCAATAGCAAGGGATTTCCAGATATTAAAATCTTTTACATCAATGTATCTGGCTCATACTTGGATCACAACCACACCAAAACAAGACAGCAAATACCACTGGGTAGGGAAACGGTAGTGCAAAACCACCTATCATTTCAAATGTGGCAGAGAATATCATGCTTGCCATCACCACATCAACAGGCCATACAAGGGAAGGAGATCAACCATCTTTGTCAGCATTAACAGTGTGGCAAAGAATCCCATGCTTAAAAATCAATTTTTTCTCACCTTGATCACCTGCGGGAAAGATTTTAAAACACATTATGTTAGTTCTTTGCCTTAAAACAGAAAGATCTGGAGAGAACATCATAAACATAATTGCCAACCTTTGGAAAGTAAGCTTAGTAGTCCTTGTGGGATGGGATCAGTGAATTGAGAGATGGTGTGGGGAGAGGGGAGTGATTGCTATGGAAGTGATATGGGAAACCTGCCTCTCTGCTGAATCATGGTGTTGACACGGAGTTTTCCACTGATGAGAAATAGTTGTGTGTACATGTACACAGATTACTTACAATATACCATAAGAACATGTCGAGGGCCAATAAACCAATGTCAGATTTTCCCCCCCTCTTTCTTTCCCCCTACGCATTTTTTTTTTTCTTTTCAGAAAGTATTAGAAAAAACATGATGATGTTGTGCTGAAACCTAATTTTGTAATAACTGAAAAAAGACCTAGGGGTTGACAGCTATGCATTATCATTTGTGATGAACACTGTAGTTTCAATGAAGAATCTTTGTCGACGAATGAAACCTCAACAAAAGCTGGCAGAAATCAATCTCCTGATTTTCTGTTTGATACCCGACACTCCTGAACTTATGTTAGTATACTTTTTCATTTTAGCTCTTTTTCATGAAGACCAACAACCTGAAGAAAAAAAGAAGTGGGAAAATAATGACAGGACATGATCACACAAGAAAGATTATCTTTCAAAATTTGAATAAGCCCTTCTGAATATGTCTAGCCAAAGTTAATTTAAAAAAAAAGAAAAAGTATCAAAATCAAACTGTGCTAAAAAAAAAAAAAAAGGTAACTTGTTTTGTTCCCAGGATCTAAAATCCAAGGCATCTGCACTTTAAAACCATGAGAGGGTCAAGAAAGTTCATACTTGGGTCCCATTGTTACCTCAGAGATTGAGACGCCGGTGAAGGTCTTCAGACGCTCGGTCATGCGCGCCTGCATGGCAGTCAGCGCTGTCAGCAGTTCCCCGTTTTCGCGCTTCAGCTTCTCATATCCCTCCAGACCGCTGATGGCAAACAGCCGACGCACATCGCTGTCCACCTCCACCTTGGGAGCACCTGAGGGAAGGAATCAATGGAACGAATATATACATATACGCATCCTGATCAGACTATGGGAATTAAAACCTTAATGAAAAATCCCATTCTGAAGGTCATGGCAACGAAGGAAGAGTAACTGTACAACCGATAATGGTACCTCTACAAGACTATGAAAATGAGAAAGTAAATGAATAAATGCACCTCTCCCCCACCCCAAAGATACACACACACACACAGAGCAAGTAATACAAAAACAGAAAACAATTCGATCACAAAATGACGATAGGAATAAATCATTACATGTAATAAAAATTACTGTTGGAGCAAAGGAATGAATATATAAGCACCCCTCTCCCCCAACACCCCTCCCCCCGAAAAATCATAACAAGGGTATGGGAATGAATGAGCAAGGCAAAAAAAGTGTCAATAGATACATGGACTATTTATATTACAGGAACGGTGACAATAATCCATATCCAATGCTTTAGCGCAAGCCTTGTCTCACTTTTGTCTTTCTGACCAACATACATGTTCCAAACACAAATTCACACAACACAGAAAGAACTCACTGTCTAGAATGGAAACTATTCAAGGCCAAATTCAACACTTCTTCATAGGACTTGAATTTGATTTCTTGATTTTGAATTTCAAACATTTTCAAGGGATGCTGGTACACCTGAATCCAACACCCACAAGGAGATATAAATTGCTATCAACTTCGATGGTCAATGAAAGCACACTTCAAGGTAAAATATGTGTGCTTTGTATTTATCTTGAATAAAAGATTCAACACCAACTTATTCTCTCTTTCAGTAAAGAGTTCCTATGCTTCTTTCTTCCTTTAAAAAAACACTGTCCAACTTGACAAATGCTTACAAAATAGAATTTCAAAAAAAAGCTAAAAGACAACAAAATATCAGAACTGAAATTAACAGCGATGATGACAAGAAACTATCGGTCCAATACCCCCCCCCCCCCCCCCCCCATACACACACACACATTATCTACTGATAACAGGGCAAAGATCCAGAATATCAACAGAAACGATCACCAGTACAGCCACACACAACCACATCCCAGAAGCAGATTTAACACAATGAAAAAAAAAAAGAAAAAAGAAAAATGACAGTTAATTTGAGTCAGAACGACTTTGCATCAAAACACAAACAACTTTTATATCCAAGACATATTACAGAGATATTTGGGTAAACAAAAAGCAAACAGTAAAGAGAAATAAAGAGAATACACTGAAATGTGAAAAGAATGCAGCTGCAAATCGATAACCCATTTAGATGATATCCAGTAAATTCATAATCTAACAAGAGAGGAATGAGAAAGAAAGCATCCATGCCCTCTAAATCACAGCAAACTCACAAAATGGTTGAGTAAATACCTAATGATGGATGTTTGTGCATATGTAAAAGTTGAAACTATCAAAAATACTCAATTCATTTTAAAAGAAAAAATGTTACAATTACTTTATCCATCTACTCTATATTCCGCATTATAGACAGTTTTTTTTCTAGGAATTTTTTCTAAAAGTTTTTTTTAAAAAATCAAAGCACAGAAACCACCCCCATTTCCACATACTGCAGACAACAGATTTTAGTTTACATTTCTATAAATACTACTGGTCCCATACTCATTTTCAAGGAAGATTTCAAAACACAATTCATACTGTATTTCCCAACTGAAATCCTGACCTTGAGAAGGTTACAATACCCGAAGTCCATACAAGCACAGCTGTAATCAGGACAGAATGACCATTTTTTTCTCCCTCTCACTCTACCTGCAGACCCAGACAAGGCAGCCAGAGGATGATCCCGCCAGTACTTCAGGCTGGCTGGGTGGGGGAGTACGACCTTAAATGACCCTGGCCCGACACACCCGCACCCTTTCCAGTGTCATCTTCTTTCAGCCCATCCGACCTAGAAGCGGAGCATTCTTCGCTGGCTTCGCTTCGACTAGCCTCCCCTTCCTGTCCTGGGGTCCCCGCCAGCCTCTTTGGCCGGCTCCCTGAACAGCTGATGTTGCTGCTGCTGCCCGGGGAGCTCAGGGGTGTGCAGATGGGCGGGGACTCTGTGTGGCGGGTGTCAGTGTGCTCGCTGAAGGAGGAGGCTGTAGAGGAGGAGAGGAGGCAGGCCCATCCACACAACATCGCACACACACCACCACCACAAGCAGCAGCCAGTACAGAGAGACAGAAAAATGAGGAGAGGAACGTGTTAGAAGACAGCGATCTCACATCAAACCAGGTTACACTGAAAAAAAGCACACACAGTAAGAGCACACTTTGCCGTTGATGTTTTCATCCAGAATAACTTAAAAGTGGAAAAATGATAGAGGAAATAACCTTGTCATCAGTGAGGCCACCCCCCCCCCCATCTACTCCTTGTTCCTTCTTTTCACACAACAAACCACCATTTCCTTTTTCTATTCAAGTTTCTTTAGGACAGAAGAGATAAGCGAGTTATCCTTCCTGCCTACTCCCCCCCCCCCCCCCCCCCCCCCCCCCCCCCCTTTTTTTTTTCTTCCAAGTTCCCAAATACTGTCTTTGCCTCAGTCTTTTCTCAAATGGGCAGGGTGATGGTGAGTCAACTCAAGCCCTCTATGAATCAATTGTGCACTCAAAAGAAACCACACTGTGGGCAATACTACTTGTCCCAGCTACCAACTCATCTTTTTGTGATTGTTAACTGGATTTGTTGGTTTCGTTTTTTTTTTCGAACATAAATTTTTATCAGAATATTCATCTTAATACTTTTTTTTCTTCAATATATAAAAAATTAATGACAATATCATATATCTTTTTCAAAACAAGACAATAAACTTGCATTATATCTTTGACAATGATTGGACCCCCACCCCAAATCCTGCTTTTCTTAAAACAGACAGATGATAAAAATCTCCAAATCAAACTTGCTTGATTTCATACACACTCAGGATGACTACATAAAAACCCTACTCTAAATGCATCTTTTTCAAGTGAGCGAAACTGAAAAAAGAAAACAAATTAATAACCCCCTAACCTTCTGAACATGACAACCGAAAAGACTCCTTACTCTTGGTGAGACACTGACCCGCACAGCATCAATATCAGGTCAGTATTAACTACGGCAAAGACTTAGATCCCAGCACCACTTGCAGGAAAGGAGATACAGGCACACAGAGAAAAGCTGGCAGGGCAAAACTGTTAACACCAAGTACAAACAATCCTACTCATAAAGATAATTAAAAAAAAAAAAATAAAAACATATATTGTTCTTGAGCTACATTCACCAATATGCAACTTTAACTCACTTTCTAAGAAAGAACAGAAAACATGCACACACTTCCATATGCTGTTGATTAAAATTCAGCAATATGCAGCACCGACTCGCTTGCCTGCTACTTAAGTTACCTTTGATGCCTTCAAAATCACAAATGATTGCTATAGGTATATCAAGAATGCACAAAAGCACAAGTGCTGAGAAAAAGTTGCAATGCTTGTTTTCTTCTTTGAGTGATGATGGTTTAGGCTGCAGGACAATTTTCATGGAACTAAACTTTAACACAAAATAACATGACCTGTGAAACAAATGTCTCTGCTCAAATCCTCAAGAACAGCCATCCCTCTCTCATAAAAAAAATCCTAAGAATTATAAATCTTCACAAGTCAAAACAAGCAAAAAACACTTTAAGATATACATGAAATATTCTTAAAAAAAAAAACCCAAACAAACAAAAAAACCTGTACTCAGAATTCAACACAAGGATTTCATTTTAGTAAAGACCAAAAAAAAAAAAAAAAAAGTTTCAGCATAAAAAATCTTTCCAACATGGAAGAAAAGGCAAGTATAGAAACCAATACAATAATATTCTAAAATACCTAATGATACACAGCCTCTTCATAGGTGTCCTCATCTACAGACAAGACCAGGCAACAGACTGACAGAGGGAGAATGGGACACAAGCCTACCCTGACTGTGGACAGTAGAAATGTGGCTCTCAGTGTGGACACGCAGGATGTTGGTTTTCCGACAGCATGCTGCGCAGACTATCTCGAGGTTCCGGGCTCGGACGACCATCTGCCGCTTCCGGCCCTGTACGAAACACCTCTGTATACACAGTGTTAATTCTTTTCAGCAAAACAGAAAAGGGAGACACAGATAGGTAGAAAGATAAGAAACAGTATAAAAACTCGCCTGACAAATTTTCAGCTTTCCAGGAAACCAGACTTGTGAGTATGAACGAGCTACAGCAGGAACTGATTTTGAGAAACAGATTAATCTCACTCTCGCTAGCTTCTTAACTGTTCTTGGGGCAAAGAGACAACCAACATGATGATACACATACAGAGTGGATAGAAGAAGGTAGAGAGCAGAAAAGGAGAATCGAAGGATTAATATACTCCTGATCTGAACTAAAACACTGCTCAAAAGGTAATATTCACCACAAAGTGAAGGATGGAAGCACTGGTGTGCTGACTGAATATTTTGAGACAATGAAAAAAAAAAAAGACAGAAATACCTTGGTCTACACTTGGCCTGGGAAATGAGGGATCAGAAACCAGAAAAGAAACCAAAGTCCACATTCGATTGGAAGAGCAGAGATTGTACATGGCATCCTTGGTCACATAATTCAGCGAGAGCAAGCAAACTGACTATGGCTTATTTCTAGACTTCAAGTCACCTAACTGAACACATGCAAATATATGAGCACACAGACATAATCCTACACCAAACACCAAGGAAACACAGAGAACACACGAACATGCACACACGTACATGTCAACCCACCAGTTAACCCACTCGCAATGTCCCCTAACCCCTCCTCCTTCCCTGCAGTTCCCTCATCATCTGACTCACCAGCGGTGGAGGCAGGACTGTCGTTGCGCTTGTTGTGCTCCAGCCGACTGATCAGGTCCTCCGCCAGACGGCGGGTCTGACTCAGCTCACTGAGCAGCTGCCTCATCAGCTCCTCCTTCTTGTCACGACTCACTGAGGTAAAACAAGGACACAAATCATCTGGTGTACAACACGCTGCCTCCTCATCTCCTCCTTCTTGTCACGACTCACACTGAGGTGAAACAAGGACACAAATCATCTGGTGTACAACACGCTGCCTCATCAGCTCCTCCTCCTTGTCACGACTCACTGAGGTGAAACAAGGACACAAATCATCTGGTGTACAACACGCTGCCTCATCACTCTCCTCCTTCTTGTCACGACTCACTGAGGTGAACAAGGACACAAATCATCTGGTGTACAACACGCTGCCTCATCAGCTCCTCCTTCTTGTCACGACTCACTGAGGTGAAACAAGGACACAAATCATCTGGTGTACAACACGCTGCCTCATCAGCTCCTCCTTCTTGTCACGACTCACTGAGGTGAAACAAGGACACAAATCATCTGGTGTACAACACGCTGCCTCATCAGCTCCTCCTTCTTGTCACGACTCACTGAGGTAAAACAAGGACACAAATCATCTGGTTTACAACAAGCTGCCTCATCACTCCTCCTTCTTGTCACGACTCACTGAGGTAAAACAAGGACACAATCATCTGGTGTACAACACGCTGCCTCATCACTCCTCCTTCTTGTCACGACTCACTGAGGTAAAACAAGGACACAAATCATCTGGTGTACAACACGCTGCCTCATCACTCCTCCTTCTTGTCACGACTCACTGAGGTAAAACAGGACACAAATCATCTGGTGTACAACACGCTGCCTCATCAGCTCCTCCTTCTTGTCACGACTCACTGAGGTAAAACAAGGACACAAATCATCTGGTGTACAACACGCTGCCTCATCAGCTCCTCTCCTTGTCACGACTCACTGAGGTAAAACAAGGACACAAATCATCTGGTGTACACAACACGCTGCCTCATCAGCTCCTCCTCCTTGTCTGACGACTCACTGAGGGTGTACAAACGCTGCCTCATCAGCTCCTCCTCCTTGTCACGACAAGAACACAAATCATCTGGTGTACAACACGCTGCCTCATCAGCTCCTCCTTCTTGTCACGACTCACTGAAGTAAAACAAGGACACAAATCATCTGGTGTACAACACGCTGCTGCTCATCAGCTCCTCCTTCTTGTCACAACTCACTGAGGTAAAGAAAGGACACAAATCATCTGGTGTACACACATGCAAGTACAATATGTGTGTTGCTACCAGCTGTCCCATTTTGGTGAAAAAAAAAATAAACACATTCGGCAACTTACTGTGACTGCCAGCGGTTCCATTTTCATGAGAAAATAAAGAAGTATGACAGCTTTACTGTCACTGCCAACTGGCCCATTTTTGTGTGAAAATAAACAAGTACGGCAACTTTCTGTTGCTGCCAACTGGCCCATTTTGGTGAGAAAATAGAACAAATATGGCAGCTTACTGTCACTGCTAACTGGCCCATTTTTGTGTGAAAATAAACAAGTACAACAGCTAACCATCACTCAAATATGACAGCTTACATTTACTGCCAACTGTCATTCTGAGCATCAGGCATCCCCCCACACACCCCCAACCCCCCTACATTCATCTACACACCTCCAAGTTTTCAACACTTCATAATAGACAAAATGGCAGAAAATAAGTGGGACAGAAGAAGTGCTTCACCCCCCCCCCCCCCCCCCCCCCCCCCCCCCCCAAATCTTCACATGGAACCTGGGATGAGAAGATGGAGATAAGAGCAAGAGGCAAGGGAAGCGGCAGGGAGTGGTGGGGAGGATACTGTGGCTTCAAAACAAGACTGTCAGCCCACATTTTCATGAAACTTGACAATGCTCTAAGCAATGGCACTCATGTGGGGCTGGAAGGGAACAGATCAATCAAACCATATGACATTTTCATGGAATTATTAGCAAGTCAAACCTTGGCTTCCAAGAGAGGAACTTAGAAGCAAACAATCATGCCCAGAACATGCTAGGCTTTCTTTGTCAAGAAAATTGTAGTGTACACTGAAAAGGGAACCGCTATGGAGAAATGAATGACACAACAGCATGGGAACTCAAAATCAAAATGAATAGGTTACCCAAACTCCCTCTCCCAACCCCACTAATTCACATTTTAACCAAAGTACTGTTCCACTAAAGTAGATAAAATCAGAAAAAAGAAGTATTACCATGAAGACCAAAGAATACTGAGTCAGCAAATAATGACCCCTCACCTTTCCGTTATATTTTTATGGCCCCAGCTTAAGAAGAGCTGATCAACTGGGGTATCACAAAGAAAGCGCATCTACCACAACATAAATTTCCTAACATGTGCCATGCATGGTTTGGCTTTACCTAGCAGTATAGTGCCTTGTCTTATGCAAAGCACTGCATCTAGAGATCTCAACACTCCACTTTCATTTCTTTGACATAAAACATTAGAGAAACTGGGAGAAAGACTGGCAGTATTCTTTGACAATGGTCTGAATTACGCAAGAACTGAACAGACTAAAAAGGAAAGTTGCACCGACCTTCTGTCTGTGAAGTCATGCTCTCATACAACTTGATTTCTGTCTTCAGGGTCTGGTTCAGCTGGTAGGTCTCCTTCTGAGAAGCTATTACCCTGAAATGCACACACGTCAACTTTCTCATCCAGATCTGGCTACCCCCAAATATTACTGCAGGAGTATTATTTCAGAAAATCTGGTGTCTTAGGTTAAAAAAAAAGGTGTTATGTACACAAATAACTCTGAGTCTATCATATGGGTGATTTACTTTTATCTGCTACCATTCTCATCATTAAGAGTGTAATGCAGAATTCAGGAGGAGTCAAACATCAAGATAATTTCTGACAAACCTCTGGTGGCGTTTTGAAATCAAGCAAGGACACTGTGTATCAAATGTTCAGATGGCTGACAGCTCAAAAGTTCTCCACTTCATGTTCAAAGTCATGGCACTGACGCAAATGAAAATTTTTTAACCCGTTCACTGCCTGAAAAATTTTACAAACAAAGGCTTTCCCAGTGCCAGGGAAATCTAATGATTTGGGGGTAATAATTAACAAAAAATTCTAGCTCAGAAACTACAAAAGATATAAAAATGAAATATATATGATTTTTGAAGGAAATTGAATGGAGATTTTGAATCTGGGCTTCTTTTGTTTTGATTTTGATCACAAAAAAATATTTAGGCATTTAGATTTGGATAGATTTTTTTGCACGATCAAAAACATATGTATTTACCACTACAGCTTCACATCCAAAAAAGAACACAGAGCAAAAAGTTGAAAATAAAGTTGATATTGTCACACTACACCTGTAAATGAAAGTAGAACAGTCTAGAAGTCTATCAAGACGCTCACACCTCATGCAGACAGGTCAGTCCACGACCACGCCCCCCTCCCCCCACCCCGTCCCCTTGCTGGACTTCAACCCTCTCTTTCACTCCTCCTCTTCTTCCCCTACCGTTCCTGCTGCCCGTGTCACGCTGCGAGCAGGCCGCGCTCCCCTCTCGCGCTGACTAACACGTCGCTGGCCACACGCACACAGTGCAGAGTACACACTAGGCTGGCTCGTTCGACGCTGGTAACCAAGTCAGCTGAACACACTCTTGCGATCGCACAGCACGACTCAATAACTAACAAATATGGTCGGCAATTCCATCACTATCATCATCTCACCTTCATGCTCGAGTGAGTCGTTGAATAAAAGATTATTATCTTTGTCAAAAAAGATTAGCAGAGCTTGCTCAGCTGTGTAAGTATGCTGATTTGGTCGCTACACTCGTCGAAGGTTGCGCCGCCATCTTTGCAAGCGAGACAAAGCGCTGGCTGGTCATCCAGTCAGTGATGAGGAAAAATGGTGTGTTTCCCCTCACGTGTGGTCATTTGCATATTATTTTAATGCTGCAGACATATAAGGCTTACTACGCACACACTCTATTTCAGTCCTTTGATAGGAATAGTAACGAATGAAAATTCAAGAAAAATGCATGACGTCAGTGGACGGCCCATAGGCACTGGAAGTACACATTTTTACTGCGGCGTCAGCTGACGGCTTAAAGGCACTCAACGGGTTAACTGGCTGTCAAATCTCAATTGCAAACAATCAACACTGCAGCTATGCAGATTTGCAGGTCAGTTTGAAAGAACATGTCTCTCTCTTTTTTTTGTACTCTTCTCAAATATTCATCTAACTTCTAACATATTGTTTATACTGTATTGGCATACCCAATAATGTTAACATGATGTGAGATCCCAGCTCTGTTTTTGTAACCCGTTTTTTTTTTTTTTTTTTTTTTCATAACACTACCTCTACACCCAACAATCTCAATCCAATGTATCATCATTCCCATAGTTTCTAATTTCAGTCTCTGCCTATTCACTCACTCACTTCTTGTACTCCTCCACCAGTTTTTCTTCAGCTGGGCATCTCTCTTCTTCAGCTTGTTGGACCGCTCCGCCGCATCCTTTCTCAGAGTGTCGATGGTCATGCTCATCTCGGATGTGGTTGTCTGACTTACACACGCAGCTCATAGTCCGATTCCTTGGCTCGTTCTTCCCATTCCTTCACCTTGAGTAAATTGCATGAACAATTAATGCATGCACTGATCCCATTTCTTGTCATTTGTCTTATGACTATTGACAGACATCCATAAATAAACTGAAAACTGAAGAAAAAAAAAAAAAAGGAAAAGAAAAACCATCAACTGAAATCTCAGTTTGAAGCCTACATCTTAAAGAGCTCCCCTCCAGCTTGTGTACCAATCAGCAGACTTTAACATTGGGATGAGAACTTGGGCAACATGCATCCATGGGCTAAAAATGTGGCCGATAGGACCAAGTGTGGAGGTGGAGAATGGGTCCATGAGTACACTAGAGTTTAGCACAATCAGTTGCTTTCAGGAAGAGTATTTCAGCAGGAATGTTCGCAACTGTCATAAACAATGATGAAAAAAATGTCCATCTATTCTCCTCCTCCCTTACCCTAAACTTTACTTCTAGAGAGCTGTTATGCAGTCTACATGCAATCATTCTAAATCTTTTCCAAGGAGTTTCAAGTCTAGTTACAAGTTTCACAGCGCGTGTGCGAGAAACTGCATCCGTGTGTGCAAGAGGGAGACAGCCTGTATGTTTGTCTGAGCGCGTGTATGTACTCCCATACATACAACATAGGCGAGTATGCAGACCCATGCATGTCTGCGCACAAAGTATACTTAACACCCCCTTTTTGTCATTCCCACCCTCACTTCATTCTGAACCCACACTTCCACCATCTCTCCTCCATTTCTCTTCTCACGTTCTCCTTGACAGCACTGTATACATTACTCAAGATTAAAGGTCATACACTAGAATGGCCATGCTGACTCCCTAACTGACTTTCTGCCCAAAAGATATCACGTGCATATATATGAGGCAAAATGTAATGTGCACATTAAGCGTAGTGAAAGCTCAGTATGCAGGTTCCATCTTTCCCCAGTGCCGACCTTGGCCTCCAGCTCACGCAGTCGGGCCCTCCAGGGTGCGGGCAAGGGTGTCCGCTCGGTGGGCCATGCTCTCGCGCTGGTGTGGGCGCGGCTCTCGGCATCCTTGAGCTGGGCCTGCAGCTGCTGGATGTGGGCAAGGGCCTGGGTCAGCCGACTGTCGGAGTCCTGCTCCCGGCTCTGGCTGCTCTGCAGACTGCTTCTCAGCTGCTCCACCTGGAGCACATCCCAATCATTACATCAGATGTGCAACCCCTTGGAAGCCACACGAGTAATCCTGCTGGGAGGAAAGGTTGAAGGGAAGAGTGTCTTTCTCCCAAGTTCCTGGTAATGGTCAACACTCATGCTCCATTAGTGGAAACTGTTCGCTAAAAGAACACCACAGCAGAGTGCACATGTTAATTGACATGAATCATACATGAACCAGCACAAGTTTTCTTTCCATCTCTTCTGCCTTATTAAACATGTGCAAAAATACTGAAGAAAACAGTAATTTTGTACTGAAATTTTAAAACTGATAAAAATTACAATCAAAAAGTCTGTAAGTGTGGGTGGCCACGATGTTTATCAGCTAAGTCAACCTGTTCTTTGCATGGCAGTTTCACACTGTCATTTACTGTGATACAGTGAACTAAGGACAAAGCGAAACTGACTGGCACATTAAAACTTTCCCACATTAGTGAGGTTTTCATACATGTTGCGTATCATCATAGTTTCTTTTCGTTTTTTTCTCAAATGGTGTGCAGAATGCACCAAAAGCATATGGGTGTAAAGCTGGACACAAAATATAGGACAATAATTGTACTCACTGAGGGGAAGAATAATGCAATGGAGCTCTAACCTAAAATCTTTTAAGGAATAGGCTTAAACTTGCGCAACAGTATTGTGAGCTCTAACCTAAAATCTTTTAAGGAATAGGCTTAAACTTGCGCAACAGTATTGTCATGACAGCGTTTGAAGTTGCATAGCCGAATATGAACCAGTAACTTGAAAGCTTTCCAGCTATTACTGGAATCACTGCACCAAAGCAGGTGGTGTTCCTCCCTGTCCTTGAACATACCTCACCTTTGTTTGCTTGTTGTCTATGTGTATGTTTCTTACACACAATACACCAAGGACACTCCATCAATTCTTTGCCAGAGGTCCAAACAACAATCCCCCTCCAAGAACCATTCCCCATCCTCACCTGACACTCGCACTCCTGCTGCACCGGTGCTGGTAGTCCCGCATGCACTGTTCGTAGTGACCCATGCGCTCCTGGTAGTGCTGCGCCCTCTGCTGCTGCTGCCGGCACTCCTCCTGCAGGCTGTGGCTGGTTGACACCTGCCCCTCCAGCTGCTGCCTCTCTTGCTTCGCCTGGGCCAGCTCAGACCGCAGCCTGTGACTAGCCTCCCTCTCTTCCTGAAGACTTCCACTCAGCTCCTCTTTCTGCTGACAAAGCTTGCCCACCTCCTCCTCCAGCGACTGCAGGCTCTCCTTGGAGCTGCCCAGTTCCTGCTCTGCTTCGCACCTGGCTTTCTCCGCTTCGCCTCTGGCCTTTTCCGACTGGCTCAGCCTGGTCTCCAGCACCACCACTCTCTGCCCCGACTCCTTCAGCTCTGACTCGAGTTTTCTGCTGGTTTGATGCAACGTGCGGAGTTCCTGGTCTGCGGATGCCGATCGTGATTTTGATGAAGAGAGCTGGGACTCCAGGTCCTGGCAGGTGAGCTGAGACCTGTGGAGCTCAGCCTCCAACCCCTTGATTCGCCGCTTGGCCTTGGACAGCTGCGTCTCCAGGTCCAGCAGGGTCTGCTGGGACTGGGAGAACTTCACGTCATACGAGTGCCGCCGCTTCTGTGACTCATCCAGCTCCTCTTCCAGCTCTTTGGTAGACTGCCGGGACTCTTCCAGTTCCGCACGCAGAGTGTCAATCTGCTGCTGCAGTTCGCCGCGACCTCCGCCTCCTGCTGCTGCAAGCGCTGGGCCTCGCACTCCTGCAGCGCGGCCAGGTTGTCCCGCAGCAGCTGATTCTCCTTCTCCTGCTGCTCCTGCACCACCTGCGTCTCGGTGATGACGCGTTCGCGCTCCACGATGACTGTCTGCCGCTGGTCTGACAGCGCCCTCTGCTGGGCCAGCTGGTCTCGGAGCTGTGCTAGGGCGGCCTCCAGCTCTGCAATGCGCTGAATGTGCTGGCTGTTGAGGAGGGAAGTCACCTGCACACAGCTGCAAGCACCATGGTCCCTTACAAATTGGTCAAAAAATTCTTCATCAGTTCAGAGTTTTTAAAAAAATCATAAAATAGGTAGATGTATAACAAGCAGATATAAAAACTGCATCTCAAACATACACTTAAATCTATAACTTTCTTTTCTTTTTCTTTTTTTCTTTTTTTTTGGATAGTCACATGCAAATTTTTCTCCTTTTCTGTGTTTCTTCATTCAGTCAATAAACATCAATAATGATAGATACTGCCTGACAGTTCGGTAAATCCACTTAATCCTTTCATGATGTACGCTGCATAAGAAATTACTACTTCCTTGGGTAACAGATGACATTTTATTTCATTTTGTGCTACTTTTAACACAAAAACACTAAAGCCTATTGCTATATAGGAATGGGTGGGGTTAAACGTGAACATTTCACTCGGCATACTTTAAAATATCTTTAAACTGATACCAAAACACTGTTGTAAGGTTTAAAAAAAAAGAAAAAAAACATGAATTTTAACAGCATAACAGGAAAATGTCTGACATTTCTAGTTCTTAATTAAGCTCTTTATATCAACAATACCATCTCTGTTATTCCCCCCCCCCCTCCCCTCCCCTCCCCCCCTCAAAAAAAACCCACACACACAAAAAACCCATTCTTCCCATTTCCTGAAACATAACACTACATATGATATGTGACTGCAACCATTGACTATAAAGAAGGAAAAATGTGAGAATTTTTTGTTTTAAACTGCTATCACTGCATCACCACTTAGCACTGCCGCTGGAAACAGCTGCTTCCCATGACCTACACACAGTAGGTTGTGAAAAGGTTAAAAAGAAAAACAAAAAGATGGGACATTTTCATTAATTTATTAATAAACTTTCAAAATCAGGGGTTCCCCATCAGTTTAGGGTTTAAGTATAAGGATTTTCTACCAAGCTTCGAGACAGTGGGTCCCTAATGAAAACCGACCATTGTGAGCCTCCGTGTCCAACTGCTCAAGCCGGGCTCGGAGTCGCTTCAGCTCCCGCCAGGTGGAGCTGCAGCAACCTCATCTCCCCGTCACAGGACTCATCCCTGCCGCTCTCTCCTGTGCTGCCCCCTACTGACACCTGGAAACCACCATGGTGATGCGTGTGAAATATGAGGGGAGTGGGGTGTAGATAATCGCGAAGTTAAGCATGGGGTCAACAGGGAAGAGACACAGAGGCTAGAGAAAATGGGATTAAACAGGCAGGCGAGGGAGGCAGGGGTTAAGCGGTGGAGGGACGGAGGAGAGAGAGAGAGAGGGAGGGGGAGTGGGGGAGAGAGAGAGAGGGAGGAGAGGGACACAGAGAGAGAGGAAAAGAGAAGCAAACACCAAAAGCTGAAAAAGAGAGAGAGAGAGAGAGAGAGAGAGAGAGAGAGAGAGAGAGAAGAAATTAATTCCTGTAAAAAAAAAAAAACAACATTCCTTCTGCATTAAAAAAAAAAAAAACACCACAAAATATTTACACACACTTTTGTATGTTTTCTTCCTTGCACTTATTTCAAATACTCTGTACAACTTATTGCCATCTTTTCTCCATGGATTTTATCCCACATTCTCGAAACACCCAATGCCCTATGATACAGCAGAGGAAAAAATCAAAAACACACACTCACACACTGTCAGCAAGTTCCTCAAAAGTAATTCTTTACAAAAGGTGGTAATAAACATCTTCAGTAACAAAACACAAAAAAAAAATCAACATATCATCCCCTGGGTCTGGCTGTTAATGCGGTATCTGCAGTTCACAGTAAGCACACTGACCAGTCATGATCCTAAAATATTGCCTTGAAAAGTGTAAATGCCCAAAGAAATTTAGTTGCCAGCAAAAATCACCAGCTGGAATCTGCAATAATTTCTTTTTTGCCTCTGGATGTGATGTTGATTGCATTTGGACAGATATCTTCCACACTGTTACCAATCCCTCCATGTAAAGCTTCCCTCATGCTACATGCACGTGTGTGTGTGTGTGTGTGTGTGTGTGTGTGTGTGTGTGTGTGTGTGTGTGTGTGTGTGTGTGTCTGTCTGTGTGTGTGTGTGTGTCTGTGTGCGTGCACGCGCGCGAGTGTGCATGTGACATCTCAGAATCTCAAGCAACCTTTCATTCACATGCCCATGAACACAAGTACAGCATACTTTTCTCTCTTCACACGATACTGTGTTTATTTTTAGGGTTCCCATGGTAAAGAACAAAAAAACACTAAAATTCTATTAAGATCCACAAGCATTTCTCCACCCTTCCCCTCAAAAAATCTGACGCCTGCAGTCAAAATCAGGATGGTGCTGTTGTAGGCAAATCTGAGCATTCTGTGGTCTGTTGTCTATGTTTGGGTCAAATTATGTACGGGACCACTTGGTTGTACAGCCTCCCACACTTGGTTGTACAGCCCATCTCTTCCACTTTCACAGTGACTTGCTGACCTCTGAAATCACAGGATGGCATTATTCTGCCTTCATGTAGGGATACGGAATGGTCACTGCCTGCCCTTGTGAGAAAATGGAGAGATCTCTTGACATCAGTGTCGTTGGCTAGTGTACGGAAAATGCAGCCAGCGCACTGCAGACTCCACTGCTAATTTGATCTTCTTCCACTCTTTTATACTAAAAATTTTTTTCTTTTGCCTTTTTTTTTTTTTTTTGGTATGTACATTTCACTGTCATCCACTTGCTCATGAAAATGTGGAAGCTGAAAATGTCTTACCATACCAGCTGTTTCTTAAAACACAGTGATGCTAAGGGGAGAGCAGGGTGACAAAATTTGTACTGCAATCACTAAGGAAGTGACATCATGATGCAGATAGCAGTTTCATTCAAATGTGTGCATGTAAAGGCAGTATCATCATAGGTCACGTTAAAGTGATACCAACAAGGTCCATATCAACAGTCTGACATAGTTCACAGCAGATGAAACATCAACCACGTTTTTTGTCTAAGTCATCACTTTCTGTAGTGTCTTTCCTTTTTCACTGACTGAATTTCTTGAGAACATTCTTCACCTCTCCCCCACCTCCTACACGTCATCAGCTCTCTGTGGTCTTATATTTCTCACAGAAAACTTCCCCTTTAGAATCTTCATTACGCCTCCTTCCATCTTACAGATGTGTTCTTTTATATTTTTGTTTTTGTGTTACTCATCACCTTCTATGGAGTATTTTCTTTTCAAAGACTGAATTTCTTGAGAATATTTTAAAGATTTTTTTCCTTACAATAAGTAATGTCATCTTTTACTATGGCAGATTCATCTCGATAGAACTCCCTCCCTTAAACTGCTTTTTTCCTGGGAACACTTTTCTCTGTCTGGTAGATTTACCTCAAAATAAAACGTTTCAATTCCCATGAAAACTTGCCCTTTATTGTAACCTCTTGTCTTTTGCCCATCGATGACTGACCCTGACATAAAGAATTCCTCCTATTAGTGACCCAACAGGTTTTTTAGGTTGTCTGGATGCCATCACAGGGACATTCCACTGTCCTCGGCAGCAATCCCTACCTGCACTCCCAGGGATCGACAGAGAGTGTCGTACACGTTGAGCTCCTCCCTCAGTGTGCGGTTCATGTCCGTCAGAACCATGACACGAGACTTCAGCCTTGATGATTCATCCAACACGCCTCCGTCACCTGTTTGAGTGGAATGTAGGGTTCCATTGGCCGTCGTAGGTTGCCTCATCGCCTGAGCTACCCCCCTCTGTCCAGACAACCACAACGTGCTTGTTGATAAACGTTAAAGTCCATGCAATTAACAGCAGTAATGCCCACTGTAATATCCTCTGTATCATAACCTATTCACAATATGCATGTCCATCAATGCTCACTTGCTACAAATTTGAGAGGCTGAGGGATCAGCCTATCATGTGTTTTATCAAACTACTTGCTTGGGAAACCAAAAAACCATTCAGACACATTTCTATACGACAGCTTCAGTGCCTGAGGTTGCCAATTACGATACATTCAGAAAATATTTCAGTCAAATTCTCACCTTGTTTCAAATATTAATGAAAATTACAAATCAAAGTAATAGAGTGAAGTATGTCTAACTTAATCGTGGACTATTAAGCAGTCAAGACACTACTAAATCAATGATGACTTAAGACTTTAGACCACACAAATGTGATTCAGATTCCAAGTTAGGCTGCCCACATGGCGAGTGACCAAGCAAGCCCTGTGGTGTTGCACTTTCATAGTATAGATGTCATCATAATATACTATGATGTCACTATAATAATCAGTCATAATGTTCAGCAACACACAGACAGAAACCTTTACAAAAAAAAAAACAAAAACAAAAGGTTCCACAACTGGGATTTTATATAAACTTTCGTGCCATTCAGGCCTACAGCCCCCCTCCCTCCCTCAAATCAGAACCTGAACTTGTCCAGCACTCTGCAAAATCAATCTGACTGTTTATTGACCTTTCTGCTCAGCAAGGCTTAGAGCTTAAAAAAATTTAATTCATATGGTTATACAATGGTTAGCTTCAAAATTTCAATGGTCAGTTTTCCACTGCACAATTCATTGGGGTAGGGTGGGGGGTGGGGGTTATTTTTCAATCAATAGGCTTCCCAATTTCCACCCATCTGATCTCATGCAATCTGGTCACCCAAACATCTCTTCATATCATGTGAGGCAGCACAGAGGATGATCATTAAAGTCCTTATTTAATTATCTTAATTTCCTTGTACATGTGTAAAACAAACACACACAAAAAAAACCCCACCCCCCCCCCCACCCCCCCCCCCCCCCCCCCCCCCCCCCCCCCCCCCCCCCCCCCCCCCCCCCCCCCCCCCCCCCCCCCCCCCCCCCCCCCCCCCCCCCCCCCCCCCCCCCCCCCCCCCCCCCCCCCAAAAAAAAAAAAAAAAAAACAACAACAAAATTAAATGCTGGAACTGCATGTGAAGTTTTTGTGAAATGATTTGTTAAAAACCCCTTTCTCTAAAGTTCCAACTTTTCATCATATTCTCTGTTTTAACTAGGTATACTTACAATGGCCCTTGGGCTGGAAGTGCAAGATGCTTTTCTAGATCTCTTAATTCTATATTAGCCATAAACAGTTGGCCAAAAAGGCTAGAAAACTGGCCGTACCTTACAAGAATTTGACACGCTGTTGGGTACAGCACACAATACAAAACCGATTCTGAACCAACTGTTGTGACACTGTGGTTAGTGTCACAGCCTCCTGACTGTGAGGTCGCTGTGTTCCATCCCCATCCCAGCCATTTATTTGTGGGATCTCTCTGTCCCAACTGGCTCCTGTCCAGTGTGGAGTTTGCTATGGGTACAACTGGGAAGGCTGGGACTACACAGTCAAGTTTCATCCCCTTGATGGATGTGTGTTCTGAGGTAGCGTTGTATACGCTGGATCAGAACATACACCTATGAACACAGCAGTGCAGCATCTCCTCTGGTCGGTTGCCTCGTGACAACTTGATACTGACTGCTCCTTGTAGACTGTCGGTGCCAGGACTACAGTGGGACAGACCAGGCTGTTGATGTGAACAATGAATTGGAAGGAGCAGTGTTGGGTGCTATGCCAGTGAGGGTGTACAGAAGCTGAGACCAAGAAAAAGAAGATTCTGATTTCAGCTGTCCTGACTCTGTTTCTGAGACAGTCATCTTCCTCCTCTTCTATCCAAAAAAGCCTTCTCCTACCTTCAGCAAAACTGATCAATAGACATAAAGTCACGCAATCCTTTGGTTTAGAATAGAAAAACAAAACCATACATACATATATGTATATATTATACACACACATACCTGTGTTTCTCTCCAGACTGACTGTCCTTATCCACCAGCTTGCCTCTGCCTTCCTGCCCTGCCCCACGCCTGTCAGCCTGTCTGGGCCAACTCAAAGGCACTGTCGTGCTGACCCTGGGACGCTCCCATGGGCAGTATGCTCTCCGAGAAACTAGAGTAAGTTAGATTGTCCATGGCCGTGCCATCTAACCCATTCTCTCCCAGTGGGGGAATGGAGAAGGTCATCTCCTGGGGTGACAGAGAGTCGCAAGGGGCATCGCCATGGCGACCAAGCGAAGAAGCATGAGAGGAGTGGCGATCCTGGCTGTGGGTCCATGTAGACATCTCAGACATCACGGTGGTGGAGGCACTGGACATGAAAGCCCTGCCTGCTCCCTCAGGACCGGTCTGACTGACCCTGTCCATGCTGGACGCTGCCTCGCGCCTCTCTCTTTCCCGGGAGATGTTTGACGACAAGCAGCTCATGTTGGACCCGCCGTCCTCCTCTTGCTGCCTGGGGCGCGACTGGCCTCCTGCGGCCTTGGGAATGCCTGGTTGACTTGGCTCCACCCCTTGTGGGTATCTGTCACATTGGTGAAGGTGTGAGTCTGGAGTTTACTGTAATGATTGTATTTAGTGTGTGTGTGTGTGTGTGTGTGTGTGTGTGTGTGTGTGTGTGTGTGTGTGTGTGTGTGTCTGCAAGTGTGTGTGTGTGGGTGTGTAAGTAAGCATGTGTGTGCTTGGAGTTTACTGTTATACTGGAAATTAGAGAGTGAGGGGGAGAGAGAGAGAGAGAAAGTGAGTGTGTGAGTGTGTGCCTGCATTCAAATGCATAACATGTAGGTGAATACGTGCATCCATCTCTATAGTGTGTGGATGCATGCAACTGTTTGCTCTGCTTCTGTGCGAGTGTGTGTGAGTGAGTGACAGTGTGTTTGTACTAGCGTGCGTGAGTGCGCATGGATGCGTGTGTGATTGTGTGCATGCGTGTGCGTGAGCGCGAGTTATGTAATGTAAAGTTATGTGAGATATATGTTGTGTCTTGTGTTTCTGTGTATGCTTGTGAGTGTGTGCATTGTGAATATGTTGTGTCTTGTGTTTCTGTGTATGCTTGTGTTTGTGTGCATGAATTTGGGGAACCCAGCAAGTTTGGGTGGACATTGGTGAAGGATGCTTCAGCTTCCCTTAAAGTTCACTACATCGTAGCTGGCAAGGGCGTACTTACTCCACAGGATGAAAACCCCGAACTAGCTGGTGTTAACTGTACAGGCAATCATAGTTAACTATTACCCATATATCCTTTGTGATCACTACAGAGGCGCTATCTTTGAATTATTCAACATTTCTAAAGCTGGATGTGCCTCCATCAAGAACTTGGACAATTGTTTAACCGATGGCTCTTCCTTTAACACTTGGTTATGTTGTCAGAATACCTAATAAAGGCACCAGTGCAAAGTCTGCATACTTTAAAGACAGTGCTCTCTCTCTCTCTTCCGCGCGCATAAATGCACGCACATGCGCGCGCGCGTGCGTGCATGCGTGTGCGTGTGTGTGTGTGTGTACAGGTAGGAAAAAAAAGTAACCACAATGAGGGAAAATAAAAAAGAGTAACCACAACTGTACAACCACTAGCTACCAAACAACAGACAGAGTAACCTAGCTACCAATAAACGGCCCAACCCTACCAACCAACCAACAGCTCCCATAACAAGCTACCAAACAATTGTCTGACAAAGCTACAGTCTAACAGCTCAACCAAGCAACTGGTCAACCAGCAGCCTAACTAACAAAATCAGCCACCAAACCAACAGCAGCCTAAATGCACTCCCAATCAAGCTCGCTGAAGTTGCACCTTTCTTTCATGGCCTTGATGTGCTGGTTCAGGGTGTTCAAGATGGCATGGGAATTCTTGGAAGGCGTCATGCTCTTCTGGCCATCTGACCCAGCTGCTGACTGACCGACCCTTGCTTCGGTCGCCATCATAGCTGGCATGTCAGCTCTGCTGCGGTAGTCTGTTCCACCTGAAAAGAATGTGCTTTGTTGTAACTGGCTTTTTTCACAGTGCACGTGCAAGCGCTTATGTGTGTACGTACCTGCATGTGCATGCATGAGAGAGAGAGAGAGAGAGAGAGAGCATGTATGCTAGCATGCGTATGTGTACGCTTTGCACAGGTACCCCAGACCATTTTCAAACACACACCCACACCTTCAATTGTCAGAATCCACAGATACATATTCAAATACATACACACATATATGTAAATGCAAATAACGCCCATGGAGTGAAAAACTGAGAAACCAAGAGATTAATGGGATGGGGTTGGCTGAAGAGGAAGCAATATGGTTTTTGACTGAAAGCATTTTTCACTCCCTACTACTTCAGCTGACAAATGTGGGGCTTAAAAAGAACTTGTATTCTACACAAATAATATTTTAAAAAACACACACACACACACACACACAAAACACACACACACACACAAATAAGATAATGACCAACACTCATGTAACATGATCTGGGTTTTCTTCTGCAATACTTCATCACCCCTATTCAAATATGATTCCCCACCACCCCCACATCTTTAAAAAAAAGAAAATAAAGTTCTTGATTTTTTCCAATACACTTGGGGTTAAAAAAATGAATTGTAAAACAGGAAAATTCCAGAAAAATTTGGGAAGATTGGCAGCCATGGTAAACATTATGACATGCACACACCAATACAAGAATGCCTACACTAACACACTACACACGCCCACAATCTCTACTGACAACCGCATACTCAACACCTAATCTCTCACATCATACCTTCAACACTGCTGTAAAACTTTTGGAATCAATATTTTTAAGAACCAGGGGATGCATGGGACAGTCTGGTTTTAAGGCAACACTATTCTGACTCGCTCCCTTTTCAACCTATGAATATTCGATAGGAGTGAAACAATGAAAATATATCTTTTTGGGCATATAGCTGTTGACACTCACAGAACATCATTCGCATTAACTTCAGCAATGTTCTATTTTACCAGCCAAACAACACACACACACACACACACTCACTCACTTTTTATATTATTTCCAAATCCACAAGTTCAGTATTTCAGGAATCACACACACACACTCCCCACCCCTAATCCAACCCTCCACCTACTCACCTGTGTTCTGACCGGCCTCCGTCAGGTTGCTACATGACAGCGACAGCGACAGCCGCGACTCAGGGAAGAGACAGGATTCACTCTGGGATCGAGGCAGCCCCAAGCCTGCCAGAAACTCGGGACCCACACTCCCCTCCCCCTCTCTTGACGGCCTGCAGGAGGGAGCGGTAGTGGCGCAGTCGCTGGGACATGTAGCGCACCGTGCCCTCTGTGGCCACTAACCTCTCCTCCAGGGTCTTCACCTGGAAGGCATAGAACTGAGGGACTGTGGGTTAGCGCCTCTCCTACAGTGGGTGAGCAAGTGCGCGCATGCTTGTCTGTGTGTGCGAGTGTGTGTACGTGTGTTTGGGCTAGCATGTTCTTGTGTACACATGCACATATGCATAAATGCGTTTGCAACATACTGCAGCATACATGTATCGTATTGAACACTATCAGCATAACCAATTGTTCAACTAACAGGAGCAATGTCTTTTTTGATTTAAAAAAAAAAAAAAAGCATAACAGAAAAATCCTGACACTTCAGAAACAAAAGCAAAGAAAAACGAACCAGCCGACCAAACCCCCCCAGAATTTAGATCCAAACAGCATCAACATCCTTTACCTGTTCCTGAGATTCCAGTAGTCGACGACCGACGTGGTGCAAAGGTGGGCTGCCAGCGCCCGCCGATTCTCTGCCACTCAGCTTCTTCTTAGCCAGGGGAGGCAATTTGCTCCCTACAGTGCCCTCCCCTTGCACCACTCGTGGGGCCCACTCCAAGTCGCCCTGAGACAACTGGCTGGCAGAGGCAGGTTGGCCATTCCACTGGTGGGGAGCCAGGGGCACCTGATAGAAGGAATCTGAGTAATATGTGTTGTCTGATCAAAGAGAGGATGAGCTCACAGCTGTTTTGTGCATAAGATTTTCCTGGCTGTACCATATCCTGCATGCCACTTCAGTGATACCCCCCCCCCCCCCCCCCCTCATTCCAGCTTCCACTGTTCTAAACCACACTCTGGCTTGTCTGCTGCTCACCTGTCACTGGTAAATCCAATGGGAGCAGTCAATATCCAGTTATCACTTGGCGACCAACCATATCGGCTGGTCTTAAGCATTGCTTCTCGTCATAACCCTCATACATGTTCAAGTGTGCTGTTCAATCATAGTTATCTCAATTTCACTTGAAATGACACCTGAATACTGACTTAAAGCAATACTCAATGTGTTACAATGTAATGACATTTTTGTACAACTCCCTCCTCACAATGGTCAAACATTCTGTGACAGTTTATATCCATTGCACCGATACAATTTTTCCACCACTGCAAAATGACCCCTCCCTATTCCAGTCGATGCATAATGTGCCTATAGTCTGTGACAACCTTCTTTCTTTCTTTTTTTTTTTTTCTTTGCTGAAATAATAACATTCTAACCATATTACCAGTATTAGCTCTTTCACAATCCTATCCTTTCCTCACTTGAAGCTCCGCTGACTCGTCGTGTGTGTGTGTGTGTGTGTGTGTGTGTGTGTGTGTGTGTGTGTGTGTGTGTGTGTGTGTGAGCGTGTGTGTGTGTGTGTGTGTGAGCATGTGTGTGTGTGTGTGTGTGTGTGTGTGTGTGTGTGTGTGAGCGCACATGCGTGTGTGTGCGAGCATGTGTGTGTGTGCGTGCATGCTCTGTTGTGTGTGTGTGTGGTGCCAAACATGCGTGCAACATGCTGAACCCAATGGTCCAAACATTTCAGGCATTGCTTAAAGAAATTCTTTTTTTTCACTTGTGATGCCTAGCGCTGTCAACACAACCTGTTCTACCTGCTTTACGGATGTCAGCAGTATTAGGTCCCAAGTCATTAATGTTTTATAAAGTCTGTTAACCATATTAGTCTTTGTTGCTCTATCATTTAAACTTTTCTTTCCCTGCATGCTGACAGCGTAGAGGAGGGCGTCTGTGTTTGGTTGGGCTAACATAATATAAATACGAAATTTGTGCTATTAAAATATGCTCATAAAAGTATACAGCATTTTGTAGATATGAGCAACAGAACTCTCTTTAATGCATAATAACAGTCTTTCTTTTCAGTTTAACAACTTACCTGTGAGATGGAGGACTCGGAACGTCTGTTGGTGTTGCGAGACAACTCCTGCGAGCAGTCCGTGGGAAAGCCGAGGACATAGAAGACTGCAGAGAGAAGTCCGACGGCATCCACTTTCACCGTTGGAAAACCCCTCTGCCCCGTTCCCATCACACACATCCTCACCCATCGACACTTCCTGCATTAGGTTTTTGCTCACACCCTCTCCTACTTGCTGCCTGGAGCGTTCCATCTGAGCGCTAAGATGAGCATTCTCAGCTTTGAGACGTTCAATCTCCATCGCCATGCCAACAAGCTGCTGAGGATCCAACCCCCTCCGACCCCAAGGCTCTGCTGGGAGTCTATCTGCTGCTTCAGAGTGTTATTGACCTTGTTCATGTCCTTGACCTGATGCTGGAGATTGTGGATCTGGCTGTGAAGGTTGGCTGGGCAGGCAGGGGCAGAGGCGGCAGAAGACGTGGTACCGGGGTTGGGTGGTAAGCCAAGGTGCTGACGAAGCTGGGCCGTTTCGTCCTCCTTCAGCTGCAGGGCCTCTCTCAGCGACTCCACCTGTTGGAGACGACGACCAGTGAGACTTATCATACTGATTGTGTCGGCCATTCTGTGTCATTAATCAGTCATTTAAAAAAAAAAGACTGGAGGAATCTAAAAAAAAAAAAAAAAAAGGGAGAGGGAGGGTGGGGGATGGGAAGGGGACACCCTTACATGTGTCACAACGGCCCTGTTTAGCATATCACTTTGTAGAACCAATGATTTAAACCTATTCCAGAGATTCAAATCCGACATAACCTAGATGCCAGATTAATCATATGGGGGGCTAAGCTTTTCAAGACAAAAAGCATGTTGTTTACAGCCAAGCTGGCAACAGGGCCTCCAACAGGACTTGTAAACACAGTTAAAAAGAGGACAATGTACACAGTAACCCTTTGCCTGCTAAAGAATTCCGCTAATAACAAAACATTGCTTGCTGGAAAATTTTAGCAAAAATTATTGGCAGTTGTTAAATAAAAATTTTGAATCAACATTCTTTAAAGATATATTTTCTGATGATACAATGACCTTTCATACCTATTAATAAACATTTAATAAACATCCCAGAAAAATGCAAAGCAAGATCCACCCCCGAACAGATGTTGAGACAGATTAAGGGAAGCCAACTGTGCTCCTTTCCCTAATGGCTGATGTAGTACTCTGAAGTTTAAAATCATAAAGTCCTACTCAAAATCAAGTCATGCCTGCATTCAGTAAATGATCTATAACAAAACTAATCATTAACAATATTCAAGTAAGATCAACCAAGAAACATGGATTTCCATTTCCTTTAACACACAATGCCAGCAGTCTTAAAAAGTTCTCTGATTTTCAGTCCACTATCTAATATCTGCAATCACATTTCATACTTAGTTTTTGGTCGTAGCTAACTTTAAACTTTTTTTTTTTTTTTCATAAACGAAATTTTTTTTTGTTGTTTTTGGAGGCAAAGAGATTAGAACAGGGAATGATAGACATTTTTGAGTCAGGCAGTCAAATTCATCTTATTTTTTTTCCCTTACTGTTGTAACAGCTTTCTGATACTAGTTATAAGAATTTTTTTCTTTTTTGGTATAAATTATGTATAGAACTACACAGTTGCCGTGTCTCACAATAGCAATAAGCAGCATCAACTGTCTATCCTGTCTTGTACTACATATAACCAGCCACAGCTGAACAAAGAAGTAACACTAACAGAATTAGCAAGACTGAATGGAACAGTGCCATACCATTGCTCAAACAATTCTGAAGTGTTTAACAGCATACCCAGTCCAAAGTTTTACCCTCTCCACTGACACAAAAGAACAGGCTATTACATTTGGATCAAAAAGTGTGAAATAAAATACTGCATGCTTGGCAAGGGAGAGAAATTGTCACATAGTATGTGTTAGGATAGGTAGGAGTGTGTGTGTGTGTGTGTGTGTGTGTGTGTGTGTGTGTGTGTGTGTGTGTGTGTGTCAGAACAGAGGAAATTTCCAGGTCTTCCAGGAGGCAGGAATACATTTTCTACTGAAAGAGACCTCGGCATCCCCACAGACATAGGTACATTATTCCGCTGTGATCTAACAATTATTCCGCTGTGATCTAACAACATTGTTCTGGCTTGGGTTCCTAGTCATGCTGGCACTGGAGGGAATGAAATGACTCATTGTTTGGCCAAGAATGCCACAACAGGGAAAGTGTCTAACATATCTGTTCCCTACACAGATCTAAAACCAGAAGTTAATGACCATGTCAGAGACCTCTGGCAGGAGGATTGGAATACACAGATGGATAACAAACTCTTTCAGATCTGTCCAAACCTAAAAGAGTTCTTCCATCCACCTCTGGTAGTCGCAAAGAAGGAAACTGTCCGATGCGGCTGTACACCAGCCATACTTATTTTACTCATTCGTACCTTTTAAAGAGTGAAGAAGCTCCGTGGTACATTTCATGCCACTAACAATGCAACATATTCTTTTAGAGTGTTGGTACTTGCATGATGTGACACACAAACATTTTACAGCAGATTCCATGAAAACCTTGTTCAGAGATGTTCCACCTGATGCGATCTTTGAATTCTTGAAAGAGATTAACATTTTTCATCGGATCTGAGATTTTATAGTGGAAAGATTTTTAACCAATTTCGGGTGGATTTTTTAGAAGATGTATTTCAAAGAGTTGTTTGAATGAGACATGTGAGTTGACTTCAAATATGGTGATAGCCCTGATATAGCCCTTCATGGTCGGCTGGCTATATGCAACATTACCTTAAACTTACATGATCTAATCATACAGTGGTGATGTCTTCTTCTGCTGACATACGATTTCAAATGAAGTATACTAACGAACAAACAAGATGAACATGTCGGTCTTATTTACATGGCAATACTTCAAAAAATCAATTCCCCTTGCAGCCCCCTGAGACCTCTGTCAGACCTGAGGCTGTTCAGCTGAAACAAACTGTTCAAAGAAATCATGAAGACCCAACAGTATGTAACTATGTTACTCTGCATACACTTATAATGTAATGTTTACTACACAGGATTCCACACAGCAGATTCAGATGGAGCATCGTCCAAAAAAAAAACCCACTGAAATTCAGTCAACTTGACTTTTGTCTCCATTTTTACTTCTGCCAAATATCTTGCCCTTCACTGTACGGCCTTGGAACGGATAGACCAGAAAATAAGCCAGGCATGAATACAAATTAATACCAGGCTGAAAACAATCAGGGTGGGGAGATCGATGTGTTTTTCTAAAGTCTTTTTTTTTTTAAAAAGGAAGGGGAGGTAATGTTGGCCATAGACAGCATGGTGTTCTTATCATTTACAGTGGGCTATTCAGGGAACAGAACATTGTGCTACAAAGGCTTTCTCAAAATACCTCATCACCACTTTCAACGGAAAATTTTCTTAACAGTTACACACACACACACACACACACACACACACACACACACACAGACATTAAAAATCATGCAGATGGCAAAAATGTTGCATCTTGGCAATCTTATACCATGCTAAGAATTTGCAGTGACCCCATCCTCAGGACAGCCTTTCAATTATCATGCAAAAAGCAGGCTTGTCACATGTCAAACCAGCGGTACCGTTAACCTACACATAACACAATTTACAACACACACGCACGTACAATTTACAAAAACGCAGCATAACACAAAACAACAAAAACATGATGAACAGCTTCAAATCTGTTTGGGCCAAACGTTAAGTCACAAAAAGAATACCTCTTTCAAGCAAAGTTTATCACTAAATTCTTGTTGCAGGACTCTGTTGATGTCTCTCTCCCCCCTCTCTTGCTCCCTCCTACCTGAGCCTGCAGGTCATCCGCTGCACTGGTAGTGGCTCCGCCTTCAGCAAGCTGACTGCTGCCTCTGCCTTCTAAGCGACGCCCGGCTTTCTGTGTGTCTTTGAGCTCTTTCTGCAGCATGGCGTTGCGCTGGGCCGCCGCCACCAAGTCCTCCTGAAGCTGACTCACCAAGTCCCGCAGGACTGGTGACGACATCCCAGCCAGCTCCGCTGATGACAGGGAGCTGATGGAGGACAGGATGGAATCCTGGGAATTCTCTCGGTTCAGCCCCTGTGGAAAAGCAGTCAGAGATAGGTGAAGAGTTTGGTGAATTGTTACTGGGAGCTGGTATCAAAAGGGTGCGATCTGAGACAGAGAGAAGAGGAGGTGGAATTGGTCTTTGTATGTAACCTGAATTAATCACATTTTTATACACACATATACAAACAAACATGCATGCATTCATGGATATGTGTTAAAATTCAATTTATATAACGTGTGAAGTACAACTGTG